>JALMQS010000150.1:7969450-8254331 GCA_024734495.1 Forficula auricularia | reverse complement strand
TGCTGACTATTACACCAGAGGCGGACAAATGTTGAAAGCTTTCTTGCAAAGTTACTATTTAAGTTGTAGGTGATGGAATTTCATCAGAATCTTTCTCTACAAATGTTGGAGTTTCCCACGGTTCAATAATCTCCCCATCATCTTCCTTATAAATATATAAACGACATAATTAACCAAACTTCAAACCCCACTCACTGTTATGCCGACAATAACACTCTGCACTGCGCTCCCTCACTTCTAAATTATCGAAATAATGTTGGTTCTTCAATCACTCCTTGCCTAAACACATAAGAAAAATGGGATTTTATCTGGTACTCTCGGCTCATTCGTATTTAGTTATCTTTAAAACCCGAAGAAAAATCATTTTCTCCTTTTTTCTATGTCCTGACAAAACGCTGTTCAAGTCGTACCACTTGAATTTTGAAAGAACTACGGCGACAACAGGGCATTCAACGAGAACCGAATATGCATCTGAGTCAACTAAATTGGTTTACGTATTATTGTCTTCCGTAAATCAGTCTCGTTATAAATCCTCTGATGAAGTAAGTTTATTTCAATTTTCTTATAATTTTCTACATATGTTTGGTAATTAATCTTGCAAGTAAATTATTGATAAAATTATGTTCCTTATTAGATTTAGTTTATTTTACGTGACATATAGATTTTCTAATTTCGGTATAATAAATAGGTAACTAGATTATAATGATGAAATTAATTAAATTTTATTCAATTTCCGACGTTTCTTAGACTTTTTCTCTCCTTCTTCAGGGTATTGAATAGTTCTTGATGGGTTAGTATAACTCGGTTCCCATTTGTCTCTCCTCTCAGTGATAGCAACAATACTCACCCATCAATAACTATTCAATACCCTGAAGAAGGAGGAGAGAAATACTACGAAACGTCGAAAATTGAATAAAATTTAAATAATTTATAGACTGCCTTTCATTATAACCTACTTATTTCGCTTACATCCGTCTTTCTAAGAAAATAAATAAAATTAAATAATAAATAACAATATTATCATTGAATAAAACATTTAATTTTTATTTATTTGATAAATCCTAAGTTTTATACGGTTTTTTTCTTAATGGATACCACTTAAGCAACCTTACCCTATTATTATTCTATTAATTAATCATTTAGATTTTTCTGTCAAATCTTAGCTTTCCAACTCAAAAAAAAAAAAAGCTCGCTGATGATTTCCAAATCACCAAAATTTGTGAAAAACGTATCGAGGCTTGAAAAAATTTATATTTTTTCTTCCAATTAGGTAATAATCAGTGATTTTAGTTTAAAAGCTCCATCATGTTGAAGTAGTTAATAAATAACATTCAAAACCCTTGTAAAAGATTTTTAGTATTATATTTACTAATCTGCCTCATCCTTGATAACGAGAGTGAATATACAATAATAACCGGAACAAGCGTGAGTCGGACCTAAATACTAAGGGTTTCGTAGCTATATTCATATATTACTAGCTTCCGTAAATCCCATACTTCGGCCCGCCCAGTGGTCAAGAGGCTGCCAACATGATTATATCTCTAAAATACTTGAGATATCAAATTGTGTGGAATGTCGTTGACGAGGAGATAATGATAGATTCGTGTATTTTTTCCATAATTATAGATCAATGCTTTTCTAAACGCCCAAAATACAATTTTTGATTTGCTGGAAAATGAACATAAAATACTTCAAAATTTTAATTTTTTATTCTATCTGTTTTGCGAACTACAATAATGCTCTGATAACACTAATAGGGTTCCCGTTTTACTTTTTAATTGGAAATCTGAGTCTGATTATTCCATTGTATTTACCATATTTCAAAGATCCAGACTTTAATTTACAATTCTGCTACTCTCAGCTAAATAACTAGGTATTTAATTTTTTTCGAAAGTGAAATTACTCTTAATAAAATAAAGTATTTTAATTAAATACTTTTTTCTTTCACGATTAAGAGTGAAAGGGGGGGAGAAGGGCATTTTCACTTGACATTTCTGTCCCGAAATTCTTTCTCAAAGTCCGCTCGGTTGGAGATTAGATTTGATCCAGCAGACTTCCCAGCGACTTGTGGCAAGTGGCAACTGGTCAAAGCCAAGTTTAATTACAAGTCTCGGGGTGAGTCTTCCCAGGAGGCTTTAATTGACTCGGGTATCGAAGCCTGACTCACTGATTGGAAACCGACGGACGGCTAGGGGTGGAGATCGGACCCGGGTTTTGTTGCTGTTCGCCGAGCTCAGACCAAGGAGGCCAATCAGCTGCCAAGGGCCAGAACGAAATTGACTCCAAGGCAGCAGCTTTCATCCTCGGCCTTTAAATAAATTATAGAAATTAACTCGAAGATTCCTGATCCCGACGAATAAACTGACGGGAACAAAAAGAGGAGATGAAATTCAAGTTTAATTAGTATTTTTATCGAATTTTTCGCATTTTCTAAAAGAAATGCGCCATCCGACTTGATAAAAGACCAGCCAGAGATAAAACTGAAAAAGGTATTAGATATGAATGGAAATTAATTTTCACATTTATTTCGTTAAACAAATTAAATTTTTTAATTCAATGAATTATTTAACAGGTTAGTCTAAAATATTATTCAAGAAAGAATTTACACTTAAGTCAAAAATCTAAGATTTTCATAGAAATATTTTTACATTGCATATCAGAGGGCTCAACTCCTGAGCCGATGAAGTCTTCTGATATGCAATATATAAAATATTTCTATGAAAATCTTAAGCGGCTTCCTTACATGATCATTCTGACTGTCAGTCTTGTCTAGGATTGACATTCCGATTGAGCGTGTAGTGGTAGGACTGATGAATTTCATCCAAATCGTTAGAGCCCTTTGTAGACAAACCGATTCTAAATATATATACAAGAATTGCTCGTTTAATATAATAAGATAAGATACATTTACCTTGCTTTTTTTGCTTTTCATTTAGGGGTAATAGTGACCTATGGAAAAATATTTTGGGGTAATAGCTAAAAAGTTCCCCGACCTCTGCCCTTATACATCTAATGAAAGAGTGGATCCTTCTATCAGTGCTCTTGCATCGATCAGATTCTAATGAAAGAATCGCTCACCCGTACATTAAATAATAAAAAATGTCAGCTTTTCAAGACTCGGTACACTAGAGCTGCCCTAGTAATTATTAATAAATTTAAATAAAAATTGTTCATTTTTGTTTATTACTAAATTCTTGTACACAAAATTAAGTAAATGATTGAAAATATTTTTTTCTCAATGTTTCAGATACTATAAAAGCACAATTTGTATTTATTTTTATGCGTGATTTAATACCAGGCACCTGGTAGGAGAGTATATCATTCTGGTAAATTCCGCAAACTCTATCTTTATCTCTTTCTCTATAAAAATAATTAAGACTAAAAAATCTAAGAAAAAAACGCTTCTAAAAAGTACAAAATAATGTGGCACATAATCAAAAAGCGTGGGACACAAAATTAATTAAAAGTTCTGTTTCTGCGCCCCAGCTTTTGTGATTATTTTACATTTTTTGTACTAGAAGGGTGTTTTTTAGTTTTTTTTAAATATAATTTATTTTTAGCCTGAGTTCTATACTAGAACGAGAATGACGGATTTCCAGAATATTTTGAAATCAGAGCTTCAATCATATGTAAAAAGGAGGCGAGATTGACAATCTGAATGAAGCGTGTAATGGTACCGTCATTCTTTTCATCAGTCTTCGCGGTTTGTCACTGTAGAATGAGCCAAAAAAAATTCAATCTGACTGTCAGTCGGAATGATCAGTGTAGGGTTCTGCATGATTGAAGTAAACGAATGACAGTCTGATTGATTCAATCTGACTGTAAGTCAGAATCATCGTGTATAGGGCCGATTTAGATTTTTGACCTTAAATAAAAAGTATTTCTTGATATATTTACTTTATGCCGTGAGTTGAATTTTGAAAAAATTGATCTATTTATCAAAACGATACTCAAATCTTCGGGTTAATTATTTTAAAATATTATTGTTTGAAAAATTCAACAAATAGAAAATGCAAGTGTAATTTGGTCTTTTTTGTCTCCCCCTATATGCGGGTTGAACTTCACTGTAAACTATTGGTTCATTTCAGCAGATTAAGACTTGGCCACACCTGAGTATTTACACAGAACCGGACAACGAGAAGGCCCATTTTGTTCGTTTGATTTAGTGTCACTGGGGGACATTAATCATGTACTATTAGGATCAAAGACAAAAATTGATCGATTCTACACTCATTTAAAGGGAAATGTCTCTTTCTCAACTAACGTACATAATCTTATGGCCACCCTCGATGTTGGGGGTCGAATAGCCGACTTGTTCTAAGACATGTGAACTCAATCGGTTTTTAGTTAGTATATTTATTGATGAATTTTGCACTCAGACATTTTAATTAAAAAATAAAAAGGGAAAAAATTAATATATTTTATTAAGAAAGATTCCAAATTAAGGTCAGCATTTCAAAAGATTTTACTAGTAATAATTCTATATTTCTTATCAAGGGAGTTCCTTTAAATTTTATATTGCAAGTCGGAGAGATTTTTATCTCAAGGGTTAGATCAACTGCCCGGAAACCATAGTTGATGTCTCAGCGTTCAACTCCTGAGGGGATGAACCCCATCTGATAAGCAATATAAAATTATTTCTACTAAAATCTTTGAAATTTTGACCTTAAATTTAGAATCTTTCTTAATAATATATTCTGGTTTCAGCCATCTAGTTGATTTTTGAAAAAATTTACCATCTAATTTTCAAAAAAAGATACTTAATTCTTTCGATTAATTAATATATTTATTTGTTATTAGTTATTATAATTCGATTTCTTAATTATTTTTTGCTGGCTGGCCAAATGGCCTTTTGCTCCCCAAGGCAAATATTTTTTTGATATATATATAAAAAATGCGGATTGGGCTATAAAGCTGAATTTTTCTATAAAATGGAAGTATATAATACTATACATTTTTTGTAGAATTTCAACTGATCAGCAACAATCAATCAAGAGCTGAACATATGACGAATGATTCGAGTTTTTTTTTATTTTTAAAACTTTTCATAAGCAAGTTATTAAGCTAGAAAGCCCAAATGACTAAACAAATAGTTTTGTATCTGGAAGAACTTTTTACAAGTTTTTACAAAAAAAAAAAGCTTTTCATAGACGGTTTTCGGGGTTTTTGGCTATTTTCTCAAAAAGTACCTAATCGATTTTGTTCAAAATAGTATTAAATGATTGATAAATAATTGTTTTATAATATATATTAATTTCATTTATTTTTTTAATTTTCAACGGAGTTATTGGCGTTTTTTCAAATTGGACTTCAAATAAACTACTCTTTAAAATGCAAATTTCCTAATAATAATTATTTAATATAAAAAATAAATGAAAATAACCCACATATTTGAAATTTCAATAGATTTGAATAAATATCTAATGAGATAAAAAATAAAACGGTTGGCCATTTCTAGTTGATTCGCTTTATCGGAGAGAAGAAATTGAATCTTTTCATACAATTTCTTTTAAAATACAAAATTATTATTCAAAGTGCTATTTTCTTATATAATAGACACACTGTTAACCCTCAGATATGATGAAATTGATATAATAAGATTTCTTTCTTTCTCATTTATAATTAATTTGGTCTGATATATCCAGAGGATTTCTCACCATCAGACACCTTATTTGTCATTGATTAAGTCCGTTCACTCTAGAATATTTGAATATTTTTAACTCTCATACTATTGATCTTAGACATTTTACATATATGAACTTTTCTGTTGGAAATGAAATATTGTTTGATAAAGATCATTATATAAATTTGTGTGACTCAAAGGGTTAGGCTGTGATGGTGAAATTTGAGTGGAAAGTTAGATAAATCCTGCTCTAGAGGCTTAGATATTCTACATATTCAAAAACTTTAATGAAGAAACATTTTTAATATTTTAAAATCCTCTTTGTGAAACACCACTATAAGCCTTCAAATAATTCCTGTGTTTAATATATTTCACTATAAACCAACATCGCTTTCCCTAAAAGTTACTAAAATTAAGTTCATTATCTATAATACGCTCCGACGATTATTTAAATATATAGAGAAGATTCTTCTTCTTCTTTAAGTGCCATATTCGATTCCGATACTCGACGATCACTGTGGAGATTATCCTTTCCATTGTAATTTTCCAGGTGAAATTTTTCACAGGGGTAGTTTCCCATTGATATTGATATTGATAGTGACCAAAGAAAAAAGGAGGGGGGGGGGGGATTAAAAATATTTTCAAACAAAAATGAAAGAAAGTTGATATTTCTAATAAAATAGTCTCATAATTAAAAGGAGATATTATTAATTGATAATAGACCCAAAATTAAGAGGGAAGAAATATCATGAATCATTATGAGATAAGGCGATGCTCTGTTTAGCAAATAACTATAAAATAATAAAAATAAATATTTATAAAAAAATTATTTTTCCTAAAATTTTTGATAAATATTGGAAAAACAGTTCATGTCTTTTGTAAAGTGAATTTTTGTTATTTAAAATTTCGATTTTTATTTTTTATTTTTCAATTGTTCTTGCTTTACCATAGGTATGGTCAAGTATTGTAATAGTGCATGAGAAAGGTGTTTTTTTGCTTCGTTTTTTTGGAAATATCTCAAAAATGGCTGAAACTATTTTGATTAAAAAATTTCAGCGCAGTCTATAAAAAATCCTCGAAAAAATTATATTTTTCGAGATATTAACTGTTTGTCAAAATGTCTGTTAGTACTTTAGTAAGTGCGTGAGAGACCAAATTATTGTGGACGACTCAAAGGGTTAGGCTGTGATGGTGAAATTTGAGTGGAAAGTTAGATAAATCCTGCTCTAGAGGCTTAGATATTCTACATATTCAAAAACTTTAATGAAGAAACATTTTAATATTTTAAAATCCTCTTTGTGAAACACCACTATAATCCATCAAATAATTCCTGTGTTTAATATATACTATCTCAAAAACTAGTGTGAATATCAAAACGAAACTTCACATGTAGTTTTCGTGCATTGAGATTAAGAGCTAAATAGATTTTGGTTGAAATCGGACCCAAAAATTCAGGAGGGATTTAAAATTAATATTATAAGATTTTCAAACTAAAAAAAACAAGAAAAAGGAAATATACTATAAAAAGATCTTATAATAACGAAAAGAATATTATATTTTAATTGAATGTAATGGAAGGCAGCCCAGGGGTAGTGAGGAAAGAAAAAATTAACAATTATCAAGTAAGGTGTAATTTATTGGAATCCTTTCTCCTTTCCTTTCAAACCGACGTTTCGGAGGATTCTTCCCTCCTTCTTCAGGGTTTCATCATCATTGAGTATACAGTCCTAAGACTGGTTTGATGCAACAATCCGTCTCCACTCGACTCTGTCCTCCGCCAGCTGTTTAACCTCTCTAAATGTCTGGCATCCCATATCCCCAATTATTTGGTTGAAATATTCTAATCTGGGTCTTCCCCTTCCCCTTTTCTTTCCCACCTCCCCTCCAAGATATCCCTAAGCAGTCCCCCATGTCTCAGTGTGTGCCCCATCATCTGACCTCTTCTCTTCTTCAGACTCTTCCACAAGGTTCTTCTTTCTCCGATTTTTCCAAGAACTTCTTCATTTGTGATTTTATCCATCCATTTGATATTCATCATTCTTCTGTAGCACCACATTTCGAAAGCCTCCAATCTCTTTCTCTCCGCTTTTCCAATTGTCCAGGTTTCACACCCGTACATGGCTATGCTCCATACATATGTCTTCAATAGCAACTTCCTGTTTGCTAAGCTGATTGAGGAGGAGCATAGTAGTTTTTGTTTTGAATTAAACCCCATTTTTGCTTGGGCAATTCTTGATTTAATTTCGTTTTTGCTCCTCCCATCCCATGTTATTTTACTTCCTAGGTAGCGGAATTCCTTAACTCCTTCTAGGTTTTCTTGGTTAATTTTGATGCATTCCTGTCTCGTTTGTTCTTTTTTTGTACATACTAGGACCTTGGTTTTATTCTTGTTTATTTTCATTTTGATTTCTTCTATTAGGATTTGGTTAATTCCATTCAAGGCGTCCTCTAATTCTTTTTTATTGCTTCCTAGAAGGGCAATGTCATCGGCAAATCTTAACATAGCGATCTTTTGACCTTGGATTTCTATACCTGTATCAATTTTGTCTTTGAATTCTTTAATCGCTTCTTCTATGTATAAGTTGAAAATCATGGGTGACAGCACACATCCTTGTCTTACACCTTTTTTATTTTGGCTTCTCTTTGTTCATCACCAATATTTATAATTGCCGTCTGGTTTTGATATAGATTGTAGATTAGTCTTCTCTCTCTGAATTTTATTCCCGCCTGTTTTAATATTTTAAACATAATTTCCCAATTGACGTTATCGAATGCTTTTTCTAGGTCTATGAATCCGATGTAGACAGATTCTTCCCTGATAAAAGCCCTTTCTATTATTAGTCTAAGAGAGAGAATTGCTTCTCGGGTGCCTCTGTTTCTTCTAAAGCCGAACTGGTCTTCCCCCAGATTTTCTTCAACTCTTTGTTCTATTCTTCTTTGGATTATTTTGGTTAGGATTTTGGAGGCATGTGAGGTTAGGCTAATGGTCCTGAAATTTTCACATTTATCCGCGCCTGTCTTTTTGGGAAGTGTGACTATTTTGTTTTTTTCGAAATCTTTTGGGATGATTCCCAATTTATAGATTTTGCTAATTAGTTCAAAAAGTTTGTCACGTGCCTTTTCTCCAGAGTTCTTTAGGATTTCAGCTTGTATATTGTCTATTCCGGGTGCTCTATTATTTTTTAGTTCCTTCAAAGCTGTCTCGAATTCTGACCTGAGTATGGGGTCTCCTAATTCGTTTTCGTCCACAGATTCTTCTTCTTCTATTGGGTTCATTGTTTTTTCTTCTCCATAGAGTTCTTCTAGGTGTTCCTTCCATCTATTTGCCTGTTCGTTTTCGTTTAGAATAATGTGGCCTCCTTTATCTCTTATGTTCTTGCTTTTTGGCTTGTCTTCTTGAAAATTTCTTTTTATTGCCCTATAGGCTACATCAACTTTTCCCAATACTAGATTTTCGTTGACTTCTTTACATTTTTCTTGAATCATTTTTCTTTTGCTTTTCTACATTCTCTTATAACTTTCCATCTTAATTTTTTATATGTTTCTTTCCCTTCTTCGTCTTTTCTGTTCTTAAATTTTCTTCGTTCGTCAATCAGTTGCCGTATTTCGTCTGTTACCCATGGCTTTTTAATTTCGTTTTTCTTTGATTGAAGGACTTCGTTAGCTGTTTCGGTCAGGCTTGATTTCATGTCATTCCATTCTTGTTCGATTTCATCTTCTTATTATTTGTGTGTGTTTTTTCTTTCCAGTTCAGGGTTTACAAACTAATATTACAAAATTATAAAAATTATAATAAATAATTTTGTAATATTGGTTTGTAGACCCTGAAGAAGGAGGAAGAATCCTCCAAAACGTCGGTTCGAAAGGAAAGGAGGTAAGATTTCAATAAATTACTCCTTATTTGATATGTGTTAATTTTTTCTTTCCTCACTACCCCTGGGCTGCCTTCCATTACATTCAATTAAAAGTTCTACCAGTCCGTCTCTCTCCAGAGAAAATTTCGTTGCAAAAAAATTATTATATTTTTTTGGAACAAAAATTAGGAGGGAGGGGTTTTTCATGTAGTTTTGGTGAAGTGAGATTAAGAGCTGATTAGATTTTGGTTGAAATCGAACCCAAAATTAAAGAAGGGGAGAGAGTTAAAAATTAATTTTATTAAGATTTGTTAACTAAAAAAACAAGAAAAATGAAATATACTATAAAATGGACCTATAATAAAAAGAGAGTTATTATTTATTGGGGGATCAAAATTGGGGAAGGGGTTTAAAAAAAATAGATTTATCATTATAAGTTTTAGACCCTTTAATCGATATGTAGGAAAATCGCAAATGCACCCTATACAACCTTATGAAAATGACTCACTATATGGAATTGATAGAGACCAAAGAGAGGGGGAGAGGAGGGGTTCAAAAATAATTTAAAATAATAAAATTTTCACAGAAAAATCAAAGAAGCTGATATTTCAATTAGAATAGTCACGTAATTAAAAGGATCATAAATTGCTAAAGGGCCAAAAAATTCAGAAGGGAGCCTTTCATAAATGATTATAAATTATTTTATTAAATGTTAAATATATGAGAAGGGGGAATTAATATATTTTTGAATTATTTCATCAGAAATGGATTTTTTGAACTTATGATCAAATCGTATTTTGTTTTACAATAAACTATCTAATCACCCCTTAAAATCTTAAACACTCAACCAGAATACCCTGTATTTATTACAAGATGTCGATTCACTGGGTTGAAGTAACTTGATTGGTCCATTTCGTTCTTGAGATTAAACATGTACAAATATAATAATAATAACCCCAAAAGTCAAAGAAAAATAAGAATTTCAAAATGCTTAAATCTTGAATTAATTATTCTTATTAATTAAAATTGAATTAAAAAAAAATTTGGTCAAATACTGTATAATAATAATTAGATAAAAAATTGATATCTAAAAGTTCATGTTAAATTTATTGTCATTTATCTTTTACTGATAAGTAATTATCCTTTTTTTTAAATAAAAATATTATTTTATATTTTCTGTTTTAGAGAATCGAGCACACCTACAGAAATGCATTGAAGATAATCCGAATTCAAAACGGGATTTTATTCATTTGAGTGGCGGAAATCGATCAGAGCACACCCGGGGGCGGTCATTCTTCCAAGGTAAGAGCAAATCAACTAAACTCTAATTAATTTTGATATATGTATCATTAATACATTAACTAATAGAAGTCATATTAATATTACGTCATTATATTATACTCAAAACAGCCAACTCTCAGCATGAAAACTATATTTTATCGAAAATAATTAAATAAATAATAAAATGCAAATCTTTTGGTTAATATATTAAGAGAATAGTTAATTATAAAGTTCTTAATTTCAGTGTTTTTCTATCCGATCGGTTATTTGAACCATTGATAAATTATATTATCTTCTCTAGATATTTAAATAGTCATCGGAGCAAATGATAGATAATTATTAAATTTTAGTAAATTAAAATATCAAAATGTTTCTTCATTGAAGTTTTTGAATATGTTGAATATCTAAGCCTCTAGAGCAGAATTTATCTAACTTTCCACATAAATTTCACCATCACTGCCTAACCCTTTGAGTCACAAATTTATATAGTGATCTTTATTAATCAAGATTTCATTTACAACAGAAATGTTCATATAAGTAAAATGTCTAAGATCAATAGTTTGGGCGTTAAAAAATATTCCAATATTGCAGAGTGAATGGACTTGAATCAATGACGTATAAGGTGTCTGATGGCGAGACATCTTCTGGATATAACAGACCTAATTAATTATAAATGAGAAAAAAATCGATCTTATTATATCGATTTCATCTATCTGAAGGTTCTCAGTATGTCTATTATATAAGAAAATAGCACTTTGATTAAGAATTTTGTATTTTAAAAGAAATTGTATGAAAAGATTCAATTTCTTCTCTCCGATAGCGAATCAACTAGAAATGGCCAACAGTTTTATTTTTTATCTCATTAGATATCTATTCAAATCTATTGAAAATTCATATCTATCTGTTATTTTTATTTATTTATTATATAAAAAAATTATTTTTAGGAAATTTGCATTTTAAAGGGTAGTTTATTTGAAGTCCAATTACTAAAAAACGCTAATAACTCCGTTGGAAATTTTTTTAAAAATATGAAATTAATAGATATTAAAAAAAATAATTATGAATCATTTAATAACATTTTGAACGAAATTGATTAGATACTTTTCGAGAAAATAGCCAAAAACCCCGAAAACTGTCTATGAAAGGCCGTTTTAGAAACATTTTTAAAATTCACCTCCATGTCACAAGTCAATGTTTCGTTTCATATGTCTTTTTTAGCTTTTTTCAAACCCATCTCGTTCTTTCAAAAAACATCGTTTTTTGACGGTTCAGATAGTTTTTGACAATTTTTTTCAAAAAGTACCTAATCAATATTGTTCAAAATAGTATTAAATGATTCATAATTAAATTTTTTATAATATCTATTAATTTTATATTTTATATAAAATTTTTCACGGAGTTACTATCGTTTTTTCAAATTGGACTTCAAATAAACTACCCTTTAAAATGAAAATTTCCTAATAATAATTATATGATATAAAAAATAAATGAAAATATCATACAGATATGAAAATTAAATAGATTTGAATAAATATCTAATGAGAAAAAAATAAAACTGTTGGTTGATTTGCTCGGGGAGAAGAAATTGAATCTTTTCATACAATTACTTTTAAACTAAAAAATTCTTAATCAAAATGGTATTTTCTTATATAATAGACATAGTGTGAACCTTCAGATAGAGGAAATCGATAAAATAAGATCGATTTCTTTTCTCATTTATAATTATTTTGGTCTATTTTATCAAGATGCTTGGTCGCAAGTCACCCGGCATCACCGAGTCATTTGTTACTGTTTTCTAGCTTTTTACCATTTTATTAAAAACTAATAAATCAATTTCGTTCAAAATTAAATATAATTATTATCTAATAATCGATTGTTTTGTAATATTTATTAATTTTATATTTTCAACAATTATTTCAACGTTGTGATTAGCGTTTTTTCAAATTAGACGTCAAATAAACTACCCTTTAAAATGAAAATATTCTAATAAAAACTATTTGATATAAAAGATAAAAGAAAATATTTCATAGATATGAAATTTCAATAGATTTAATTGAATATGTGATGAGGAAAAAATTAAACCCTTTTGCGAATTCCATAGTTGACTTTATGCCCCACCCTGCATAAATATATTAAAAAATTTAATATTTAAGAATAGAGATAATCTAATAGAAATCAAAGAAGATTTTTTTCACTTTGTCGGCTCTGTATTCTAATTGCTTAATCCGACCCTTCTTTCCCTTCCTCTTTCTCTACTCTCTGATTAGAAATAAATTATAAAGCCTTTTTATTATTATTATTAATGAATATAAACGAATTTTTCCAGAGTAATTTACTACTAGATTATTATACAGAGATTAGTATAATGACAGTTATTTCTCCAGCTAGTATTATAGTGATTAAAGTATAATATCATGAATGATCAGGATTAAGAAATTAGCACTTTGAATGGTGGTCAAGATTATTTATTCTAAAAAATGTATAATAAATTATTGCGATAGGGAAGACTAAGTGAAGGGTGAACTCAGGGCTTGATTAAAAGGGGGTCTAAAAATTTGATCGAGGCGGATTCGCAATGCTAGCAGGATTAAATAAATTATTGAAATAATACATATTACCCATATAAAATTTTGAATTTTTTTGTATTTATAGTACCATAAAAAAATTAGAGAAAATTTTTTCAATAATACTTAAGGTGGTCGTTATTTTGGGTACTTTCGAATTTTTACGCTGACAAGGGCTCATATGGTTCGAAATAAATAAAAAAAAATATCCCCCAAGTTTCAAGTCTCTATCTCAATTATAACCTGTGCTCCCAGCGATGTAAGTTTCCCATCTAAATAACATGGGGTTTTGGGGATTGAACGATCAATTTTTTATTCCGGCCAAAGTAATGGTACTCTGTAGACTTTAATCTTATAATAGTAGCTATACTATGAATTTTTATAGATTTTTAGCTATTATAATTTTGGAGATACAGCTAGATAAAATATTGCTATATCTTAGGATTACTAAGTTTTAGATTCCAAAATTATAATAGCTAAAAATCTGTAACAATTCAAAAGAATAGCTATTATTATAAGGATAAAGTCTACAGATTTTCAAATTTTTTGAACCATTAATTTGGCCGGAATAAAAATTGATTGTTCAATACCAAAAACCCTATGTTATTCAGATGGGAAACTTACATAGCTGGGAGGCACAGGTTACATAATTGAGATAGAGACTTGAAACTTGGGGGATATTTTTTATTTATTTCGAACCATATGAGCCCTATATCAGCGTAAAAATTCGAAAATACCCAAAATAAGGACCACCTTAGTATATATGTAGGATGTAGGGTTACCATACGTCTCGGCTTGACCGAGACTGTCCCGGTTTGAAGGTAAGGTTTAGGTGTCCCGCTCAGTTTGTCATTTCGTCCCGTTTTTTTTGGAAACAATTATTAAGTGCTCTCACGCCAAAATTAATTGTAAACTAAATTTTAGTTGATTTCTCGACACGATTAAAAATACAATGAAATAGAAGAAAAAGTAAAAACTATTTCAATAATCGATATGCTTGTTAGCTTAGAGAAGCAACTAGTAATTTCTTTTGTACATTTTTGTCTAAATTTTAATGAAATCCAAATGAATATTCTCTCTCTTTTTCTATAACGAGTATCGTTTTGGTCCGAGTGCAAAAGGCCATTCCTAGAATCATAGAAATTAAGAAATTAATCTCTAATAGTCTGAAACATGCCTGGACTTGTTAATGGATGCCACATACAAGTCCCGAACTGTTACAGGCAACCTTACAATACACCTTATAGATCTAATGAAAGAGTGATCCTTCTATCGGTGCTCTTTGTAGATATTTTCATCGATCAGATTCTAATGAAAGAATCGCTCACTCGCACATTAAATAATAAAAAAGTGAAAAGCTTTTCAAGACTCGGTACACTAGAGCTGCCCTAGCAATTATTAATAAATTTAAATAAAAATTGTTCATTTTTGTTTATTACTATTTGATCCTCTTTGAAATGCCATTAAAAATATATTTTCTGCCTTTTGAACTAGATATTTCACTATGTATTTTGATAAAAATTAACTTTTTGACTTTACGTTCATGGGCCATTGTCGGTATCGGAGTTCGTGTACACAAAAATAAAATAATGATAGTTTGAAAATATATTTTCCAATGTTTCAGACAATATAAAGCACAATTTGCATTTATTTTTATGCGTGATTTAAAACCAGGGCCTCCTGGGAGGAGAGTATTTCATACTGTTAAATTCCGCAAACTTTTCTCTATAAAAATAATTAAGACTAAAAAGTAAAAAATAAACAATATTTTAAAAAATCTAAAAAAACACGCTTCTAAAAAGTACAAAATAATGTAATACTTAATCAAAAAGCGTGGGGCACAAAGTTAATTAAAATTACATGTTTCTGCGCCCCACGCTTTTTGATTAAGTATTACATTATTTTGTACTTTTTAGAAGCGTTTTTTTTTATTTTTGTTTTTAAATATAATTTATTTTTAGCCTGAGTTCATACTAGTGATATATATTAATAGTTTAGCACAGTTAAAAGTAGATAATTGGAAATCTCTAGGTAATACTTACTTAATGTTTTCTTTGTTATAACCACTTCACAAAAAAAAATAATGATTTAACTATATTCAAACGCCTTCCAAACGATCAAACACCCACAAAGGTCGAAAATAATTTTTTCTTTACCCCGGGGCGCATCACAATCACAAATAGTCCGGCCCCTACATAGCTGCAAAAATGAAGGAGGAAGAGATTAAAAGATTAAATAAAAATGAAATTCCATAATTCATATAGACATTAAGTATCAGCTTGGGTTCTCGTGTCGTTGAGGCCTATTTCAGTTTTATTCGAATTTAAATTAGAGTTCTTCTGTTTTATTTAATTTTTTTTTCATTCTTTTTTCCGAAAAATTTCAATGACGTAGGTATAAGGTGTCTGATGGTGAGACATCTTCTGGATATAACAGACCTAATTAATTATAAATGAGAAAAAATCGATCTTATTATATCGATTTCATCAATCTGAAGGTTCTCAGTATGTCTATTATATAAGAAAATAGCACTTTGATTAAGAATTTTGTATTTTAAAAGTAATTGTATGAAAAAGATTCAATTTCTTCTCTCCGAAAGCGAATCAACTAGAAATGGCCAACAGTTTTATTTTTTATCTCATTAGATATTTATTCAAATCTATTGAAATTTCATATCTGTCTGTTATTTTTTTTATTTTTTATATCAAAAAATTATTTTTAGGAAATTTGCATTTTAAAGGGTAGTTTATTTGAAATCTCTGAATTTAGCCCGAAATATGCAATTATATGCAATATCCTTCAAATATGCAATTTTATGCAATATTACTCAAATATTCAAAAATATGCAGTATAAAATTTAACCCACAGTATCCTAGATGCATGATTCGGATAGATAATTGATTTACTGGGTCTTACGTAGCGGCAAACAAAATATGCGATTGCATAGGAATCCGGTCTCTAATTATAACATACTTATTTGTATTTTACTTTTTCTTGTTATAGGTTATGTTATCAATTCAATATCAATTATAAAAGTCTGTATATGATGGCTAAAATGCCAGGGATAAAAAAAAAAATTACAACTTATTTTCTATATAGTAAAAAAAGGAGCATTTTGCAAGTTATTTAGAAAAATAGAAGTAAATTTGTCAATTGAGCCTAAAGCCTAATAGTAAATACTCTCAGACTAGGATGAGTGATGAACTAGCCGAACTTGACTAATAAAGATTTCCCGAGGTGAACATCGCGTTAAATGAGATTCATCTTCAGGAAATTGACGATCAACATGATTGATTTCGAACTGTGTCAAACGTTCACTGTTGCTCCTGCTCCTTTTGCCTCGATTCGGCGACCGCTCCTTCCTTTCAAAAACTTCTATTAATTACACTTGAAGATGCGATAATTTTATTTAATCTTGTCTTCGTCTTTGTCATATATTTTCGTTTCGGCTGACAGGGCGATATACCGTGAGATAAAACCCTGTACAGACGTAATGATTTCTAAATAAAGTGGCGCTCGGCAGCAACATTTCCGCGCAACTCGTCTGCCTCCGGACCCCGAAGACAATCAATCACCATCTTTGCTTACCCCAATCCCCCAAGAGCCATCATCGGCCATCCGTCTCTTCAGCAGGCACCCCGCGCCCCCAAAACCACCGCCGATTAATGATTTTTAAAACACTCCCAATCCACCTCGGGCTTTTCTATTTGCGCTTTGCTAATAATGAACAGTGGATGATCTCCTGGTAAGAGAGAATTAATTGGGGAAGAGAAAATTATTTCAACCCTTTAAAAGGTGTTCAAAAAGCAATTTACAACGGAAAGAATTCAATGGGACCATTACGGAAAACATCATTCAAGATATCATCATACACATATTTTAGAATGAAAAATGTTAAAAAAAAAATACTATTTTAGATAATCAGGATGTAGACATAAAAAAAAGAATAAAAAAAACATGATGTTAAGGTCATACCTAAGTATTTATAATATACCTACCTAGAACCTAGATATGCAAAGAAAAATGTCTTGACAAATTTTATTTAAATTTAAATGTTTAAAGTAGTACTTTCGCAAATGCAAAAATTCAAGAAGTCTTTGAAACTTGGAATATAAGTCATTAAAAGCATAATACACACACTGTTAAAATTTGAAGACGATTTACCACACCTAACATGAAATAATTGTAATTAAAAATGACATTTTTACATATAGTAGATAGGGAAAGGGAGGGGAAATGATCATTATTTTATTTTTTTCAATGAAGGACTTTCGCCATCTTGATGAAAAATTAATATTTGTTAGAATAATATATTCGGAGTAACTTAAAAAAATTGAAATTATTTACCTCTTAATTTTGATAAAAAACAAACAAACATATTTGGGCGATTATTTTTAGTGGAGGGGATATGAAATCAGTGGCTTCGAAACGATCCGGCAAGTATGTGTGTATCCATATAGAGATTTCGTAGTGTGAGTGGAACAGTCACTTCAAAAAAATATAACCTAAAATTTTAGTTCCGTTCATATTTATAGTGGTTACGAGGCTAAAACTTTTTGTGTGGATTGTCGCGAAAGAACCTCCTTAACTGGCTTGTCTGTTAAGTAAGAACAAAAATTTTCAATATCCACGGGATACTGACCCCATGAAAAATAATATTTATAATTAAAAAAGACTGATGATGAAGACCAAGCCTTCGAAACTATAATCTCAAACAAATAAATAATATATGTTGCAGTAAAAATACGTTTCACTGAATACCTTTGTAGAAACTAGAATTTACTGATGTTGGTTTAGTTTGGTCCAAATGTCTAGAAAAGAGGTTTCCAACCTGGGGGTGATCGCCTCCAAGTGGGCGATTTGGGTTATCAGGGGGAAATAAATAAGTTGGGGCGATTTGGGGGCGATGAGTATTCAAAGGTGGGAAAATTAAAATAATACTGTAGAGTAGAACCTGTACAGTAGAAGTTGTCGGGTAGCACGAGAGGATTTAGTTCTGTTGTCCAGCTCCTCACAAAATAAAGAAATAAGTTGGACATTTGCCTCAAAGGAGACTTGTACCTGAACTTGGCGAATATAAAGCCAGATATTCAAGCTTTAACTGAAATTCAGCAAGCACAAGGCAGCCATTGAAAAGGTGAAAATAAAAAAATAACAACGTTTTCAAACTTTCATTTATTTTTTCAAATTTTAACTGTCAACTTACTTATTTTTTCCAGATTCCAATTTAAAAATGAAAACATGTACTACTGTTTTTTGAATGTACCTACGTCAATGATCTTAGTTAATAATTTTACTTCTTTGTTTAAAAAAAATCTGTAAAAAATGTACATTTTAATTTTTTTTTTAATTTTATTTAAGAATGACTGGAAAAAACTACTTTGGTTGTTTTAATATATAATGTAATAAAAGTGTTTAAAATAATAAAACTGCTTTATTATTTACACTTTACTTCAAATTAAAATTAGGCATACAATGAAAATGAAAAGGGGGCGATAGGTGTTAGTCAACCTCCCGTAAGGGGAGATGGACCACAAAAGGTTGGGAACCACTGGTCTAGAATCTTTATTTTTGACCTTTTCAAAATTTTTTTAAACGAAAATGTCAAAAATTGCATCTTCATTAGAATTTACTTCTAATGCATGTAAAGTTGTAGAATATTTGACATTTTCGTTTAAAATTTTTTGAAATTAAGCATCCAAAATGAGGCGGAAAGTAAAAAATGAAGACTGTAGACCTTTGGACCAAACTCAACCATTAAATTCAAGTTTCAACATATATATTTGAAATATATATGTGTATGTTTATTTGCATCAAGCAGAGGACAACCAGTTTGTTTCTTTTTATGGTTCAACAACTCTGCTACTTTCGGCAAAAAAAACTTTTCAATTAAATTTCATTTTAATGGGAATATAATAATTACAAGAAAAAGGGTAAATTACACTATATATGCAAAAGTTAGCATTGTCTGTGAATGGCCTTGGTTAGAAAGCTAAAATCTGACAGATAAGGTAGACGGAAGTGTGCTCATAAATAGGTATAATGAACACATTTTTATTTCATAGCGACGGGGACTCGAGATCAACTCCCCTGCAAACTATTTACAAGTTTAATCAGTTATAATGTGAGGCCTTATCTATTTACTCAATTTTGCATGTACGCTCACATAAAGATTAAACTACATTAATTATAGTAAAAATAGACAAGAAAACAAATGTCAAAAAGTTTGTAGTGAAAAACCTCTGCCAGATAAATTCCAATCCTCCAATAGCTATAATACTGAAAATAGCTACAAAAAGAGCGCTGATAGGACCATTTCTCTTTATTTAGAGCTAAAATGAGGATGCCAAATACAAGTTCAAACCTGTGCTCAAACTATTAGAGATTAATTTCTTAATTTCTATTATTCTAGAAATGGCCTTTTACACTCAGACCAAAACGATAAACGTTATAGCTAATATCGAGGGGTGAACCGCGACCTAAAATCATGAACACCTACTTCCAATTCCACTTTCATTTCCAAGTAGAAGACAATAGATTATCTAACGAATTCCAAAGTAATTCCATATAATTCCAAAGACGGTGTACATCTAATTTCAATCGCGGTTCACTCCTCGGATAATATATAGAGAGAGAATATTCAATACACGGATTTATATAAATATATTATAACATCCGATCTCTCTATCCTTTAGTTATATTTTTATGTATTAGAGCGATAAAGTTTTTTGTCAATAAATATTTTTCCCAAGTCTTTTTTATTCTCTAATGTTCAGAGTGAATAGAAAAATCATTATTAATTGATTAAAGGCAGTCACAGTGATGGATTTAGGTACGCTTAGGCCCGTGAGGTCCGGGCCTAAGGCGGCACAAACTTTAGGGGCACTACAATTTTAGAGGCTGAAAAATTTAAAGAACGATTAAAATTTAAAAATCGTTATTTGCCTTAGTTTTGCTGTGATTGTATGAATAAATTTCAGTAAAGTATTTAAAATAATTATTAATTGTTAAACAAAATTTTCTTAAGAAATTTTTTTTTAAACACACCATATTTATATTTCTAAATCTAAATTGTTTTTATATTATAAATAGATTGTAGAAAGCTAACGATTTGGTTCACCTCAGGAATGAACCACGATTGAAATTAGGTGTACACCGTCTGGAATTATTTTGGAATATATTAGATAATGCCTCTTCATCTATTGTCTTCTACTTGGAAATGAAAGTCGAAGTGGAAGTAGGTGTACACGATATCATGTCACGGTTCAGCCCATAGGCGACATATTTGTAAATCCGCCTCTGAGTAGTCAAACAAAACCGTCTCTTTAACTTTTCTACTAACCCAAATCAGTATAGTAGTAGGCTCTATTAAATTACATCGGTCAACATAATAACAGTTATACTGACGTAACTAGAAGCATTGGCGTCATAGCAATGCAGTTCAATAGTAAGTCAATGCTACTATAATCTCGTCAAAAGTATAGGGGCTACCAATATTCATTTTATCATCAATATAACATTGTTTGATTTTCCCATTCTTAATACAATTTTTTTTTTGAATAGGTACATTTTTCTCTTTTTTCCCCATCTAAATGACCCGAGAGAACCAACCCCAGTGCCTGTGACGAGCAACGAGTCGGGGCAGATTGTCACAAAATTTTACTGTGTCAGAACTTTTTTCTGAAAAGCCAAATGTTGCTATAGTCTCAAATTTGTGGGGGAAATATAGCCAAGGAAATAAATTACGAGATACACTAATGATAAAAAGGGAAACTGTTAACACTTCCTCTTCAAAAATTAAAAACCATAAAATGTGACAACCTGCCCCGGTCTCCCCTACCATATTGATTTGTTTTTTCATATCTATATTCTCTATGATATTTTACTTTTAAGGTAGTTGTTTCACTACAATACTAGCAAAAAGTTAATTCAACAGATAATAAGGATTCATAATTCATAAGATCAAAACTTTTTGCTGTTTATGTACCATTACTAGCCAATCCCCTGTTCGTTTGACAAATCTGGCAACACTGTCCGAGCTGGTATATATTTATTCATAGAAATTTCAGATAAATTGCATTATAAAGGAAGATTTATAAATCAAAAAGTTCTTAATAAGCGATTGAAAGCTGATGCGACAATACAGGAGCAAAAAATTACTAAAATTAGCCAACTTTTTAGGTTAAATAAATGCGTTTTGCCAGCTTCTTTTTAGTGTAAATTTTTCATTATAAATTTTTTATTATTTATTCATTATTATCTCAGAAACTGTGTTGTAATTATATTAAAATTTTCTTAAAAAATGTATTAGCTATTGTTGAATGTTGGTTTAGTTTTTTATAACAATGGTATGAAGAGTTTCTTAATTATAATTAAATACGTATGTAAACTTTCCGATATCCCGTAGAGTGGAATGTATAAGAGTCTGAAAAACTCTATCTTTGGAATTTAATATCTCCGGAACTACCTATATTATTAATACATTTCGTTTTTCCACCAATCGATGCAAAAGTATTTAAATAATAAATAAATTTCAAAAAAATCCTAAGAAAACCCATATGGTGAAACAACTAAATACCTTGAATATTTCTATCTTTTAATTATAAATGATTATATATTTTTTCCGGATATTTTCAGGAAGAAAAGATTAAAAACGATTATGCATTAAGTATTACTTTAACATATAATATAAGTATGTATATTAATATTTCATCTGGAGTTATCTCGATTCTAGATGACAACACCCGGGTCTTTTACTGAATGACTTAGATTTGGACGGTTTCCTTTCTATTTTCCATGTTTCTTTTCGTAATAATAATCTCTATTTCTTGGTTGCTATATTTCGCCATGTAAAATGTATAAAAAACAAACAAAGCCATCTTATCTTATTATGCTAATAAATTTCCTTCATTATATTTTCGCCACGGGAATGATAAATGTATTGAATAGCAAAAATACCCCGAAGACCTGAAGAAGGAGATCTGACATTTGTTAAGTCATCGTTTGTTCAAAGACTTGTGATTAGTTGAGGAGATCTTCCGCCACTATGGCCATGGTAATTGAGATGACATGCTCTATTATCTGCATGAAAACATTTAATAATTAAATGGACAAGTTTATTAGCGCAAAAGGAGGGCAACTAATGACATTCGGAGTGCAAAGTGGAGTGCGTCGACTTGCTGGAAAATGCCATTGTTAAAAGAAAATGGTCTCAATTAAATTATTTGTGCCTCTAATTTATAATAATGAGAGGTTCCTGGACAATATAGCCATGAGAAGATAAAGAATTTTTTCTCAAATGCCGACGTTTTGCCTTCAATTAATTTCATTAAAGATTAAATTTTAATGAATTAAAAGATAATGATATTTAGATTTAAAATTTAAAAATAAACTCCTTTTTTATTAATAGCTAGGTAGGTATATAATAACAAATATTCATAAAAAACTTCTACTCTACCTACTATATAGGTATATAGATGTAGGTACTGTTAAAGGCAGGTAAAAATTAATAATCTTATTTTATTTTTTTATTTTTGAAAATTGGAGTAGCTATATAAGCAATAAATTAAAATCTTCAATATTTATCTGAAATCGTCATTGTTTTCATTATAAAATTATAAAAAATAACCCTTTCAGACTCTTTCTGTACACGAACATATACCTATATAATATTCTAATCAATTTTATTCAAAATTTGTAATAGATAAAACCACTGAATCCGAATTTACATGTTCAAGTACACTATTAATATTGTATAAATATATTGCAAAAATATATTTGATTAGTATCTTATTTATATGAAAAAATAATTTTTAATATTTAATTCAGGTCTGAAGGGGTTAATTTAAAATTGAGCTCTATAATTTAAAATTATTGATAACTATTCTTTTAAAAAATTACTTACTAACTTGCTATATCAAGCTTGAGATGTTTGCCATAAAAGAATTAAAATATTTTTGATTTTAAGTCGATTCTTCCACGTTTTCAGTAGAGGTTGCCATTAATAGTCAAAACATCAAAAATGGAATGCAATAAGGTTATTCCTCTAGTATTAGATAAGAATCGAACGTTACTTTTGATTTTAAGTCGATTCCTCCATGTCTTCAGCAATGGTTACCAATAATAATCGAAGGGTCAAAAATCTAATGTAGAATTGTTATTCCTCAAATATTAGATGAGAATCGATCGCTATTTTTGATTTTAAGTCGATTCCTCCATGTCTTCAGCAATGGTTGCCAATATGGTTATTCCTCGACTGTTAAATTATTTTTAAATTAAAGTCAACATGAACTGCAAATTGCAAGTGATATATCTGATTAATAATAAAGGAATAAACATATTAATATTTCAAATGAGTTTGGATAAAGTTTAGCAACGATCCGTTGCAGTATATTTAATGTATTATTATAAAAAAGTAGAACTACCTAAAATAATTATAATAAATTGTCTTATTTGATTTTTATTAAGCTTAGAAAATACAATAAAAACAACTAAACACACTCAGCACAGGTATATGTGGAGAGGAGCCAAAACGTCAGGGAGACCTGATATGGCACTTAAAGAAGAAGAAGAAGATATAATATAAATTAAATTGAAAGATTTTTGTGCCGAGGGTAGCAGAATTTTTATATATTGAAGGAGAAAATAAAAGAGTGTCTATAGTCTCGTTATAAATAAATAAAATTTATAATTCCAGCAGAAGACACACTCTTTTATTGTCTCCTTCAGGATATAATATAGTTGAAATAAAATAAAATTACCATTTCAATAAATGATCCAGAACGCAGTAAGGATAGGTTGAATAGATCTATAATTGAGAAAATATTTTTCAATACCACAATGGAATTGTTTTTGCAAACTTATCAGAAGGGGATTATTTTGTTTAGATCTAGAGCAAATACTTTTTTGTAATTTCTCGGAAAGCTTTCTTTCGACAAAGAATGATTTTTCACTATTTCGCGATTTTCGATTGAGTAGATGGATGTGCCGAGGAAAATTTGAAGCGTGAAGCACACTGCCAGGCAGCCAGCTCTCTGGAGCTGTCATTCTAGGTTCTCATGGGGGATGAACAGAGACCGGAGTGGGCGGAGCCTGCGGGGGAAAGTGGGCGTGGCTTCCCCACACACCATCACGTGAGCAAAGGTTGCTTTCCGATTCAACTAGTGCCGAGGATCAGTTGGTCTCGGGACAGCGAGTGGACAGTTGCAGATCCTTGTTGTGTTAATTAGAAACTCAAAGAAACGTGTCCAGTGATCGAGTAGAGTGCTATCAAATGTTTCCCTATTAAATTCCACAGAAATATCCAAAAATTTCAACTGTGTTTTAAGCGTGATAGTTGGTTGGTTGTGCATGCGCAGAGTGCCGCTTGGAGCGCCACCATCGAGCAATCCATCATGGTCGGTGACGTAGCCGGGCTCTAATTGGTCGGCTGGTGGGTCACGTGGTATGCTAATTGGGCGGCAGTGGGCGGGGACTTTTTTCCTGCGGGGGCGGAGAGTCAGCGAAGAAGGCGCTAGTGGCGGCAGTCGGGTCGAGCCGTACATCCATGGCGTCGTTTCTGATGAACGGGCCTTCCGGCGGCGGACAGGCTCCAGGCACTGCAGCTTACCAACTGCATCAGCATCCCGCTGCAGCTCCTCACCATCATCATCATCAACACCAGCAGCCCGTTGTTGTGGATCCCAAGTTTCCCCCTAGCGAGGAGTATAGCCAGAGTAATTATATCACGCAGCCGACTGATTTTTTCGGCCACCACCAACATCATCAGTACCAGCAATACCACCATCAAACGCCAGCCCAATATGCTGCGGCGCCTCCCGGGTATAACTACAATTACTATCACCCACACCCTCACCATACGCACCCGCAGCACCAACAACATCAGCTCCATGGCATGGCCGAAGCAGCTGCAGCGGCGGCAGTCGCTGCAGCGGGCCTACAGTCCCAGCCATGTACGATGCAATCGGCTGCCGTCGAACCGAGTAGTGTCAGTCCCCAGCAACAAGCAACCCCTACGCAGCAGACGCAGACAGCGACAGCTCCACAGCAAACACCAACCCAACCTGCCCCAAATAGTCCTCTTCAGCAAGCGAATGCCTTGCAGGACCTTGTGCAGCAACAACATCGACTACAAGACGATGATTTGGATGGTGATGATGGATCGTTGGACGATGAACTCGATCTGAATGATGACTGCGGATCGGAGTCAGGCGACCGAGTCATCTACCCTTGGATGAAGAAAATCCACGTCGCTGGAGTTGGTAAGTTGGAAGAAATTCCGTAATTCCCTATAATTATTTTCTAAAATTCCCAAGAAATTCCTTTAAAAATCGATTTTCCATAGTTTAGATTAGTTAGATCAGTGAATTGGATGATAAATCTAAGATCAAATTTTTATCCTCCTAAATAATTGAATTGTTCAAATTTATTATTATTTTTGTATAACGGGCAAGAATTATTGTGGTTCAATCTGTGAAGGACTTGAATGCGCATGGAAGCTTTGTTTACATTTGTAATTTTGTATGGGAACAAACAAGATATTGCACGTCAGTTGATTGCTTTTTAAATGTGTGCAATAAATTTAATTTGTTTGAACGAGGGGACTCCACGCGAGACAACCTCAACCCCCATAAATCTGCGTCCTTGGAGGTTTTCTTGAGGGGGGCGCACGCCGGGTCTCTGCAAACCTTTTCAATGGTTTCGCCACAAAATAGATTGCTCTCATAACCATAAATTAAACGAGGTTGGTCTCTGTTTGTACACAAAGCGGACACGTGTTGGTGTCATCCTTGCCACACGTGGAGCGAATTTATCAAAACGACGCCTAAGCCGGGAATTTATCAAACGTCAAATTAATACAAAATTGAGAGATCAGATCTGAACTATTTAAACAGAAATTGTTACAATGTACTTACCTACCTATCTTTTCGCTGTCAGATATTTTTTGATTCTAGTTATCTTCCAATTAATTTATAAAATACATATATTATGCACTTCTGTATACTAATTAGTTAAAAAATTTAAATTATTTTTTCTTACTACATATCAAAAATTATTCATCGTCTTTTATGTAAAAGAAATTTTAGATAAAAGTGATCATAAAAGTATATAGGTATATTCTATATATTACCATATATTTTTGTTGATTTTTTTATTTTAGACTACCCATGTAAATTAATTGGAATTTTCTAATAAATTTCAAAATTTGTGCTGAACACCTATGCAAATCATTACCTACCGGAATTATCTCTTAAATATTTCATTCTTTTATTAGATACCTACCAAAACTTCATATATTGATTGCAAAATTTTTAACTTCTTAGGTATTTATTTAATTAAAGCAGAAAGAAAATTGTGAAATAATTTTTGAAAACATTTTTTGATAACTTCGTTTTTTATAATAAAAATCATCAAATTTATATTCAATCAAATTTTATAATAAATAACTAAGGAAAAAAATTAAATTTTTATTTAAATCAAATTTAATTGTAAAGTGAATTTTGTATTTTTTTTAAACAGTTTTAACTTTTGCTTTAATAGAAAGAAAGTATTTATCTTGATTTTTTTTTCCAGTTATAAAATATTTTTTTGAAAATTTATTTGTCTTTCATATTAGTCAATTATTGAATTTAGTAATATTTATTTTATAGATAATGTGAATTTTAAAATACTCGCTGAATGTTTCAAACTTTTTTTGAAAATGATTTATTAATTCAATTTAACAAGTGAATTGAATTGAAATGATCCATAGCAAGAAAATTAGGTACTAAATTGAAAGTTTTTTGCCGAGGGTAGAAGAATTTTTATATATTGAAGGAGACAATAAAGTGTGTCTTCTGCTGGAATTATAAATTTTATTTATTTATAACGACATAAATAAATTAAATTTATAATTCCAGCAGAAGACACTCTTATTGTCTCCTTCAAAATTAGCTATGTTAAAAAATATTGTTTGGAAATATTTTTAGAGGGGATACTTACTCCAACGTTATAGATAAATTACACCTAAAAAAAAATTAGAGAAATTTTCATTAATGCAAAATATACTTTTTTAGCTTTATTATTTAATTAAATACCTATCAAAATATTTATATTAAGTGATATGATCATTAATATCTGAGCGGCGGGCTGCAGCTCCTCAGCCCTCATTTCTGATACCTAATACATACTTAGAATACCCACATATCGTATAAACATAATTAGAGTTTTGCAAGAAGTCTATTTCTATAATAAATATTATAATAAATTTTATCTTTATTGATTTGATTTTAACTATTAGAGTCTTCTAATAAAGGTAAAACAGATTTTCTGACTATGATTGAATAATACATTATTCCTAAGCAAAATTGATGAATGAATAATCAATTAAACATCCCTGTTCTATATTATTAATCGTATTTATTTAATTAAAAAATTACTAGAAAATTAATTAGCAAAATTTTGATTAGTAAAAAAAATTAACAATGTTATTGTTAGTGATTGAAGTTAAAAATATAAAAAATTTGTTAGATGACGATCGG
Source organism: Forficula auricularia (assembly GCA_024734495.1). Classification (NCBI taxonomy): domain Eukaryota; kingdom Metazoa; phylum Arthropoda; class Insecta; order Dermaptera; family Forficulidae; genus Forficula; species Forficula auricularia. The sequence goes on along the minus strand of JALMQS010000150.1, from coordinate 8,226,490 downwards.
TTTTTGAGAGCGCATCTATATAGATATATTGATAATTATTGATTACTTGGAATTAATACAATTGCTGAATTAATACACCTATATGCCTTACACTATATACATGGGTATAAAGTATAGATATATAGGTATATTTTAATTATCTTATGTCATTAGAACAACATATTTCTTGTCTAGAAATTTCCAAATTCACTTCCATTGATATTTTTTTAATTTAGGCAGAAATGAAATTGGCTGATTATATGTATAATACAAATTAATTGAATTTCAGAGTTAGATATAGCTATCTATCATTTTAGGTGACATGCAATCAACAATATATTCTTGAACTATTGAATGTGATGCCGGCCTATAGGGGTATTCAAATTCAGATATATTTTCTTGTAAAAATCGCTCATAATAAAATTATTTTAATCACTTTTTGTTTTTTTTAGAAAATTCGGAAAACTTAGAATTTTACCTATACTTGAATATTTATTTCTTTATAGGTACCTATTTATTTTTAAATTTACAATCAACACACAAATATATAGAGGTATTTAATGACCATCAGTATAAATGACTCATCGTTTGATATGGATTGAAATGGCTTATGGGCTGCCAAGGGATAGCTGCAAATCCCTAGGGTTTATCAAGGGATGGAGGATCCCCTTCTTTCTGCAAAGGCTTATAATTAAATATATATATATATATGCTTACACCGAAAATTTAACTTTTTAATTATGGCTAAATTTTGTAAAACAATGCAATTTTGTATCAAAAAACCTTAGTAGGTACATTGTTAAAAATTTTATACTGTTGACCTTTAATTAATTAATGGCGCATCACCAAATAAGTTTCTTAAGGTTTTCTTCTAAGATAAATTCAAAATAGAAGAAAATTACCACCAACAAAATAGAAACAAAACTAAACAAATATTAATAAGTAATAAATAAATTAAAAGAGACAACATAAGAGTGTGTCTTCTGCTAAAAAATAATTTTTTTAATTTACTTTAAATTAAAAAATGTATTTTTCCAGCAGAAGACACACAAAGCCAGAGTAACTTTACTTTAAATTAAAAAAAATGTATTTTTCCAGCAGAAGTTATGTTCTCTTTTGATTTATAAAAATTCTGCTACACTAGGCAAAAATAAACTTTCAATTTAAGTAATAAATAAATAACTCTGCAATAAATAAATAAATAAGAAACAAAAACATAGAACCGTACCTATGTATTAAGGGCTTCTTTCTCTTTGTCGACATTTTGGTGGTTTACTTACATTTTCATTAACACCTTTTTTTAAATTTAATGAATTTAAAAATTAAATGGATTTGAAAGAAATCATGAAAAACCTTCAGTCTGAAAAATGTTTATTGAGATACAAGGTTTTTAGGCTTATTTTTTTATAAGAATAAATTATATTTTCATTTTTACAATTTTGGATAATTACCCATCTGTGATTTTAAAAACTTCTCAATTATTTAAATAGAAATTTTTAAATTATGTCTCATATGATGCTTAATTTTTCCCCTCTTATATCAAGTGTTTTGTTGATGTTGTTTATTTGTTGCCTGTCATTATATATTATTTGTTTATTTGCTTATTATACCCAGCATATACCATATAACAACAAGCAACAAATAAATAACAAAAGAAATTTAAAAAAACAACTCTTCAACATCTGTAAGTATAAAGGAAAAAAATAGGCATCCGATGAGACTTAAAAATATTTGTTCTGGTAATTGAGCAGTTTTCAGGTAGGTTCTTAATGCAATATTGTAGGATTAAATAGGAATAAAAATAGCATTGGTTCTTATAAAAAATGAGCTTACTAATAGGTACAATAAATATCTAGGTACTTATCAGGGGCGGTTGGTTACTTTTCAACCAGGGGATGCAGTTGAAAAAAGAACCCTTTATTTTTTGATATTTTTATTTTAAACTTCACTTTTTTTTGCAAATTTAATCAAATACGGCATCATTTTCGTTATTTTTCAAATTTAACATTAGATTTTTAAAAAACATATTTTGGGACCTTCGCCCCAAACGGATATTCCTTTGTGTGAGTGAGGATAGGAGTCAGAAATTAGTTCTTGTGACTTAAACTACAGAATGAATAAGCCTGTCTAATAAGAAAATATTAAATTTCTCCTAATTTTATTGCTGTAAGCAAGCTATGACTTATCTAATAGCACTCTTAGTTATTTCCGATCTTATATATTGAGAGGTGTTATAAATGGATTACTCCAAAAATTCCCGAATCATCTTTATTTATTCCTTTTTTGTATTATTTCTATTTTAATAGTTCCTCAGCGAGAACAATTTTTATTCGATTTAAACTAGTCTGGTCTTGTCTTCGACATGCTTGAACTGGAAGATATATCTACCAGGTAGTTGAAACCTTCTTCTATCTGCACTCTTTTCGGAAAAATCATTCATTTTAATTGCCCCTTGAAACTATGCAACAATTTTATTTCATTTCGAGAAGCAATATATTTTTTCAAAACAAAAAATGTTTTTTATAGAAATATTTGAAATAACAGATATAAAAATTTAAAAATTTAAAGATCCTCTTGAAATTTTGAAGTCGACCTTATATATATATATATATATATATATATATATATATATATATATATATATTTATGAAAATACTCTAAATGTTTAAAATTTTAGGGATGCAGAACCATGGACTGGACGCGACTGATAAATTTATTCATTTTTTCAAATTTATATTATTAAATTAAATAAAAATTAAACTATTTTTATATTAGGTACTTTAATAATCGATTAAAAGTGTATTCTAATTCGGTAGATATACGAATCTTATATAAGATAATAGTCATTTTTAACCGACTTCAAAAAAAATAAATGCAACAAATAAAATAATAATAACTTAAAAATATAAAATACACTAAAAGGTATAAAATAATTATCTTATTTAGTTACAACTAAACGACTAAATATTAACATGAAATAACTTTTTGAAGTCGGTGCCAAGCAAACTATGCCTATAAGCGAGCGTACCCACCAAACGTACTAAGTAAGATCCGTAGAGTGCGATTCATAAAAGGTATATGTTTGGCACCGACTTCAAAAAGTAATTTCATGTTAATATTTCGTCGTTTAGTTCGGAACTAAATAAGATAATTATTTTATACCTTTTAGTGGATTTTATTTTATTTTTAAGTTATTATTTTATTTGTTGCATTTATTTTTTTTGAAGTCGGTTTTTTATTTTTTATAAAAATTATTGTTCATTTTTTTGTTTCATATAGAAATAATTAATACAAATAATTATATTATAAAGAATGGATATTTTTTTTTTTTTATGAATTTTATTAAACCAATTATTTTACATTAATTAATGTATACCTTGTATTTTAGCTTCGATTCCGGAGATTGCTTCTCCACCATCGAGTATTCTTATTCATATTTAGTCCTTGTTTTTAATAAGAGGAAAAATCTAATTAGATAAAAAAACCTCTTTTCCGATAATTATTTCAATTCCATTATTCCCCAATCAAGTCGATTGGATCAATTCACCGCTCATCTGGATAAAATTTTTTTTTTTTATAAATTTTATTAAACCAATTATTTTACATTAATAATGTATACCATGTATTTTAGCTTCGATTTCGGAGATAACTTCTCCACCATCGAGTGTCCTTATTCATCTTGAGTCCTTGTTTTTAATAAGAGGAAAAATCTAATTAGATAAAAAAACCTCTTTTCCGATAATTATTTAAATTCCATTATTCCCCAATCAAATCGATTGGTATCTTCTCCTCTCTCCTCCCTATCCATTCATCTGGATAAAAATTTAAAAAAAAAAAAAAAAAAGAAAGAATTATATTTCAAATTTATATCTATGCGTTTGTAGTTTCTAATTCAAGTTAAGAAAAATAATTGCAGTTAAATTCGAAACGTGTATCTTGGTTGTCCATTCTTTTTTTTCTTAAAGAAAAGAATGAAGTGCGGTCTCGCGGTGTGATTATTCTCCAATTAACGTTTTCATGGATTTCTATTTTTTCCAGCCCACAGGCAGCCATTTCCAATGGAAATTTTTCCCTCGTTAGTCCGCTTCCAACATTTTAATCAAACACAATTAAACTGGAATTTTTCTCCTCGTGGACTCATTTGTCAGAGCTGGCCGAGGGATTTCGACGCACCAAGTTTTAGGCCGCTCAGCTTTCGGCCTAAAATTTGCCGAGCGCAATGAGCGAGAAATGCCCGGAATGGCTCTATTAACGCGATTCAACCAGAAACCATTGATTTCCACGCGTCACTTGGCCCCTGGTTAATTCGCACCAATCCACTTATTTGGATCTAATGGGTTTATCTCCAATTGAGAGGGATTTACCTTAACGCTTTATCATCCCCTTCGTAGGTATTTAGTTAGTTCTGCGATTTAACCTACCTAATTATCAATTCAATTTTTATTTAGTTTTTCTCGAGGGGTGATCCGCGATTGGATGTAGGTGTACACCCCTTTGGAAGTATTTTGGAAGTCCTTGGAAATATTTGGAAGTACTTGAAAATATTTGGAAGTACATACTTGGAAATATTTGGAAGTACTTGAAATATATGGAAGTACTAGGAAATATTTGGAAGAGTTTGGAAATATTTGGAAGTACTTGGAAATATTTGGAAGTACAAGTGGAAGTAGGTGTACAGCATATTAGGTCGTGGTTCACCCCCCGGTTTTTCTTCTTAAAAATATTTTATATTCTACAAATATACTTACCTAATATAATTATATTAAAATTTTAATACCTATATACCTTTTTAGGATATTATTTTTGTGATTTAAGAAATAAAACTAATTAAGGTGTTATTTTTTGCAATATTTTGTCTCATTTTAAGGATTCTTATTCAAGCTCAAAATTATAATCACTTGGCATTTATTAAAAATTTTGCATAGGTTATTCCTAATTTTATGTTAGCCAACCCACTTTCCAAATTACACTGCTCGACAAAAATTAAACAAAAATTTCTCCCCGTAAACCTAAAAATGGATTCAAGTAGAGTTTTATATGCTGATTATCATGCAATTTACCGATTTTTTACAACGTCAGAGTTTTGAGATATTATTGGTCAAAATGACGAAAAAGTTCATTCTAACCTATTTTCGAGTCCCATTAAATATTAAACAGCAATATTTGAAATCAAAATATTTTGTTGGCGTAATAGAAAACAGCTTCCTCTTTGATTTTCAAATTACCAGCTTGTTTTTAACTCAATTAGAACTCGAGTTATAACTAAAAGACTAAGACCATATGTTTTTATCTCTGTTTTTTATCCTTTATAATCAGATGGTTTTAATTTTTTAGTTATAATTCGAGTTCTAATTGAGCTAAAAACAAGTGGTAATTTGAAAATCAAAGAGGAAGCTGTTTTCTATTAAGTCAACAAAATATTTTGATTTCAAATATTGCTGTTTAATATCTAATGGGACTCGAAAATAGGCTCAAAATGGCATTTTTCGTCGTTTTGACCGATAATATCTCAAAACTCTGACGTGTTGTAAAAAATCGCGAAATTGCATGATAATCAGCGTATAAAACTCTACTGGAATCTATTGTTAGGTTTACGGGGAGAAATTTTTGTTGATCAGTGTTATTAAATCATTCTCGATCTGGGACCCCCCTCTTCTCAATCACTTTGACTCCATCTCCATAGAAACTACTATCAATAAAACCTTTAATAAACAACAAAATTCTATTATACTAAACCCATTTGAAGTAAAAATAAATAAAAAGTTTATAACAGGAATAGTAGGGAATTGGATAAAATTAAAAACACAGAGTTTTTGTTAAATGGGTCAGATGTTTCGGCAATTTATTTTGACTTCCTTAGTGGCTATAGAATGAAAAAACCATGAAAATTCGAAAAAACTTATAAATAAATTATTTAGAAATAAACTGAATATTAGATAAGGTTATAAATTTATTTGTAATTAATTAATTTATAAGTTTTTTATAATTATCTTGGTTTTATCATTCTATCCACTGAAGAAGTCAAAATAAATTGAAGAAACGCCTGGCCCATTTTTAACAAAAACTGTTTTTTTAATTTTATCCAATTCCCTAAAATTCCTGTTATAAATTTACTATGTTTGTCAATGGTGGAACATTATAAATAAAAAGTTTTATAATTTTTTTTTTTTTTATAATAATATTTCTCAAAAAGGTCGAAAATGATGAAACTATATAAATTAAACTCTTTAAAATCATTTGTATAAATCTATTCCTTAAATATTAAATATGGGATATTGAATAAAAGTACTTAATTAAAAAAAAATGAAATCTAATAAAACAATTCCTTAATTAAATAAATAATTCTCCTATACTACTATACTATAATAGTAATATTTTCATTATTTATAAAATCCCTAAAGTTTTTTTTTACCAAACTTAATTCCGAAATCCAAAAATATATTTTTTCATTCAATATTTTATTCTTTAAAAAAGTCTTTCTATTTTCTAATATTTGTGTAATTTATTCTTGATCTTCAGAGCTTATATTTTGATTTTTCATTTTCACAATTGACTCTACCGATCTACCTATATTTATCTTTCACGTTTTATACATGATAAAATTCAAAATACTGCTTCCCTTCTTAAGGGTCTTTTGAATAGTCTTTAAATGGTCTTCAAAATTGACAACCAAAGCGTTTGTTTACAAAAAAATTATTATCAAAACTTAAATAGATTAGAAAATTGTATTATTAAAAGATCAAGAAAATGTCATAAAACGTTACATTAAAATATGTCTACAAACCTATGTAGGTATATTTACTGGGTGTATTAATCAGCTGTCTCTGTGTCAATAGAAAGTGAAGCCATTGTAAACTTAATTGTGAGTAACACACCCGATAAAGGACAACAAATATCGTTGACTTTGCTGACATTTGTGTATTTTTCATGGAAATAGAAATTACACTTAAAGAGGGTTAACGTTTTTGCGCTGTTTCACACTTAAATTTTAATTTACAAATGTTTCACTACAAACCAACACTGAAATCTCTTAAATGATAATGTCAGTGAGCAAAACTAGCAGTGCTATATCGAACGAAGACTAAGGACGAAAATAGAACCTAAGGTTCTTAGATCATTGTTTCAAGAATAAAAATTTCCAAATTTGTTTGAGATTAAATGAAAACCCTCTACAGCGCCTTATGGTATAAAATCATCATTTTTTCCAAGCAAATCAAAAATAAATTTTTAATGAAGCGAATCTTTATAAACATACCTATCTATTTTGTATTTTTAACATTTATTTAAAAAAACTACATAATTAAAATTATTTAAATAATGAAATGGATCTGCTTGTTTTTTATTAAATAAACAGAAGAAATTTTCAATATTTTTCAAATTTGATTTGTTTGATTTTATAATCGACAATGCTGAACGTTGCTTCACATAAATAAATATTTATTTAATAGAAAATAGCAATTTCACAAATTATTGCAAATTCAATAACAAAAATACCTCGAATTCACTAAACATAAATTTTTGGCCGCTGCGTATTATAATTTTATCAGTGATCATTGTTTCATTGTCATTGTTTCCCTATGTTTCGCGACCCCAAAATTTAGTTATGGGACCCAAAATGGGGTCGTGACCCATAGTTTAAGAAGCACTGGCCTAAGCCATTTGGATTAAAGAAGAATTAATGAATTGAAATTTCACTTCGTTTAGATAAGCCCGAACGAGGATTTTTTTAAAAAGATTTAGCTAATTTCAGTATAACTAATTTCTAGAAAAGCATTATTTAAATTGTTTTAAAAATTTTGTTCCAAATGATAATAAAAATAAATATTTAAATTAAATTTACCGTGAATTAGCATAATTTTATTTAAAAAGAAAAAATATTGGTGGGCCAATTGAGATGGGACAGGGCTCGTATATCTTAATAATAATAATTTTGATATACCTTGTCGAAAAGAAGAGCGATAAGATTTTGATATTTTCTTATAAAAGGAAATTAAAATTGTACAAGTTTTTTTTAAGCTAAAGGAAAAAAATTCAAATTAAACCTGAATTACCATTTTAATTTTGTTTACCTGGAAATTGCTTCCTTGCTTTCTGCCTCTGCCTCGAATAATAAAGCATGGTTTAATTTTCCTCGCTTCATTCATATAAAATTGCTGTTTAATTAAAGGGCGGTTTAATAAAAAATTAAAAAGGTATATATATTTACTTAATTATCTTGTTGTCACATAAATTGCATATATTTCTTTTTTTTTATTTAATTGAGGAATAAAACTTATCAAATCAAAATCTGACAAAAAGTATAGTCTAGCTATTTCTCATCTTATAAAGTCCAATTTGTTTTCAAACATGTTATTGTATTTATTTATTTATGTTTTAATAATTTAATGATTATTTCTTTTGTATTAAATAAATACATTTATTTTATAAAACAATCTCAAAACGTTTATTAAAAAATCAAAACGTTCTAGGGGAAATTTTCTTTTATCATTGGAAATTTCGATAATTATTAGTTTCTTTAAAAAACAAATATGAACCAACTATAATCAAATAAACATTTAGGAAAAATATTTTTTTTTCTACAAATTTTTGTTAATTGAGTTTTTGCTGTTTAAAAATGCGAACTCATTTCTAGAATATTAAATGTTTTAAATTCCGGTATTCTCTAGCTAAAATTTTAGAAATTTAAAATTAAATTAACAAAAAAAAGGTCAGGTATGGACTGTTTTTCTAAAATTTTTGTAAAATAAGGAATTATTTTTCGTAAATTATTATAGGTAGGGGTATAGATATATAATTTTTTTATTTTTTATAGAAGCCCAATTTCATCTCCCACACAATCTGTATCTCTGTTTATTTTCAAAATTCTTATTTTATTATATAGTTGATTTATATTTCTTTTTTAAAAGAAATAATTTTCGACATTTTTCCGTCGATAAAGGGAGAATTTCTCTCGAAACGTTGAATTTTTAATAAGCGCTTTGAGAATGTATTATAAAAGAACTGTACTTATTTATTTAAATCATTAATTGGAGAGTAAAATAGAAAAGGAAAGTTGAATTTCTAAATTATATTATTTTTCGCAGTTAATGTAGAATATGGAATGTCGGTAATTTAGAGAAATGAAATATCTGGGTTAGAGTCATTGGAGAGGTAGTTGTGTTAAACCAATTTTGAGTATTCTATAATAAAAATAATTTTTAAGAGGGGTCTTAACAATTCATAATTTCTAATTTTCCAACATTCTTTCATTGATATCTTATTTACACTGTTAAAAAAAATTGTAAATTTACTATATTATGTTTACAATACAAATTTCATTCAATAGTTGCATACACTATTAAAAATTTCTCATATAATTTCCCTATAAAAAATGGGAACTCCGGCCTCAATTGTTTTTAGTAATATTCATACCAGTATTTTGTAATCTTACAAAATATTTTTTAGTAATTCGTATCTAATTAATACAGTAAGGTAAAAGTTAAAATTTATTTTTATATTTTTTCAATGAGTTAATGTGATTTTACCAATATAATATAGTATTTATTTTTACTAAACGCAATTTTTGTAAATTTCTTATCTATTTGTATTGTAAACATATAGTAAATTTACAATTTTTTTAACATTGTAAATAAGATATCAATGAAAGAATGTTGAAAAATTAGAAATTATGAATTGTTATGACCCCTCTTAGAAATTATTTTTATTATAGAATACTCAAAACTGGTCTAACACAACTATCCCTCCAATGACTCTAATCCAGTTCTTTTATTTCTCTAAATCTCCGACATCCCATATTCTACATTAACTGGGATAAATAATATAATTTAGGTATTCATCTTTTCTTTCCTATTATTATTTCCTCTAATAAACACAGTTTTGATCATTTATTCAAAATTCATAGAATTTCTACTCTCTTTTACTTAATTATTTTCCAATGTTAAAAACAATAATTTTTTTGATTAAATGATTAATCTCGAAACAGAAAACTTAAATTTCTTTTATAAATCCAGCAGGTAAAATTTTAATATGACAAATAAATTTTAACAGTTTATGCTCTCTAGTAATTTAGGTAAATATATATGATCTATATGTTTGTTTTTGTGGAAGCAATTTTAAGGGCTTCATCATGTGCAACACATAAGAAATAAATCTTTGGGGAATTTTACTTATTGTATCTATACGAATCGGGAAAGAATAAGGAAAGAATTTCGACCCTGGGGAGCATCCCTCCGCATCAATGTTAACCTCGGGAATTTCACGAATTCCAACCTGCTAGGCCTAACTAACATGACTTTGGAATTTGCGGTACGCTCGGATTCTCTTGGCTCCGAAAATTCTTACACCATCCAAAAATAGAAAAATATCCAATCAGATTCTTACAATGCTAACAAGTGTAATTTTCTGTTATCCAGTGAAATAATATTCTTACCTACTCAAGTAGATAATCTTTTATTTAGTAATTATAATGACGTTTTTCATATAAATTTTATATTTTGCTGATTTACCTAATACTCAATTATATATATTCTTTTGCTGACTTTTCTGGTTATAATCCAGTCAACATTTTTTTATTAAATTTATATATGTTACGACTAATATGCAAATTTGGATAATTTATAAACTAGCTGGATAGTTTATAAACTAACCAAACCATTGGCTATTTTGATAGAAAACGCAATTTCCACTAAAATAGCAGCTAGTTTGCAAACTAACCAAGAGTCTTGGCTAATTTACTTGAAATTATTGAGAAAACCAAAATAGCGGGTTAGTTTATAAACTATCCAATGCAGCCTGGCTAATATGAAAACCATAATTTCTAGTAACACAAAATAGCCAAACCTTTGGCTAGTTTATAAACTAACTAGGCTTAATGTTCATGGCATTTCTTATTTGATGAATTAGAGATGAATAAAATGCAAACTTTTGATTTAAATTTTTTATTATTAAAAAAATAAAATATTTTCAAATAAGTACAATATACTTAGATATTTTAATAGTAAGAAATGTTTTTGGGTGTATGGCGGGCGCACCAACGATAGTATATATATAAAATACATGGTAAAAAATAACAAGAGGCTAATTATTTATTGCAACATGGTTCACTGTTATGACATTTGCTGATACACGTGTACCCCATAGAAATACATTTACATTTTTTGTTTATGCAGCATTTTTTACATTGACACCTTATATACCCTTGTGTCTGCACTTGAGACTGAAAGTTTTCCCACAGCACTCCTAATACTTATTTTTGTGTCTTTTTTGACATCATCAAGAGACAAAAAATTTTGCTTGCATAAATCAAATTGATTTCATAACCTAACTTTATTTGTAAATTAACCTTAAAATTGGTTGGTTAGTTTATAAACCAGCCAAAGGTTTGGCTATTTTGTGTTACTAGAAATTATGGTTTTCATATTAGCCAGGCTGTATTGGATAGTTTATAAACTAACCCGCTATTTTGGTATTCTCAAAAATTTCAAGTAAATTATCCAAGACTCTTGGTTAGTTTGCAAACTATCTGCTATTTTAGTGGAAATTGCGTTTTCTATCAAAATAGCCAATGGTTTGGTTAGTTTATAAACTATCCAGCTAGTTTATAAACTATCCAGTTAGTTTATAAACTATCCAAATTTGCTATTAGCCGTAACATATATAATATTTTAAAAATATTATTCACATACGAATAGCTTCATTTTGAAAGGGACCCATTCTAGGTAAAACAAATCAATACATCTTAAAGAAAAACAGAGAGGTTATCCGCTGCTTGATGAAAATAAACATACACACTAGTGGCATCCGGTCTATGGATGCTGTTGATGCGGCGCATCCCTAAAATTTCAAAACTTTAAGAGTACGTTTTATACCGTGCCATTATAATATCTCGTTCAATTTTATTTTTGTCTTGATTCATTTATTTATTTTTTGTTATATGGTTATGATACGTACGCTCTTTTGATCGTTTGTTTTAAACTATCAAAAAATTAAAACAATCACTAGAAATAGTCAAAGGTAATTTCGACAATGTGTTCTGTATTTTATTTATTTTATTTTCAAATATTAGATCTTCAATTGATATTAATCAATTGAAAAATCTAATATTTGAAAAATTATATAGTATGATCTGATTATCGATGAAATACGCAAAATGAATAAAATTTAAAAAAATGATGGGTTGTTTTTTGGACACCATCCCTGGTTGAAAAGTCACCGGTGATACACTGATACAAACATATTTATATTTTATATACATGTGTGTATGTTTATTTGCATCAAGCAGAGGATAACCTCTTTGTTTCTCTTTATGATTCAAAAACAACTCTGCTACTTTCTGTAAAACAATTTTTTTTCAATTAAATAAATGCATAGCTGTCTTAGAAAGAGGCCTACATATTCGAACCATTCTAGCTTAGGAGCACCAAAGTCGGAATCTAGTTAGATATGTAGCTGTTAAAGTTTGTATTTATGTGATTAAATGTATTTAAATTTTGTTTAAATCACACATAATTAATTATAATTATTTATTAAACACGAAGAAATAATACACTATAACTACGACGTTTCGATCGCCTTATTCTGTGAACGTTCTGTGTACTTATCTTGTTCTGAAAAATTAAAGAAAATTACTTGGACGTGCTTTACGAGTGTCGTTGAAAGAAACAAATGTTGGTAAAATGTTTTTAATTAATAGAAGAAGTTATTAAAACATTGTTAGGATTTTTTTGAGCTATAGATAATAATTTTGTGCCAGAAATATCAGGGAACTGGCCTAACATAATCAAAAACACAGGCTTTTATTAAATGGGCCAGACTTTTTGTCAATTTATTTTGACTTCTTCAGTGGCCCATTTTACCACTATTTGTCAAAAAACAATTTCACTATTTAACAAAACATGGTGAACATACTGAAATTGTTTCTTGAAAAGAGGGATTGAATGAGCCACTGAGGAAGTCAAAATAAATTGACGAAACGTCTGGCCCATTTAACAAAAGCTCTGTGTTTTTGATTATTTACTCCAGTTCCCTGCTATTCCTGATACAAAAATATTTATTATTGGCCCAAGTGATACAATAGATAATAATTTTTATTAGTTGCATTTGAGACATCGTTTCTCAACTTTCTTGTCATTTGATTGAAATCTCAATGGCAGGGTAAGAAGCTGTGCTACTAAAGTATTATTATTCAATTTTTTATATGGTATGGAGGGGATAATCAGCTTGTTGATTCATGTAAGAAGGTGCCTAAGTCCTGTACTTGGGTTCCTTCTCGCACAAAACAGTAACCTGAGGCACCCTATTGGCTCTCAGATGGTGCTGGAAGAAGGTTCCTTGTAGAAAATAAAATAAAACTAACTTTATATAAGTATATACGAGGATAAGTAAAAAATTACCTACACTTTTCGTTCTACAACTTTATTAAACTAAGATAGCAGGCGGCCGCATGCGTTGAGTTGGCGCGTCTGTGGTCACGTGTGCGGAATTTAATCACGATCGCGTCAGTTGTCGTCTAGCTACAACAGCATAAGCATGTCAGCCCCGCTATCAGATTGCACCAATGAGGGGCAACGAGAGTGGTCAGAGGGTGTGAAAGGTGCTGAAATTCACCGGAGACTTTTGTCACAATACGGGGAAAGTGCTTTATCTCGTAAAAGCGTTTTTTTATGGGTCGAAATGTTTAAAAGTGGCCGAACGAGCGTAACACAAAAAGAGGGAACTTGGCGACCGTCAACTTTGAGACGCTTTGAGACCCTGGAACACCCTCCCTACAGCCCAGATCTCGGTCCCTCAGATTTTCATCTCTTTGGACCGCTCAAGGAAGCTTTGAGAGGTCGTCGATTTGCCTCAGACATGGACGTTCGGATGCGGTGTAAAAGTGGCTTCATGACCAACCGAAAACCTTCTACCAGGACGGCACCCGGGAGCTTGTGGCTCGCTAGACCAAGTGCATTGCTAAAGGTGGAGTCTATATCGAAAAATAATGTATCTGTTGTACACCTATCTTAGTTTAATAAAGTTGTAGAACGAAAAGTTTAAGTAATTTTTGACTTATCCTCGTATATAGGTACATTGAACAATTTTTGTTTTTGTTTTGTTTCCTATAAGTGAGACAGAATGGAAGTTGAAAAATCACTCAACAACAACTGAGTTCTGTCCTCCAATGCCTTCAATTTCTACATCAAAATTTATCATTTTAAAAATAAAAAAAGGACACCATCACTTTTTGGATTAATTTTTAAGAAGAACGATATCTAAAACTAACTTTCTATAACTAAAATTCACCACTAAAACTAGAATTAGATGCTGTTAACATGAGGGAATTCATATATAATTTTAGTTAATTTATTTACCTAAATATCAACTACCCTTAAAGTCCATAGTTCTAAAGATTTTGAAAGTTAAGCGACTTATTCACTCTACCTGAAAAAACTGAGAGATTTTGCATTAAATACCTAAGCCACTACATCCTCAGTAATGTGTTGTTTACATTTCATTAGAATTGCTAGTAAAAAGGGGCACTTTCTTTAAAAGGCCATGAATGACATTGTAGGGTCAAACAAAATTTTAGCCTTTTATTTATGACAATTCTACTCTACTGTAAAGTTCAATTCTAGGATTTTCGATTGATGTATGTATTCGTTAAATGGTTAAATTAATTAATATTTACTTTTGAAACTCATAATAATTAATATTTTTTAAATTTACTTACTCTTTTGGTTTTTGACATTATTGTAGAGTGCTATCAAAATTATTATGCGTGCTTATTATGGGCACTTGTGTTGAAGTCTCATTAAATTTTCAATTAAGAGTTTAAATCAAAGCAACAAAAATCGAAAGCAAAATTTTCTAATTACTTTTTTCAATCTTTTTCCTTTATTTTGTGATATGTATGTTGTATGATGTGATATGTACCTATATGCTTGTTGTGATATGTATGTACTCGTGTATCCTTTGTAATATCGAATTGGATAATTAATAAAATTTAACCATTATAGAAAAATGTAACTTACAACAAAGCAAAATAAATTAAAAAATTAAAAAACATGAAAATCATATGCAGAGATATTTGTATTATTCACGTATCATTTTTTACAACAATATGAAAAATCTTGTATTTATTTAATATTATTAATATAAATATACCTATATAGTACTTATATATTTATATTAATTTACAAGCGTTAAAGTCTCTTAAATTAAATAGGTTAATTTTTCTTTTTTTTTAATTTTTATTGAATTAATAAAGTTTTAAAAACAAAATATTTTAATAATATAAATTTAAAAACTATTCAAAATAGATATCTAGTAATTAATTATAATGAAAGTACCACAAAGTAAAAATTAAATTAATAAGTTGTTTTAGGAAATAAGGATAATAGCTTATGCAAGTATTTTTTATTTTATGCCAACGTTTCGCCAACTTTGTTGTCTTCCTTTTTTATGTACTGAGGTGGTTTGAGATCAAAGATTGATTTGATTTTGAAATTGTTATAACGTGTACTAATTGAGGCCTTTCATTTTTTAGAGCCCTGAGGAAACGTTGCCATGAAATAAATAAGCTGACGTGTTCTGATGTGGCCATCCACTTGACTTTACTATACAACCTGGCCCGTCACTTAATATTTAATATTTAATAAAATTATTTATAATAATGTAGGGGAGAGGGGTTAGTTTTTGCATTTTTAGACTCCTGGGGTCCCACTGATTATGTATACAAAATTTGGTTGAGTTTGGTACAAGGGCCTAGATTTTCATTTTTTGACCTTACACCCCCCCCCCCATTTTGGGCGGTTAGTTTTTGCATTTTTAGATTACTGTGGTCCTACTGATTATGTATACAAAATTTGGTTGAGTTTGGTAAATGGCCAAGATTTTCATTTTTTGACCCTACCCCCCCCCCCCATTTTGGGCGGTTAGTTTTTGCGTTTTTAGACTTCTGGGGGTCCATTTATTATGTATACAAAATTTGGTTGAGTTTTCTCAAATGGCCTAGATTTTTAATTTTTAACCCCCCTCCACCCCCCTTAATTTTTGGTCCATATGCAGCAAAATCAAATCAGCTCTTAATCTCAATGGACCAAAACTACGTGTGAAATTTGGTTTCGATATTCTTACTAGTTTTTGAGCAAGCTCGTCCTCAAAAATTTGATAACGCACAGACTAACGGACAACCAGACAACCAGACGGACAGACTAACAGACATTTTGACAAAACAATTATTATCTCAAAAATATAATTTTTTCGATGTTCACTTATTAGAGCTTTTTTGTAGAGCGAAATGCCATGGTTTCGCTCAATTTTTTTAATCAAAATATTTTCAGCCGTTTTTGAGATATTTCGAAAAAAAGAAAAAAAAACACTTTTTTCATGCACGATTACAATACTTGACCATACCCTGTATGGTAAAGTAAAAATACTTGCATAGGCTATTGTCCTTATTTCGCTACAACAACTTATTAATTTAATCGATGGACATAAATAATAAAAATTAAAATTAAATCTTTTTGAAAATGCATTTTTTTAAACTTAAGAAGTTTGAGTTTATAGGCCTTTTAAACCAGTTACACACAACCGATTGAGCTGAAATTTTTCTCACATTTTTGGTGTTGGTGACGATAGAATCTAGCATACTCAGTTAAATATTTTTTTTTTTTATAATTTACATCTAATTTAACCATATTACATTTTACGCCTAGTGCCTATACAACCAGATGGATTCTTAAGCACAGAAGAGGAATACCCTTCAGGCTTTGAATGGCGGCCATGTTTGCTTATGACATCACGATAAGAACAAAATAAAAATTTATTATACTTATATAATTATACTTCTCTTATTTTATTTCTAATGAAAGTTATATAATACATACTTGAAAAATTACTTATTTAAAGTTTAATTTTTAAAGATAATTTTGTTAAATTCTTTATCAATAAATATATAGAATTAATCGAAAACTAATTAGCAGTTCATTACTGTAAAGTAATCCTTTCTAAATTTCTCAGTGATCTATCTGTCAATTAGAGATTCAGCTATCATTTATCTATCTGTCATCAGTATCACGGGAGTAGTGGGCAAGTATGTGACCTACAGATGGAGGGTCTTTCATATTAAGAAACATTCTCGAGATAAGCTTCAAATAACTATACATGTTTTTTTTGTATATTTAATTAAAATTTCTAATGCCTTCTCTACACAATGGGCCAACTTGGGCCAATGATGTTGGCTCACATTGGCCACCAGGAAAACGAGTTAGCTTGACGGTGCTTCCACACAATGGCCCAAGAAATGGGCCAATGTCGATGGAATGTGGAAAAGCCACCTAGTCACTGCGCACTTTCTTCGCTCAACATTGGCCCTCATTGGTGTGTCGAAAAATCCGCTCCGAAGGCCAACTCTCACCAAACTCATTGCTAGCGTCAACAAATATCGGGCATTACAAACCAACCCCCTTCTACACATTGGGGTTGGCTTGAATTGGCCTAAGTTGGCCCATAGTATAAAGGAAGCATAAAAGAAATTAATGACAACATTGTTTGTTTATTGATGAATCAAGCATAATCAAGTTTTTTTTAAGTCATTCAATCCTGTTAGAGTTTGTGGCCGTGATGAAACTGTATTAGATGAAGGAGGAGTTATCAGCTAAAGTTGGCTGCTCTTGGTTCAATAAAACACCATGAATAAAACTTTTCGGCCTGAATTTATTTGGCCATCTTCAGTTAAATGGGAGTTATACACAAAATGCGGTACACACATACATAATTACATAACTCCCAATTAACTGAAGATGGCCAAATAAATTCAGGCCGAAGCGTTTTATTCAGGGTGTTTTATTGAACCAGTGCATTCAACTTTGGCTGATATCTCCTCCTTCATCTAATACAGTTATTCAATCCTTCTGTTTAAATATAATAGTTTTTATTTTGCCATACGCACTACCAATAAAATATCTTTTCATATTTTTTGATGCCAGGCATTCAATTTTATTTTTTAAATATATGAATTTCCTTGTAACTTTAAAACTTCAATCAGAGATCAATGCATGTTTTTTATCTGCCTACTTTTAACTTCATTCGACTAAAAAAGTGATTCTCAAACCTTGTCCCCAGGCGCATCACTATGATCTGTAACATTCTTAGCTACTCCCAAGGAAATCCCAGATATGGGTGTTAAAATGATTTTTTTAGTTATATATTTATTACTATTTTGGGTATAGTGAGCCTACGATTTTTTGTAGGACTTCAATATTGTGTTACGACTACAAAAAGTCTGCCAGACATTTATAAATTTGATTAAACTATATAAAATCAAGACAAATGTCTTTCTATCAGCATAAATCACAATGTTTAGTTAGATCTTCAGTATAAAAAAAGGATCTTTTGTAAAAATGAGGCTTGAGTTAAGTACGCTAGGAATAAATATAGAATTTACAAATTATTAATTTTATTTTAAAAATCTTTCGTGTGAAGATAATCTTTATCGTAAAAAAGGTCATTATTAGGGCCTCTATATGTTTTTCTTTCTGTCTTTCCCTATGACAAAACATTAATATATAGCTATTATAATAGCTTGTATGTTAAATAAAATACCTACTAACTTTAAATTATTACTAGAATCTTTATATGTATTAAATTTATCCTACATTTTTAACCCCATGATTATTTTGGGTATATTTGAAAATAAAAAAATATTTTTTATTATGAGATATTTTGGTCATTTTTCTAAAAAGTTCATTAAGTATAATTTTTTCTTTTTCTTAATTTAATTTATTTTTAAATGAAAGTGTAAGTACCTAGAGACATTTTTGGAGAAAACTTAAATATTTCCGAAATAACTAAAGTTAAAATTATAAAAATAAAATCTAGAATATCGTTCATACTCTACTTTTGAATCAAAAATATGGATTTTGATATCTCAACTCTTTTATAATATATGATCATTAGGGTGGTCCTTTTTTCGGTATTTTTGAATTTTTACGCTGACAAAGGCTCATATGGTTCATAATAAAAAAAAAAATATCCCCCAAGTTTCAAGTCCCTATCTCAATTTAACCATTTGCCGCACAGCGATGCACGTTTCCCATCTAAAAAACATGGTGTTTTTGGCATTGAATGATCAATTTTTTATTGCGGCCAAAGTAAGAGTTCAAATGATTTGAAAATCTGTAGAATTTATTCTTATAATATTGGTCTATCCCTCAGAATTTTTTTTACAGATTTTTACATATTATCATTTTGTGGTCTATAACTTACTAACCCTAAAATATAGCAGTATTTTTAGCTGAAACTCCAAAATTATAATAAATAAAAATCTGTAAAAATTCTGAAAGAAAGCTCCTATTATAAGTATAAAGTCTATAGAGTTTCAAATTTTTTGAATCATTCTTTTGGCCAGAATAAAAAATTGATCGTTCAATGCCAAAAACCCCATGTTATTTAGATGGGAAACTTGGATCGCTGTGCGGCACAGGTTAAAAGTGAGATAGAGACTTGGAACTTGGAGGATATATTTTTTATTTATTTCGAACCATATGAGCCTCTGTCAGCCTAAAAATTCGAAAATACCCAAAATAAGGACCACTCTAATGATCGTATAAGCAAATAATTGTTATGTCCACTCCTGTTTGAAAAAATTGATAAAAACTTACTAGTCCCTACTTACTTTAAATTTACCATCATTTTTCACCATATTTTGATAAAGCATAAGCTCTATAATAATTAAAAGATCAAAGAATACACGTCAGAAAAAAGTAGTTCCCAAACAAGTACATAGTTTTAGAGTGAAAATAATAACAAAAAGAAACAGTCTTTTGTTTGGATACCTAATAATATATAGCTAAGCTATATTTACAAAACGCATTTTCTCTCTCTATATTAGAGTCTTGTTGGTGGGATAATCAGGTTAAAAAATTTATTAAACGAGAGAAATTTAGAAAGATAAATACAATAAATAAAATTTCTTGCTGGCGAGGTCAAAATTTTTTTCAATTGTTAGAGAGCAAAGCCATTGGACCATTAAAACTTGCCAGAGACCGAAAATTTCTAGTTAAGCCACTGCTCGAAAATCTACGTCTTATGATTTAATGATATAAGATTTTTTGTTTCACATCAATGCCTATATCTATATAAATATATTTATGACGATTTAAAATTAATTTCGGAAGGTATACCTACAATAAAGTAAAGAAAATTTAAATAATTTAAAAAACTTTTAAAAATATAAAATTCTAGTTAGGTTTTACAAAAAATAAAAGACAAGATGCTTGTTACCGTGACTCTATATCTATTTCAGGGATTATAAGCCCATCTTCAGGAGTTCACAGAGAAAACTCTTGTCTTTTATTTTTAACCGATTTCAAAAAAAGGAGGAGGTTATTGCCTTTTTTTGTGTTTGTGTGTCAATTTCTCTTTACCATGTGGACCGATTTCGATGATATTTTTGCATTGGGTTCAGTATAGCTTCCATTTGGTGCCCTATAAATTGCAATGGTATTGGACCTTTTCTATTATGTATGTGCACACATAACTTCTTTGTTTATAGACCGATTTCAATGATTCTTTTTTTATTGGAAAGGGTGTACCTTAGGGGTGGTTCTATATTAAGCTTACGCGTTGTTGTCATCATTACACGCCAAACGTACTAAATAAGATCATACAATGTATATGTTTGGCACCGACTTCAAAAAGTGATTTCATGTAACAATTTCATCGTTTAGTTGTAACTAAATTAGATAATTATTTTATACCTTTTAGTGTATTTTATTTTATTTTTGAGTTCTTATTATTTTATTTGTTGCATTTAATTTGAAGTCGGTTTTTTTCTAATATGTGATAACCTATCTAGAATTTAAAAGTTTTTTTAAATTTTCTTTACTTTATTTAAATATATTTCACCAAGAACCTACACCATTCCTCCTTAACAGGTAAACAAAAATTAATAAATTATTTAAAAACAAACTTTGGATTGGGTGAATGATTTATTTTAAAATCGATAAAACTGGCATCTAAATTAAATAGACTTGTTTTCTTTTGATAACATATTTATTTTATTTTTTTAACCTAGTGTAAAAGTGTATTCTATTAAGTTAGTTGTTTCGCGACAATACTAGCAAAAAAGTTAATGCTAGAGTATAAAAAACAGACAATAAGTATTCATAATTCATAATCCCAAAACTTTTTGCTGTTTATGTACCACTACTAGCCAATCCCGTGCTCGTTTGACAAATCTGGCAACACTGTCCGAAAATGTATATATTTTATCATAGAAATTTCAGATAAAGTACAATATAAAGGGAGATTTATAAAACAAACAGTTCTTAATAAACGATTGAAAGCTGTTGCGACAATTGCTGAAGCGACAAAACGTCAAAAAGAGTACTAAAGTTAACCCACTTGTTAGGTTAAATAAATGCGTTGTTGCCAGCTTGATTTTAAAGTAAATTTTTCATTATTTATTCATTATTATCTCAGAAACTGTGTTGTAACTATGAATTAAAATTTTATTAAAAAATTTATTAGTTATTGTTTAATGTTGGATTAGTTTTTTATAACATTGGTAATAAGAGTTTCTTAATTATAATTAAACATGTATGTAAACTTGGGGTTTTTACCCATTGCGATGAGATACATAATTTTTATATTGGGGGTTGTTTAAGAGAAGAACAATGGGGGTTGTTCTAACCAGGGTTATAGAAACTTAATATCGAGTAAATCGTTAAGATGTTGAAATCTTGTTTTTTGATTTCAAGTCAAAGGTTTTAATTAAACTAGACGATTGGCGTTAGGGTTGCAGTCAGGAATCCCAATGTTTGGTGATTTCCGATATTGCGTATAAGATGCAATGTATAAGAGTCTGAAAAACTCTATCTTTCGAATGTAGTATCTCCGGAACTATATTGTTCATAAATTTCGTTTTGCCACCAATCGATGCAGAGGTATTTAAATTAAAATCCTAAGAAAACCCATATGGTAAAACAACTACCTTAAGACTCATCGATGAACTACATATTTATTAAATGGTGTATGTGAAAAAATTACTAAAGAAATTGTCATTAATTTTGAATTCTAGTAATCTTGTTCAAATAGAATAAATTGAATGTTAAAGGTTAAATTTTCCTAGTGAAAAAAATCAGCCTAAAAAGGCGATGAGTTCTTTTAACCAATCAATAAATGACAAGATGGCGGACTCTATGACTCAGTGCAAAAATACTATTAGAAATGGCAACCCTGTTTCCGAACGCCCCTTTCTATTTCTGTATTCCCTTCGGGCTTTTATATTTCCGTTTCATTTCTTATGAGAATTCAGTCCTCTTAGAATATTAAATTATTTCTTCATAATGTTTGTGATTGGTAGACCGTTTCGATAGGGAGGGAATTTGAACGTTTGCCATCGTTCGGATATGAAATGCTATTCAAGGCTCGACGGAAGGGTTCCATTATCTTTGTAGATTGCTGGTTCACTAAAAAGATGTGTCAAGGAGGATAGTTTGAGGAAAATTAATTAACTTCGTCAATTTCTAAAAGGCTTTTATCGGGTTGAATTTTCTTCCCATTCAAATTCTAAAAAGTGCAACTCTGATAACATTATAGGTAGTTGCTCTGTATAAAATAAGAACATGTTAAAATCTTGATATCCTTAGTTTGACGAGGAATAAATACAAAATACTAACAGAAAATCACTGCTTGGTAAATTATATATGAGTAGAGGCCGGGTTTTTATGCAGTAAAAACTGCCAAAATATGCAATTAAAAGCACAAAGAGAAACAAAGGGGTTGTCCTCTGCTTGATGCAAATAAACATATACACATATATATCAAGATGATATATCTGTATATCTATTATTTATTTGTTTGAGACTATAGTTTCGAAGACTTGGTCTTCATCATCAGTCCTTTCTTCAATTATAAATGTTTTTCATGGAGTCAATATCATATGGATATTGACTCCATGAAAAACATTTATAATTGAAGAAAGACTGATGATGAACCAAGTCTTGACACTATAGTCTCAAACAAATAAATAATATATATACAGATATATCATCTTGATATATATGTGTATATGTTTATTTGCATCAAGCCTCTGTTTCTCTTTACTCTGCTACTCTCGGCAAAACAAAAACTTTGCAATTAAAAAGGCTGAAATATGCAAGTAATATGCAGAATACATTGAAATATGCAAATATATGCAGTAAAAATTGGCAAAATAAATTTTTTTATGTACTAAAAAATTAAAATTGAAGACAAAAGAGACTATATATTTGAAGGAGTGATACGAAATAATTATTGAGTAAAAAATTTCACAAAATTCTCATTATATTTAATATATTAAAAAATCTTTAAACTCAAAAGAAATAATAGGTTCTCTTGAATAAAATCAACATAATAAATATAATAATGTTTCAAAAAATGTGAACGAAAAAATACGAGGGTGGGGGGGGTAGTTTTATTTAACAGACACCATTGTATTGTATTACTTTTATTTTTTTATATTAACAAGCTTTTCTTATTGACGTACAAATAATAAACTAATAAAATAATGCAAATATTTATACGGCTATAATTTAATCTCTACACTAATTTTCTCACACTTTCACACACAAACGAACACTCAATGGCCAAAATGGGCTATAGTTACCGAAGGCCATAAAAAAATACTAATAATAATAATAAAGAAATAGTTAACAAAGGATCTCAAAAATAATAAAAATTGTATTGTAATTGTGAATAATTAATACTTAGAAGTATTTTTCTAAATTATTCGGTTATTATCTCTACGGCCACTTAAAATTGATTTATACGATGAAAAGAATCGCTCCACACCCTCAGATGTAATGGAGGCGAATTTGAAGGAACGTATATATATATATTTCTTCATTTTTTTCATTCTTTCTCCGAAAATTTTTCTTTTAAAAGTAATCTATTATTGGATAATAGACAATATTTGACACAAATTCCTTCTAAATATGCAATTTTATGCAATAATACTCAAATATACAAAAATATGCAGTATAAAATTTAACCTACAGTATCCTAAATGCATGATTCGGATAGATAATTGATCCCCTGGGTCGTATGTGGCGGCAAACAAAATATGCAATTGCATAGGTATCTTGTCTATATATGAGAAATTAACCCGTATGGAAATCAATAGATTTTCGAAATATGATTTTTTAAATATTTTTAGAAAATATATTAAAAATATAAAATTTTTGTGTTAAATTTATATAAAGTTTATGTTTTCTATATATTAATATAATTATATTTTAAGAATATATATAGAAAACAAACTTTATATAAATTTAACACAAAAATTTTATATTTTCTAAAAATATATTAAAAACATATTTCGAAAATCTATTTATTTCCATACGGGAATGAAATGAGGTATTTACCTTCAACCCAAGAGAGTCTGGCGTGATGTCCTCCTAGTAAAGTAAAATAAAAATTCTTCCTGAGTTGGAAAATTTTTTATTTTATTGCTACTGCGAGGAGATCACACCAGTCTCTCTTGGGCTGTAAATACTTCATTTCATTAATTTCTCATTTATAAAATACCTTCTAAATTCTATATAAGTTATTTGTAGAAATTTATGTTTAGAATAAATCGATCATGTCGAGATTGAATATATTTAGTTTAATAAACTAAATTGAAATTATAATTTTTTGGTTATAAAATGGGAAATATCGTGTTTAATCTAAATATGTTACGCCCACGATGCGGTAATATTTGCAGAGAGCGAAAAAGACCCTGATGACTGATTATAATATGTTGGAGAAACAGGTGTTCACACCTATATAGAAGAATAAGAAGGAAAAGACCTCCAACAAATGATCAACAAATTCCAAGCCAAAGCTAAGGAATTTAACTTAGATATCTCGATTCCTAAAACCAAATCCATGGCAATATGTAGAAGACCCACCAGATGCAAAGTTGTGATAAACGACACAAGAATCGAACAAGTCTCGAAATTCAATTATCTAGGAGCCGAGGTGAGCAGCGGAAATATATACGGCGAGGTGCAGGCCCAAGTGATGAAGGCAGCAAAGGTCTCGGGATGTCTTCGAGACGTAGTGTGGAACAATAAATATATGTCCAAGGACTGTAAGACCCGCATATATAAAACCTGCATACGACCCATCTTAACCTACGCCGTAGAAACAAGAGCAGAAACCACCAAAACCAAAAACCGACTGCAAGTAGCCGAAATGAAAGTCCTGAGATCAATCTCAGGACTCAGTATAAGAGATAAAGTTCGAAATGAAAACATCCGAAATCAATGTGGAATCATCGACATATTAAAGTGGACAAAAGGAAGATGCCGAGAGTGGTACGAACACATCATGCGAATGGACGATGAGAGGCTCGCCAAACAAGCCCTACTGTCCAAACCAACCACAAAGAGACCTCTTGGAAGACCTCCAAAAAGATGGATTGACAGTTGGCAAGACTCCGGGGAAGACTCTGGAAATTAACAGGAGAAATCCTAAATTAAGAAGAAGAAGAAGAAATTAGGATTTGAGGAAGTTAAAACTTTTTCAAGACTCGGTACAGTCCATTCCAATGTTCTGAATTTGACAATGGTCTCAGCTAGAAAGCTGGAACTTCACTACAGTATCTAGTCAGAATTGATCTATGATATTATTTAATATTTGTCTTTTTATTACCATTAGGTACTAGGTATTACTTATCTATGGTTGTTATTATCAAATTTATTTATATATAAGTATTTAATAATTATTTGGTCGTAATTTATATTTTCCACCTAGAATAGCGGTCTCCAGCCTTAATATGTGCCTGAACTAGTTTCGAAGTTAAAATCATCCTGTGAGCTTACTTGATAGAAAAAATTTACTTATTACTTATACAACCTTATTTATACAATTTTATATATAGTAGCCAAAAAAAGCAACCATATCTTTCAAAATATTTAAAATTATATAGTTTTACAACTGAAATGAAGACATTGCGAAGGATAATGAACGTGACCAGGCTCGAGAGAATGAAGAGTGAAGATATTAGAGAAAATGTGTAATACAAAAGGTGGGAGAATGGATCAAGAGAATAACAGAATGGTACGCGTATGTGGGAAGAATGCCAGAAGACCGACTGGTAAAGAAAGTGATGACGAACAAGCCGGTTGGAATAAGAAGTAGAGGTCGTCCCAAGAAGAGATAGTATGACGATCTGGAAGAAACAAACCTATAGGTTTAAAAACAAGAAGAAGAAGAAGATATATAGTAGTTATATTAAAATATAAAAAAATTAAGAAATAATAGTTTATTATATTTAAAATATAGTATTAAACAAAATATATACATAACAGTGGCGGTTGGTGACTTTTCAACCAGGGGATGCTGTCTAAAAAAGTACCCTTCATTTTTGGAATTTTACTTTAATCTTCGCTGTTTTTACAAATTTCATCGAATACGGCATCATTTTCATTATTTTTGAAATTTAACATTAGATTTTTTAAAAATATATTTTGGGATCTTCACCCCAAACGTATACTGCTTTGTTTGGGTGAGGTTAGGAGTCAGAAATTAATTCTTGTGGCTTAAACTCCACAGACTCTGAGATGGAAATCGACCATCTTCCACAATGAATCAGCCTGTCCTATAAGAAAATATTAATTTTTTCAAAAAATTCATGAATTAATTTTTTCCTAATTCTATTGATATAAGCAAGCTATGACTTGTCTATAAGCACTCTTAGTTATTTCGGATCTTATATATTGAGAATTCTTAAAAATGGATTAGTCCAGAAATTCTCGAATCACCTTTATTTATTCATTTTTTGTATTATTTCTATTTTAATAGTTCCTCAGCGAGAACTATTTTTATTCGACTAGAACTCGTCTGGACTTGTCTCAGACAAGCTTGAACTGGAAGATATACCAGGCAGGGAATTCAAATCTTCTATCAGCGCCCTTTTCTGAAAAATCATTCATTTTAATCGCCCCTTGAAACTATGCAACAATTTTATTTCATTTCGAAAACCAATATACTTTTCATAACAAAAAATGTTTTTTATAGAAATATTTAAAATAACGGATAATAATTGGAAAATTTAAAGATTCCTGGAATTTTGAAGCCGACCTTATATATTTATGAAAATACTCTAATATTTGAAATTTTAGGGATTCGCCGCCACATTATCACCATTCATGGACCGCACGCCACTGCTACACAAAAATACAATAATTTTTAAGTCCATAAAAAAATGTTTAATATTTATAATGTGAATTTTATAACAAATTTAATAATTTGAAAAGTCTGAAATGCTTAATGAGAAACTAGACATTCGCTTTCCTCAAATGTCGTGGCTGACTTTGCGCTCTTTTGAATTAATATTTGAAAAAATTTCTATTTATTAAATAAATAATTTTTAAAATTCCCTTATAAAAGAGAAAACTCAGAAAAATTAAAAAAGTTTTAATATATTTATTTTTATTTAAGTATTTTATAAAAATTGCTTATTAAATATTTTTTTTATTTTTTTAAATATTCAACAAAAATTGTCGCTTGCTATCAAAAATGATGCCGCAAGCTACCGGCAGCCCGCGGGAGACTAGTTGGCGACCTAGAAGATAATTAATCTTTATTTTGGTTCGCGTATAGGAATATACTCCAGTTTACGACGTTTTACGACGACAATAAGTTCTCCTTATGTTGCTCACGAAGGAACTTTTCATTTGTTTCATATTCAGTATATGTTAATAGAAAATTAATCAAACATTTTGCCGTGTGCTTGATAAAGAAGAATGGAAAAATTTAATAATTGAAGTGAATTATCGTAGAAGTAGAAGAGGTTTTTACTTATTATCTACCCATATCCAGGAGCTCATATTATAAATATTTTTCCTTTCAAGTTCTAATTTTGAAGTTCAATTATATAGGTATAAATGTGGAAATGTTTTCATTTTCGAAATAAATATTTTTAACCTATAAATGTAACACTTTTTTTAGATTAAGTAGGTACCTACATATAACATTACAGTTACTATTCATAGAGTTGCTTCTAAGTGTTTTTCTTCATTAGGATAGTAGTTAAATTTGGTCAGTAGCAATGTAGGTACATAATTTGTGTCCTAATGTGTGGTGGCTGTTCATCTGGAGTTATTTAGATTATTTAAGCCGATTAAATTCGTAAATAGTATATTGTCTCTTCGCATTGAAGATACAACCATTTCGGTACAAAAATGAAGTTCTTGAGATATCGTGAGTATCGGAATCCAGACAGACACAAAAAAAAAACACAGAAACCCATACACTTGAAAGAAAAATCATTTTTGAAAATAATTTTTCTCCACGTTTCGTACATTTTTAAGCATAATGAGCAATTTTTGTGTCTATGAATTCAATACTAGGGCCGTCTGGCAGGCAAGCTATTGGGAGGTGTATTGAGTAAAAAAAAAAACTAATCCATTAATTTAAAGAGATCTGAAACTAAATATATCTCTTCCTCTTGTTTTTATTAACCTCTTTTTTTGGTGGTGTTAGAATAATTAAAAATACATAAAATTTACGGAAATTTTTTATATGTAATTACTTTTAAATTCACACTTATTATTATATGTTATTATTATCCCATTATTACCTTATTATCTTTTTTAAAATCTTGTTCACCACTTTTTAGCTTCCCTTCAAGCCCCTCCAACGGCATTCGTGAACTCATCCGAGCATTGTAATGAAATTGGACAGAGCAACGAAATTTGAATCAACCTGACTGATACGGTATAGCTTTTGATCCAAATGGACATATTCCTTTAATTGGCGGCTGGGGGATTTCTTCTCAAAAACGATTTCTACTTTATTTATTTAAATCGCTTTCTTAATAAGTATTACAAGTTCTGTGATTTATATCAAAGCGCACAGCGTGCGTAAACCAAGTTCTAGCATTAGCCGTACACACGTTCATTTGAGATACATAGTTGAAATTATAAACATGTAATTGTTTAGAGTTTAGATAATGGTTAAGATTGTAAACCATCATGAAGAGAGTACCAAATTTCAATCTCCATAGCTTAAATAGGTTCTTAAAAAGTGACTTGAGAAAATGGCTGATTTTGGCACTGAGTGACTGACTGACTGACTCACTCACTCATCAAAACCTATAGGGTACTTCTAATCATTACAGCATCATGAAATTTCGCATGGTGGTAGAGTTTAGGACACAAATAAAGGTAAACTTCCCAAAATCCAGACTTTCTCTCTTTCAATTCTTAAAATAAAGGGGTGAGGATTGTAGGGTAAAGTTTCATAATTTTTAAATCTGTAATGATCCTAGGATACTAAAATTTGGCAATTTTGTAGAGTTTGGAGGATTAATAAATGTGAAATTTAATCATAAAGCCTTTACAGCCCTTAAAGTCTAAAATGAAGAGGTGAAATTTGTAAGGTAAATTATTATAATTCACCTCAAAAAAAAAAAAAAAAAAAAAAAAAATGAAATAAAAATAAAAACTATAACGAAATCCCACCCAAAACTCTTCAGTGAAAAAACAGGCCAAGTTCGAAAAACTAAAGTGGGTGGGCAAATTATTATACTCATTTGAAAAATTATATCTTTCATACGTTTTTAAGGGTTTAGTTTACTATTAAACTTATAATATCGTTTCAATTGTTATCTTTATAAATGTAGTAGCTTAGGACAATATAAATTCAAAATACAATTTCAATATTTAGTAAATCTTCCCTTTCGGACAATCACATTATGTATCCGCTGCGGCAATGATGGAAATGCATTTTTTGGCTATTTCTTCTAGTGCAGGTGTATTGTGGCATACTTTAATAATATTTTCAATCAAAACCCTTTTGTTAGTAATTATTTTATCTTTGCAAATTTATTTTTTTTAGGGCCGCCCATACATTTTTGATCCTGTTGAAGTCTGACGAGTTACCAGGCCAGTCCAAAAGGATTATTAGACTAGATTACTATTAGATTTTTTGAAAAGTTTGAATAAAATAAATTTACTTGATAAAAATCATTTGAGTATAATAATTTGGCTACGCACTATAGTGAAAAAAAGAAATAAAACAAATTCGCGAATTGGACCACTTGTCAATAACTTTTAATGGTCACAGTAAGAATAAGTATGTAATACATAATTTATTGAATCCGATTACCCTTTTGATATCAAAATTGTTCATTCGCCACTACATTTATTTACATGATTTATTTACACTCTGAATCCCGAATCTTGCTATCTTCAATTCTTCAAGACCCATTTTCACAGACATTTTTCAACTCTGTCTTTGTTTCAGTAATGCAAGAGGAGGCTGGCAAGTGTTATTGTAGGTGCTGCATCCTCAAAACGTGGAAGAATCGACTTAAAATCCAAAAGACTTAATTCTTTTATGGTAAACAACTCAAACTTGAATTGTTTACCATAAAATAATTTACTCTTTTGATTTTAAGTCGATTCTTCCACGTTTTCAGTAGAGAATGCCATTAATAGTCAAAACATCAAAAATGGAATGCAATAAGGTTATTCCTCTAGTAATAGATAAGAATCGATTGTTTTTTTGATTTTAAGCCGATTCCTCCATGTCTTCAGCACTGGTAACCAATAATAATCGAAGCGTCAAAAATCCAATGTAGAATTGTTATTCCTCAAGTATTAGATGAGAATCGATGGCTATTTTTGATTTTAAGTCGATCACTTCTTCAGCAATGGTTACCAATAATAACAGAAATGTCTAAAAACCAATGTAGAATTGTTATTCCTCAAGTATTAGATGAGAATCGATCACTATTTTTGAATTTAAGTCAACATGGACTGCAAATCGCAAGTGATATGTGATTAATAATAAAGGAATAAACATATTAATATTTCAAATGACTTTGGATAAAGTTTAGCAACGATCCGTTGCAGTATATTTTCTTATGTTCTGAATTTCCTGGTCCTATAACATGAAAACATTCTTCTTCATCTTCTCTCTTGTTTCTTCCTCGTAGGTCACCATTTTTTTATTGAGAATTTGAGAACTTCTGGACTACTTGCTCGTTGCCATATATTCAACATACTTTTGAATTAAATTTTGTGCTATCATTATAGCTTTATTTTTTGAATTGTCTGTTGGCATAGAGGATGCTATTAAAGAAATTGTTGATCTAATATCAAAAATAAACAAAAATAGATGCCATTCATACACCAACCCAATCTCGAATAATTGAGTGTTTTCTAAGAGCGTCGGAAATTGATATTACTTTGCAATCCATCAGAGCTTCAATCACTCTTCTTCTAATTTAATCATGATTATTTTATTACAATTCGTTCACGGTTTTATCCCCCATGACTATGCACAAAGGAGCTCCCGAGGAGGTTGTATGACTGATCACAAATCTCTAATTGTAGCCAGTGAGGAAATTCAATCACGAATCCGTAAAATCAACAAGTAGGAATTTATTGATAGGTATACTGAACAACAGTTGCAGTTTAAAATAGCATGTCAAATGTTTGTAAATTTTTTATTTTACTATACGTAGGATTTTAATCGTTCATAAAATGGAGTTCAAATTTTTTACATATCTTTAAGTTTCAAAGTTTTCTAACTCGGAAGAAATGATTATTATTATTAAGATTGGAGTAATTTTTGGAGACGGACTGATAAGTGAATTAAGTGGATATCGATGAGTACAAAAAAAGAAGAAGATAATTTACACTATCTTTTTATTATTATTATTACTCTCTTTTATTTTGTCTATATAGTCAATTTTATGTCAATATTGCACTCTATTTCCAAACCATAAGAAATTTCACAACGTAGTTTTATATCTAGTATAGGTATTGAGAATAAGAACAGGCAAACTTGATATATACTCCTGAATTTATCTTAACTTAATTAATATCGCTTAAAATATATTTTTTGGAGTGCACTATCTAAGACCTTTTGTAGGTTTTAAATCCTAGTTTTCAAATATACATAATTTTCTTTTTCAGTTTTTATTGAGAAATTTAAGAAAGTTCGCCAATTAATTCTTATAAAAAATTTAATAAACTAATTAGATGAAAAAGTAGTAGCTTTTTTAAACCTTGAAAGACTTTCAACGAAATTAGTGATTTGACAATATTTTCGACCATCAACGCTTTGAGAAATTCCTAACGATCAAATCAGAGAAATATCATAAGTCAATTCTTTATTTTTAACCGTCTTCAAAAAAGGAGGAAGTTCTCTATTCGACTGATTTTTTTTTTTGTGCCTATGTTACCTCATATCTCCGCCAATTGTGAACCGATTTTGAAGGAAAAAATTTGCATTGGGTTCAGTCTACCTTCCGATTGGTCCCATTTTTTTATAGGTATTAGACCTTTATTGTTAGGTTTGTTTAGACCTAATTTCTTTGTTTATGAACCGATTTCGATGATTCATTTTTATTCGAAAGGGAGTATCTTAGGGATGGTGTCATATTAATTTGGTCAAGTTCTGATGATAGGATCACTATTAATAACATCACTAAAAAGAGGAAAATAAAAATAATTTTTAAGAAAAAAATAAAACCGACTTCAAAAAATTAAATGCAACAAATAAAATACACTAAAATGTATAAAATAACTATTATCTTATTTAGTTACAACTAAACGACGAAATGTTAACATGAAATTACTTTTTGAAGTCGGTGTCAAACATATATCTTTTATGAATCGCACTCGACGGATCTTACTTAGTACGTTTGGAGGATATGCTCGCTTATAGGTATAGTTTGTTTGGTACCGACTTCAAAAAGTAATTTCATGTTAATATTTCGTCGTTTAGTTGTAACTAAATAAGATAATAATTATTTTATACCTTTTAGTGTATTTTATTTGTTGCATTTAATTTTTTGAAGTCGGTTTTATTTTTTTCTTAAAAATTATTTTTATTTCTTTTGGTGCTCCACTTTGGTCTCTTGCCTTTTTCTGGACGTTTAAGACTCGTGCACAGAACCACACACAGATCCTGGATTCTTCTTAAATTATTTACAGAAAATGTCTATCATGATTTCTAGTTTTGTTGTCCATTTAGCGTATATACCTAACTACGCTGATTGTTATTATAATAATAATTAAAAAAAGAATAAAATAAGATTGTTTTCGCAATATCTAAATCATTTGAGGGCTATAGAACGATATTGGCAGGGTTCGCGACAAAAACGACATCTGACGGCTGCTATAGAGGTGAAAATGTTTTAAGATTAATTTATTTTGCATTAATAAATATTGTAAAAAAACTTTTAAGAACCTCAAGCGAAAAGTGCAATACCGGTAGTGAATAAAAGTTATTGAAACATACAAAAATTAAGTATGGAAGTGTTAATAAGTAGTAAAGTTTATTATTGGAATAAGGTTATCTGGCGATACCAATGCAAATGATGTTTGTAATAACATGAGAGGTGTAATAATAATTTCTAGGAGCGATAATAAAAATTTCTCTGATATTCACTTCGATTCGAATACCCTGAAAATGTGTGACAGCCTATCCATGTTGGGCGTCTCTGTCGCATCTGACCTGTCTTGGAATGAACACATCTCCTCTGTGGCAAAATCTGCAGCAAGGAAGATTGACTACTTATTCAGGTCTAAACGATTTTACAAACCCCCACACCTTCTCACCATCTACAAGGCCCAAATCCGCCCCTGTCTCGAATACGGCTCTCATCTATGGAGGGGAGCCTCTAAATATTCTCTTGCTACCCTGGATGCAATTCAGAAACGAGCCGTAAGGCTAATTGACGATTCTATCCTCACCGACTCCCTCGACTCGCTAGCTCATTTAAGAAATGTCTCTGCCTTTTCCCTTTTCTATAGATACTATCACGGCAGGTGCTCTGATGAGATAAAATCAATAATTCCCCCCAAAGCATGCTTTGCACGTAGCACGCGTTTTGCCGACTCCCAACACTCTTTCGCGGTCAAATTAGAAAAGTGCCGGACCACTTCATTCGCCAATACGTATATCCCCATGACTTCAAGGAACTGGAACTCTCTTCCAGCCTCCATCTTTCCCAGCACTTATAATCTTCAAACCTTCAAAACCCGAGTTCATAAACACCTACGTCTACACCCTCTCACTTAATCAACTTTCCCTTCTCTTCGGTAATGCAAGGGTCTTTCGAGATCCATAAGGGCTGCATCTTTACTGGTTCACCCCTTCTTGCATTCGATTGCATTAAAAAAAAATAAAAAATAAAAAACAATACTTTCCCCATGCTTCGCATTGGATAAAGTAAAAATTCAGCATAGTCAACTGAATTTTTTAAATAATAATTTATTTTCAATTTATAAACTGTTCTTTTATTAGACTTGGGTTTAAAATTTTCAAATTATAATTGGTAAATTTTAAGTTAAGTAATGCGTTACTTTTTTGCATTTATCTATTTTTT
Source organism: Forficula auricularia (assembly GCA_024734495.1). Classification (NCBI taxonomy): domain Eukaryota; kingdom Metazoa; phylum Arthropoda; class Insecta; order Dermaptera; family Forficulidae; genus Forficula; species Forficula auricularia. The sequence continues at coordinate 8,192,154 of JALMQS010000150.1, read as the reverse complement.
CCGTTTTTCTAATTTCCAACTAGCAACTGGAAATGTATAAAATTTCCAGTCACTATTTCCGCCTATTTTATTTTTACAATTAACTACACACCACCTATTTTCAATATTACTTTTCATTTGTTTACCCTGAACGTGAGCATGATTTAACGAAAATTTGACCACAACCATCGCTGCGATCGATTCAGTTGTCCCCACCATGGACTCCGCACCCTGCCAATAACGAAATTTTAAATCGAGGTTTTGGTTTTCGAGAAATAGACATTAACAAAATGATAAAAAAATCATATAAAATAAAGAACAAAATATTTAATCAAGACTAGAACATCAAACACTAGTTTGGTCACATGTAGCCCCCGTCAAGTTAATTTTAGTAAAATTTCAGACATGAATAAGTCAAGTAGTTAATAAAATATTCTTCAAGATTAATTACTATTTCGAAGTTGAGTCATTTTAAAAAAATATTGTACAACTATCTAGATTTATGAAGCAAAAGGATTTGAAAATCGGGATATTGCTTTTTTCACATCCATCTATATATTGCATTTTAACTAAGTACTTATTCTGTATCTATATTTACCCATTTCTCCTTTATTTGATTTATTTATAGGTTTTGCATTTTTCCAATAATACGCACTTTGAGTCTAATAGCTATCTATATATCAGTGATATGTAGTCAAGAATTTTGTCAAAGACTTTTTCAAGGACTGCTATCCTACTTAGCTGTGATGGAAAATTGCCTAATATTAATTAGGAGTTCAAGTATTTTTTGGCTAAAAATGCATTTATTGAAATACGCCCAACACAAAATGCTTTCCAAGTAGTTCGCGAACAAGTTTTTCTAAAATTCTTTTTGGTCGTGATGACTGTTCTCTGTCAGAAATACCAGTTTGCGAACTATTTAAACCAGTATCAACAATTTTACTTAGGGAAAGTGGTGTAGGTTTTAGTTGAAACATGATATCTATATATATAAAATTAAGGTTTTGTCTGTACATTGCTCCAAATCACGCCAAATTTTGGTTGCACACGTTTCAAGCAAAGCTATGAACGAAAACACCCTCAACAAAATTCCTGTCTGTATGTATGTATGTTTCCGTCGTTTCCGAAAAGTTACTCACGATTCACGTAAAAACGGCTGAAGAGATTATTATGAAATTTCATATTTACATCAGTTGTCTTCTATCTTACGTTTTGATATTTTGACCCCAGAAGGCGGTTTGGGGGCGCGCACTAATGAAAATTATCAAATAACTCCTAAACTATTAACTATACGGCAAATTTTATTATGAGCAAAGTTGTAGGGGATGAGATTTGTGACAACTTTTGTTTAAAAAAATTCCTCCAAAAAAACTCACCCAAATTTTGTATACATAATCTGTGGGTCACTAGAAGGTTAGAAATGAAAAAAATTGGGTGCGGGGTGGGGTGCATGGGGTGGAATGCACGGGATGGGAGGGTGGAGTGAATGGTTTAGGTGAGCGTCCAGTGGCGTAATGGGGGGCTCAGGTGAGGGTCCAGAGGCGCAGTGGGGTGGTGCGGGGTGGGGTCCGGGGTGGATGCTGGGTGGTGGTGGTGTGAGGTGGGGTGGAGGGCGTGGGAGTGGGGTGGTACAGTTAGGGTTCAGGTGAGGATCCAGAGGCTTGTGGGGTGGTGCGGGATGGAGGGCGCGGGGGTGGGATCCGGGGGATGGTGGGGTGGGGTGGTGCAGGGTGGAGTGGGGGTTCAGGTGAGGATCCAGAGCCGTAGTGGGATGGTGCGGGGGCTGGGGTGGAGTGGTGGTAGGGTGGGGGCTGTGGTTTGGCGCGGGTGCATGGTGTGGAGGGTGTGAGGTGATGGGTGGGGTTCGGGGGGTGTGGGGGGTGGGAGTGAGGTATGAGGGTGGCGTTCGTGGGTTGGGGGTCCAGGGGGCGTGCCCCCTGGCTAGCAAGAGGCCGCCCAAGGCGGGCCTTGTAGTTAGTTAATCAATAAAGTAAAGGGAGTTTAGTTACATTCACTGTGAAACTACACTCCCTTTACTTTATTAATCAGTATCAACAAGTTTTATTCGATATAGAAATCTCTTCGTAAATTTTAACATCTTTTGACGAATATCTGTGCAACTGTTCTTTTGAAGAGGCAAGAGAACAATTGTTCCGAAAAATCAAAAGATTTACCTCAACAACGAATTTGATCGAAATAAGTGAATTGTAAATTTGACTGTGGAGAAATTGCGTTTAGTTACCATAAGCCAAATGCGTCAATTTTACAAAAATTGAAAATTAGGTTAAATAAAAACTTAATCATATATAACTTGACAGATATCTGTGAAGCTGCTATTGGGACTTATCTACTAGTATACAGAAATTTAAATTATTAAAAAAAACTCCTATCTCTATTACCTAACACTAAATATGCTGAAATCAAGGACGTAGCTACCGCCGTATCGGCCATATCGATCCGATCTGTGTAAGCAAATATTTGTAAAATGTTATCCACATCGGTTAGAGGACCCCCGACTAATTTTGAGACAGGGCCCGTTTAGGACAAGCTAGGCCACTGGTTGAAATCAAAGATTGATTAGACTCATTTTTTTATTTATTTAAATTATACTAATCATGATAAAAGTTTATCTGTAATTTTACATGAGTGCGAATAACTTATTAAATTCATAAAAATTTTGATTAAGAATTACTAGATATGCGTCCCTCAATATAAATAGTTGTAAAAATTTAAATAACTTCTAAATTTTATTCTATTAAATTGTATTTACTTGTGTTCTTATCTAAGTGATATAGGTACATTATCTTGACAGTTAAATAGCCTAATAAATTAAAATGAATAAATGGATATATGATAAAAAAAGGTATATTTATTTAAAACGGCTACCTTGTTCTTGTTTTAGTTTAATTTTTAACATCTCTACATATGTATACAAAGGTATAATGTATTTTAACACTATCATAAAAATAAAATGTTAATTCACGAAGGGAATTGTTAAGAAAAAAAATACTTTAGAATCTCGTTTATCAGAACTAACTGGGACCAAATGCAATCCAGATAATTCGGATATATGGGTAATAAAAACAAAACAAATCCTCAAATTGAATTTATTAAGATAAAAAAACATGTTTATATCAAAATTACATAGAATTGTTTAAAAAAATACATATGTAAATTTTCCGATATCCCGTATAGTGCAATGGATTAGAGTCTGAAAAACTCTATATTTGGAATTTAATATCTCCGGAACTATATTGTTCATAAATTTCCTTTTACCACTAATCGATGCAGAAGTATGTAAATAATAATCTATCTAAATTTTAAAAAAATCCTAAGAAAACCCATTTGGCGGAACAGCTACCTTAAATACTCTATACATATTTCGGGTTTTTGACTGCCTCAGTCTTTTGTAAACTCCAACTCCTGATGATGGTCTAAAAGCCCGAAATATTTATAGAGTATTTAAAATGAAACTCCAAAAATATCATTAAAATAATTTTTACTTTATCCAATGCGAAGCATGGGAGAAAGTATTGGAATCGCTCTCGAGGCAAGCGCGACTTCAAAGGGTCCTCAGGTAAAGACTACGGAACCCATGGGCTCAATTAAGGTCACAAATTGAAGTATTCAATGAGATTGAATTTTAGCACGTGACGGTTTTGCCAAAAGTTACCTGGAATCTCGCCGAGAGGCCAAAAAGTGCCATTTTTTTTGGAAGTGCGTGGGGATGGATGTATGTATGTGTGTTATCGTTTTTTTCGTCCACGATTTTTTCCACACCTTTGCGCTGATTGAAATGAAATTGAAAACCTACCATTAGTTTAACAAAATGGCCGATTAGTTTTTGGTACATATCGGTCCACAAACATTAGTACTTTATTTCAGTACTTTTTTAGTTTTTTCTAAATATCTTGAAAATGACAACCAATTTTGATGAAATTTAATATCCTAATTAAGTACCTTGGGGACCACAAAAAGGTTAAATAAAGTTTTTAGTAAAATTATATTTTAAAGTACTTTATTCAAGAACATATTAATATTTCAAATGAATTTGGATAAAGTTTAGCAACGATCCCCGTTGCAGTTTATTTAATTTTTATTTTTACTTGTGAAACACCACTATAACCCGTTAAAAACTCCTGTGTAAAATCTTTATATTTATTTTCATTGTGTTATTTGGTTGGTCTTTTAATCTTGATTCTATTTCAATAGTAATGTCTGTTTGTATCTTGATACCGGTTGATATTATCTTGTGATTACTATAATTACGAAGGAAAAGGACAAAAAACTTATTATTCTAATTAATTGTTAAACGATAATCAATTTTGAGAGAGACTATATGAGTAAAAAATAGCAACGAAAAGGTGCTGAAAATATTTTTCTGAATGTATTGATTTATGGCGCCTAATTTTCTGTAGTGAAATTGTTTTTTACTTTATCATCCATCGCAACGAAATGTGACAGCAACATAGTACCCTTAATGTTATATATATTTAACTATTAATATAAATAATCTAATTAACATAGCAGATTATTTTTGTGGAAGATCATGGAATACCGAGGGTCAATATGGCCCCGGTGCGTAGTATATTATTTACCCCTCTTCTATATTTGTCTATATTTATATAGGAAAAAATACTGCAGTATATACCTATCTAGTGTCTTTTTATATATAAATTCAATGTTAAAATTTTCATTTGATGATAGATTTTTCATTCCTTTTAGAGAGTCTGGTGTTGGTGCGAGGAGAAACATATTTTATTAAAATAAAATTAAAAATATTTTTTGAAAAATTATTATTTACTATGAATTATTCACTAGGTTACTTGTTTCACCTGTAAAAATATAAGAGAGAGAGTTTTCTCAATAAATCATACTTTATTTCGGGCTGTCAACCCATCATCACGAATACAGAAAATAATTTATTTGTTACACATGAAACAAGTGCATAACACATAGTAAGTAAATAATAATTTTCCAAAAAATTTTTTTACTTTTCTTTTAGATAGATTTTTTCCAATATTAATTTAAGAACGAAAGTGTAAATACAAAATATATTCAGAATAAAAATTGCATCAAATTTATTTATTTGTTCCTGTAAGAATATTATCAAAAAATGGAAAACAGCTAAGAACTAAAAAAAAATTACAATACTTGACCATACCCTGTATGGTCAAGTAAAAAATAATAGAGAAAAAGTACTTCATTATAAGAGATGACGATTTCTCTGGTACTTCTGAACCTAATAGCTTGAAATTCGGTATGATGGTTAGTTTTTAGTTGTGAATGCCCTATAACAGGGATGCTCAACCTTTTATAATACGCGAACTACCTTTGTATACCAAGGTATATGGAGATCAACAGGTTATAATACAAATAATACAAATAAATTGCTAACAAAGTAAATGTGTGTATTAATAATTTACTTAGTACATAGGTACATGAGAATTTACAATGTTACATTAAAAAATTGAATTAAATAAATTTAAATAAATTAATTTATTTATTTTATTATTACAGTATAACAAAATTGTAGTAAGCTGATAAGGACTCGTTATTATTCAAGTTCCTTGTTTTGTATTTACTTTATAGACTGATGGTGACAAGGCATTTTTATCGAAACGTCTCCTGGAAAAATATATAAGAACCAAAAACAGAAAAAATTTCTTTCTTTTCTTATGGGAGAAGTACCCTGTGCCAATCGACAACTACATCCTAGTCAATGGTTTGACTCATATATCCCAGAGTATTTTAGAGCTTCATCAATATTTAATTTATTGTAAAAAAAACATTGCGAAATTTTGGCAATAATTTCATAGTCAGGTTGGAATGATGGTGTAGCTAATCGCAAGCATTGATCCAAGAGATCATTTGTAATTTTATATCTTAGTTTTGTTTGAAAACGCAGAATCTGACAATTATCTTGATCCAAATCAAGCCTAAAATTTTTGGGCAATACTTGTTAATATCGGGATTTGCTCGTGTGAATATTTCCATACTCCTTCTTGACTTATTGATTTTAAATGCATAGGTTATTTTGAATTTTGATTATTTCAAGTTCTGTTTCGAATTGATTTGCATCAAACAGTTTATAAATTTTGTTTCGAATTTCTGCGATGTTTAAATTTTGTTGAAACGGCTTGTTAATAAAAGATGAAATCCTTTCAATGTTATTAAAATCTTCGAACTTTGCATGAATCTCCATCTCGACTATTTCTATTTCATTTATAAATTTCTTGAAGTCACAATCTCGATTTTCGTTGAGAAACTTTAACAAGTATAGAAAATGGCGTAATTCACGACGATTTAAATTTTCATTCAGTAAAATTAAAAATTGTTCGAATGATCTTATTGCACTTATCATGTCTATTAAACTTTTGTTTGAAAACGGTTGGTGATCGACCAAAAACGGTCCCTCAATCGACCAGTCGATTGTGATCGTCGGATTGATCACCCGAGCCCTATAAGAATGTTATTTTTAGGGGTGAAACAAGAAAAAACTTATAAAATCACATTTTCATCATAATTTATCCAAAATTTCGGGACATCGATAACCTTGCAAGGCACTAACCCATTTTTTTTCTGGGAGGGGTTTTGTTTGTTTTAGGTAATAATACAAATATAATAGTTTTAAATGAGGAAATAAATAATATTCTTTTTATAATAATATGAAATCTAATTATTAACATTTGAGAGTGTTTGTGTCCTCCAGAGGATGATGAATCATAGCTGGACTTGAATTTTTGGCTTATCATCTTAGGGGGTCAATTGAAGTTCTCTTATTTAATTATTCTCAACCTTCTTCTGTTTCATCATTCTTACAAACCTATTGATAATAGTCTTTAGTATTTTTTGTATTATTTGGTTCTCTATTGGATACAATAATATGATATCACGAATCAATGTATCATCAATGTATCGTGACCCCAATCCTCAAAAGAAATCTTATATGACCCTTCTCATATGCATACCTATACTTACTGTTATTTTCCAATTCTACTAAGTATTTTATCCTTAAAACATTTAGATATTCAGAAAAATAAACATTATGAGAAAATTTTCTTGATCAAACTTTCATGGTCAGACAGGTTCATTCTGACTCTGGGCCGCCTTTGAGAAAATTAATTAGAATTTAATTGATGTTACGTATGTTTGCAGACAAATATATATATATATATATATATTTTTAAGTCATACAAATTCCTACAAATTTATATTTGTGCTAAATATCTACTTTACATTAGATCACTTCTTAAACCTGAATAAAATAATCTCAAAAAAGTATATAATAAAAATACGGTTATTTTAAAATTAATGAGTTCGTTTGCTGTGGAAGAAACCCTTCAAGTCTCTGATCATTTATCGTCATTTTCAATCATATTTTTTTCACCAAATAAAATTATATATTAGGGTTTGATATAATTGTAACGATCCAAGTTAATTCTGACCCAAGCGTAGTATACCAACCCTGTATTTAAAATGATTAATATAACTTTGCATCTGATTGTTACTTCTCCATTTTTGAATCAGAGAAGAGAAACGAATGCGGGAGCCTAGCTTTAGCCTGCTCTCCATTTCCTTTTCGAGAGAAAATTAATTGGTATCCCTCCCATTTAAATGCTTAGTTGTGATCTCGTTGATTGAACATAAATTAACCAATTTCCTTTGTTTCTTCCACAGCGAACGGGTCGTATCAGCCTGGCATGGAACCGAAACGACAACGAACGGCCTACACGAGGCACCAGATCCTGGAGCTGGAGAAGGAGTTCCATTACAACCGTTACCTAACCAGAAGAAGACGAATCGAAATCGCACACACGCTGGTCCTTAGCGAACGACAGATCAAAATCTGGTTCCAAAACCGTCGAATGAAATGGAAAAAAGACAATAAACTACCCAACACGAAGAACGTGAGGCGGAAAACGAATCCTGCTGGTGTGACGACGACAACGGCAAAGGGTGGAAAGGCGAGAGGCGGATCCGGGAAAAGTACCGCGGCGAATAACAACAACAACTCGCGGGGTCGTGATAACAGCAATAGCAGCAGCCATTCCACAGGGAGTACAGATGGCTTGGCGCCTTCGGAAGGAGCCCTCCATGGTCTCGTCCTCAGCCAACTCACGCCGTTAACGCCAGCCCCACAATCATGCGCCAACACATTACAGCCCATGATCAAGTCGGATTACGGACTTACGGCCCTCTAATGGGCACCTCTCGTGCTGTATATAACGCTTCATGTGCGTGTGAGTGTGTGCGTGTGGATGTCAGTGTGTGACCGCAGTGCCGGCTCTATATTATGGTTCCTGTTAAGTTTCGGGCTTCGAGATGATCGTCATCAGGGAGCACTCAAGAGACAATCGAGCTGTAAGTAAGCCCGACTCCCTTCTGGCGTCCATTTTGAAATCGCCCTTTGCTTTTTTGAAATAATATATATAGTTGGTGCCATAGAGAGACAGATGAAATTTAAGTGATCATTTTTCATTGGCGGAAACAGGGGAAAGAGAAACTGACAACCACCGTTTCAGAGGATTTTTATAATTTCATTTAATTTCTTCTTTTGTTTTTAAACTTTTCAAAAAATTATTTCCTTGACTTCTTAAATATATATTAAAAAATTTTAAGTCTTCTACCATCGGTAATTTGAACTTTTATATACTTAAATATAATTAAAACATACTTACATTTATATTTATAAATGTATATTAGTGACAGAGGCATAGTAATTAAAACTCCTTAGTGATTTAATTATATATAAACAAAAAATCAGGTGTTCCATGGATAACTAAATATTTTTTATTTATTTTAAAGTTCTTCGAATTCACTAGAGCACGAAATGAAAAAAATTCACATGCCAGAACTCAAATTGCAAAGCATTCCTCATCATAAAAGCAAAAGCCAGGTAGAAAGTTATTTTCAAAGAAATTAGAATCTAACAAATTTTCTGTAGTTTACATAAAATAAAAACATCAAAAGTTCTTAATTTCACGAATTCTTCGATAATTTCACACAAAAGCCCTAGGATTCAATAATCATATTTTTTTCATCTTTGACATTCTTGCCCTTATTTATGGGTAATATTTTCAAAACTAGGGTTATTTCTTTTCAGATTTTAATTATTCTATACATATTGAGGGTTCAGATGCATATAATTGTAAGTTAAAATTATATATAACTAGAAAACAAAGTTTTTTAAGAAAATCACAGAAGGGATGTCTATTAGATCCAAGATGGAATGAATTATTTTTACTTATATTTAAAAACAATCCTTCTGACATATAATTAAAAATAATTAATTCTATCTCGGATCTAATTGATGACACGCTCTTGTAATTTTCTTAGAAAATTTAATATTTATTTCTACCGGCAACTTGAACAGTCTTTTAATTAGTAGTTATATATAACTACCAGTCAGAGACCAGAATATGTAGTTTATATTATTATTTTTTAATGAAAATAGTGACTTGAATGATTTTTCAACTGGTAGTTTCAACAATAAACAAGATATAAGTATAACAACGTAAACTACCTATTTTCAGGGTAATTATGACTCAAACTAATTGGCTTAATGAACCCTCGATATATAGGTGCAAATTGTTTTTTATTGTTTGTATTAATATATTAATAAATATAAATATATATAGGTATTATACTTAATTGCTTATTATTGATTGCCACAATCACCAAAGCAATTAAGGAGAAATTATTCAGCATAATTCAAACATTTGGGAGAATATGAAAACAAATTTGAGTTGGGGTATGAAATTTGACATCAAATTACTTTTTATTAAAAAAACATTAAAATATCGGAAAATATAAATAAATCTTTGGGTCGCCCAAAATTATATAGATATATGTTAGAAAAAATTATTTATTGATTGTTTTAAATAATAAAAAAATACAAATATTTAAAAAAAACAATCTTGGGAACGTTTAATAACCCAAACGTTTCGAGAGAAATTCTCCCTTTATCAATGGAAATTTTTTAAATTAAAAAAAGAAAAAACAAAAATTGCTTTCTATAATGTTTAGAAAGCAACCCTAAGAAATTAAATATTTTTTTTTTACAATTATCTATATCAAAATATTTAATTTCTTAGGATTGCTTTCATTGCTAAACATTAGAGAAAACAACTTTTTTTATTTTTTCAAAATAAAAAATTTCCATTGATAAAGTCGAGAATTTCTCCCGAAACGTTTGGGTTATTAATCGTTCCTATAAGATTGTTTTTTAAAAGATTTGTATTTTTTTATATTATATGTTATATAGAAAGTCAGCAAAAAATGAAAGAGAATTTGAATAACTATTTGATATTAAAAAACATTTAGTGAAAAATGTATGAGAATTATTTAAATTCCATTAGCAGACCCATCGAGGCATGGACTCTCCAGAATCCGACGCTCCTGAATAGAATGATAATTAAAAATAGATTTTTATTTACATGTAATAAAATTGATTTAAGAATAGTTCAAACATTTTCCAGATTAGAATTCCCAAAATAATTTAAACTTTTTCTCTTCATAGCTGAAAATCTACCCATTGGAGTAACTTTTACTAACTGAATTCCACCAATATATTTTGTATTTCGGGCTCATCAGGGCCGACAGCTAGTCCTCTCTTCTGATGGGTTTTTGTGCCATGATTAATTAAGAATTTAAACTCGTTTGAAAAAATTCCCGAGAAGCACTCTTCTTAGCAAGAAAAAAAAATGATTAATACATTTAAATAGAAATAAAAATTTCAAAAATCCTATACTTACAGATTTATCTATATGAGAAACCGAGGGGTGATCCGCGATTGGAAGTAGGTGTACACCTTTTTGGAAGTATTTTGGAAGTATTTGGAAATATTTGGAAGTACTTGGAAATATTTGGAAGTACTTGGAAATATTTGAAAGTACTTGGGAATATTTGGAAGTCATCATCATCATCATTGAGTATACAGTCCTAAGACTGGTTTGATGCAACAATCCGTCTCCACTCGACTTTGTCCCCCGCCAGCTGTTTGACCTCTCTAAATGTCTGGTATCCCATATCCCCAATTATTTGGTTGAAATATTCTAATCTGGGTCTTCCCCTTCCCCTTTTCTTTCCCACCTCCCCCTCCAAGATATCCCTAAGCAGTCCCCCATGTCTTAGTGTGTGCCCCATCATCTGACCTCTTCTCTTCTTCAGACTCTTCCACAAGGTTCTTCTTTCTCCGATTCTTCCAAGAACTTTTTCATTTGTAATTTTATTTTTGGAAGTACTTGGAATATCTGTAAGTACTTGGAAATATTTGGAAGTACTTCGAAATATTTGGAATTAGTTGGAAATATTTAGAATTACTTGGAAATATTTGGAATAATTGGAAATATTTGGAATACTTGGAAATATTTGGAAGCACTCGGAAATATTTGAAAGTACAAGTGGAAGAAGGTGTACAGCATATTAGGTCGCAGTTCACCCCTCGTAAGAAATTATGACCTCTTCCGTAATTATCTATCTTAAGATATATGTATATAAAAGTTAATTTACGAAAATCTAAAACTATTGAATTGACTAGATATATTATCCCTAGTAGCACAATATTTCAAACTATATAGCTATAGCTTCCAGCATATGCTTTTTTTCTGGCAAGAAACTAGACATGATTACCAAAGGAAAAATGTATATGTTATTGTATGAAATTGCTAGTGATATGCACTGGTTCATGTCAAACCAATAAAAAAGTGCATAACTTGTCGGTATGGTAGTTTAATACGCTCACTAAAGCCATCAATGAGCGAACAGCGGAATTAAGCTTATACACCTGCCCAAGTAGCACGAGAATAATCTATAAATATTCTGATAAAATCTTCTCTGGACATTGGAATATCCTGTGAATAATCTTTCAATCTTCGTAGATATTCTGGGAATTTTCTTAAAACAAAAATATTCGTGTAGGACATTAAATTCCCTTTCCAGGAATATTTCTATTTGCGCATTCTTGGAATATTCGGAAAAGAATATTCTCTGAAGATTAACGCCCATACAAATATTCTGTGGATCTCCTGGAGATAATTGGAATATATATGTCCTTTAAATAACTTCTTAGAATATTCTGGGGATATTGTGTGTTACCTGGGTGGAATATAGTTTGAAACATTGGGCTTCTAGGGATATCGTTTTTGAAATTTACAAAAATAGGTAAACTTGATGATAAATTTTAATTTTTATCTTAATAAATAACTTTCCGAAGAAAAGTGGTTGTCAATTGTTTCTTTCCTATATCTATTGTATTTTAATTTATTTATTGATTTTGTAATTTGTAAATAGAAACTCAATTTTCTAGTGTTATTTAAAAAATGGCATCTACTTATATATATAATAATCTTAACATTATTTCAAAAGGGCTGCAAATCTAAGTCTAAACATTTTTACCAAAGTGAGAGAGACCAACTTTTTTGGATTTTGGAGAAATTCAATTTATAATATAATATAATATATATATATAGATAGATATATAAAAAAAATTACGAATAGCGAACACGAAAATAAATCTATTTTTCAGGGTTGTGTGATTCTCCAAAAACCAAAATGGTCTTCGGGCTTTCTTTATTATTCACTGTGTTATTTACCATGTAATAATCGCGATGTGCCACAAAACATTTACTGAGGAGAATAACAAACTTCCTAGTGGTGGAAAAAAAACGGACATTTAAAAACACAAAACAAAACCAGCTATGAATTAATTGTTTTGGAACAGAACAAAAAGACATTTTGTATCGATTCAATCAAAACAATTCATCATCATTGAATTCTCAGGGTGTATAAATTGTAATTATTTTAAAAATAGCCGTATTAAGTTATAAAGAGAGTATATTTAAGTTTTCATGTGTAAATTATCAACGACAAAATAGTTCTAATAAACAAATGGATAAATATATTTAATTAGGTTAGTATTTTCATGAAGATTTAAACAAAAAAAAATACAATGATGAATGTTTTTGAAATTGTGTGAATATATGTCTTTATTGCCGAAACATTCTTAATAAATATAAAAGCCAAGTCTATTTTTCTATTTTACTGCCCTAAATACTTGTGTTGGAATTTTCAAATGTAAAAACAGAGTGAAACATTTTGTAACCATTTCCGGTTGAAAACAAATACAATAACAATTCAACAATATAGAATCAGTGACCAGAGAAATCATTTTAAACATTTTTCAGAATAAATAAGCTTCGATTTTTTTTTAATTTGGAAAGATATTACTATTACTAATCTAAATCTATTGTGTTAAATTATTTTTATAGAACGTGTGGCGTTAGCCAATTTGTTTGAATTGAATAAAAATACATACAAAGGTTGAATCCGAATGTCTTTTAAGCAACGATTCCTAGTCCTCTCTATTTTAATCCTAAATTCAAATTTTTCGTCTAAATATTACAAAAAAAAAAAAACAAAACGAAAAAATCCAATACCTGTCCGGAAAATTATGATTAATTTTTGCTTATGTAAAACACACAACCATAATTAAACCTCGCTTAATAAAATAATTTTACTTTATTTTTTACTATCCTAATTAAAATTTATTAATTCAACATATTATTTATTTTTATTTCATATTTACAAAATAAAGTTTTTCTATTATATAAATAATATTTGTCTATTTTATAATATTCCCTTTTCCATCATTTTATTTTAGTCTCCTTTTATATTAGTTGTTCATTGATAATGTCAAGAAACTGATTTTCGTAGACAGTAAATTAATAATATAACTTCAGTACTTTAGTAATTATCATATATAACTAAGTATAAGTATTTTTTTGTTAAGGACCTTCCCTAATATAGCTCAGATGCAGTTCGCTCTTTCCCCTACTCTCACATGCGCTGAAAGGCAAAAATATTTACCCTGCGTCGTTTCTCGGATCTGGCAACGTTGTATTCTTACCGACGCTCTAAGACAAAGAATAAAAAAAAAACACTTCATGAAACATCTCAATACGGAATTCCAAATGAGAACAGTTTAATTAAGTTGAGAAAATTAGCTAAAAATCTCAAATGCAGAAGTTTTTTAGATTTGGAAAAATTGAGTGATTTTAATGCGACGTTTCCAAGTCGCCATCTCTCACTTGCCATGCCATGAGAGAAAAAATGAAAACCATCAAAAGTACCTAACTTTTAAAATTTTTCATACAAAACGTATACCGCTTGATACAATTATTTTAACAGAAAATATTTGTTATATCTTCAGTTAATGATACTCAGTTTTTCAAAATAATTAAGAGAAAATTACGATTGTTATTTAATGAAACAGTCGCTTTAACATCAATCGGGATAGGGTTCGCGTGTTAAATATGCAAATTTCAATGGTCAATATTTACTAATTTAGTGCCGCAAGGACTATTGAAAAAAAATTATACGTATAAAGGACACTTATAATTATGTGTATTCAAAGTTTTAAAAGGATTTCAAGAAAATCGATTTATTAGGGAATGTCATTAAGGGAGAATGGTGTAGGTTCTTAGTGAAACATAAAGTTAAGAAAATTAAAAAAAAAATTTTTTAAAGAATTTAAAAATATAAAATTCTAGGTAGGTTTAACAGAAAAATAAATATCAAGATTCTTGTTAGCATGACTCTATATATATTTCGGGGTACGAGCTCATCTTCAGGGGCTTACTCCCCGAAATATTATATATAGAGTCATGCTAACATGCATCTTGTCTTTTATTTTTGTGAAAGCTACCTAGAATTTTATATTTTCAAATTCTTTAATTTTTTTTATTTTTTTAATTTTCTTTACTTTATTTAAATATAATAAGTACCTAGATGGTAGTTTCACTTAAGTGCATTAATGGCGTTCTGATCTAAATTAAACAATCGTCTTCAAAACTGCATACTTCCTTGATCAAAAAGTTTCAGGAATTTATTCAGAAAATACAAATTACAAATTTATTCATCAAATTCGATATTCTCCCGTTCAAAGTACTCCCCATCGACTTGCAGCGCACTTATGCCAGCGCTTGATCCAATCCTATAAACATTATTTTATACTCGGTTTTCGATATGGACTATCAGAGCCAAAAAAGACCGTAATGGGCAGTCGAACAACGCAATTGTTATCCGCAACTTTTTGACCAAGAACGGTAGGAATACCACACTTCAGTCACCTAATTGGACTGATTTGGCTCCCTGCAACTTCTTCCTGTTCAATCGACTCAAAAAATTGCTCCGGGGTACGAGTTTTAGCAGCCAAGTAGACATAATGAAAAAAATCGAAAATGGCTCTGATGGCCAAACCGAAAACCTAATATAAAAAATGTTTTGAGTATTGGATCAAGCGCTGGCATGAGTGCGTTGCATTCGACGATGAGTACTTTGAAAGAGACAAAATTGATTAATAAATTTGTATTTTTGATTTTCTGAATAAATTCCTGAAACTTTTTGATCAAGGTAGTATTAGCAACTGAAGTCAATTTTAGTATTTGGTCACATTTAAGAGTATTTAAGTTTGGAAAATTAGACTTTACTTAAAATCAAGAGGGTGTATGAATCTGAATTTATATTATTCTGAATCTAATTTATTGAGCAATAATTGAAAAATTTTCTGAAGGATTGACTGTAAACAAATTGGGTCCACAACAAAAAAAAATATATTCTAGAAACAGTGCTTTTCTTAAACTTTTTTCATTCGCGACTCCATATTGTATCTTTAGATATAATATATTTTTACTAGTAAATCATCTATCTATTTATTAAAGCTACATAATTCCAATGATCATATCTAAATATAATGAGATTGATCTGCTTGGTATTAAATGAACAATCAAACCAAACTTAAGCATTTTTAAAATTTGATCTGGATTTTGACTTTATAATTACCCATACTGGGTGAACATCGCTTCACATAAATATGTATCTAATACAAAATGACAATTTTATCATCAACGACATATATACCTCAAATTTATTATACTTTAATTTTTTTAAATTAATTTTTAGCCGCTACGCATTATAATTTTTTCATTGTGGCCATATGTTTCCGGATCCTAAAATTTAGTTACTCGGCCCAATATGGAGTTACCTACCTAAATACATTAAACAATCGATTTGGCACATATAAAAAATGTGAAATAACTCAATTATTGACATACCTATTCTCTGAATTTATTCACGAAGGTTTATACACAAACAAATTTAATTTCTTAAAAACTTTGAGACTTATTCTATCCAAAGATTTGAAAATCATTAAAATTCATAATACATATTTCCTAAATTTTTTCATGTTAGGAATTCAAAAAGGCCGCAGAATATAGGTAAGTATGGTAGAATTGGCTTATATATCTAGAGATACTTTCTGGAATTGTTGGAATGTTAAGAAGATGGAGTAGAATTGCAGAATTATGGAAAGTCAGAAAGAATAAATGTATTGGTTCTATTTTATTCTAATTTGATTGCAAATAGGTTGTGTATTTAGTATTTCAAATAAAAATGAGGCGGATTCGAGCATGAATAAAGAACGCAGTGTTGCCTAATCTCTGGGCGCGTCAATAGAAAACTCCCAGACATATCATTCGATTCTAGCTGGCTGGAATTCAGTGA
Source organism: Forficula auricularia (assembly GCA_024734495.1). Lineage (NCBI taxonomy): Eukaryota > Metazoa > Arthropoda > Insecta > Dermaptera > Forficulidae > Forficula > Forficula auricularia. Next base: position 8,175,612 of record JALMQS010000150.1, on the reverse strand, counting down.
TAAGATTTCAATGTTGGGCCTCAATCTGGGTTCTGACCTCTCTTGGAATGACCATATCTCAACCGCTGCTAAAGCTTCTGTGTGCAAGCTTGGACACTATTTTACGCCCAGCCAATTTCTTACACTATATAAGGCTCAAATTCGTCCCTGTCTCGAATAAGGATCTCACTAATTGCATTCAGAAGCGAGCAATTAAACTAATAGCGGACCCGGCCCTAACAAACTCTCTCGACTCCCTGGCTTAACGTAGAGCCGTTTCTGCCCTTTCCTCTTTACTATAGATACTATGATGATGTCTGTTCAGTCAAACTGAAATCAATTATCCTCCTAAAACCCTCTTTGCGAGAAGCACCCGATTTAAGAACGCCTAGCACCCATTCGCTGACAAATTGGATAAAGATTGAACCAGGGCTTTCGCCAACTCTTTTATCCCTAGGACCACCAGAGATTGGAACTCGCTTCCATTTATCGTCTTCCCTGGGACTTATATTCTTCAGTTGTTTAAGACCCGCACCCTCAGATTTTTTTTTAATGATAATGATGAGAGAAGGAGTTACACCAAAAATGTGCAACCCCTAAAGGCCTGGGTTGGCCCCTCCATCGGGAAAAGAAGAAGAAAGGATTTTATGGGTTGGGCGGGGGTCGACGGTATCTTTTTTTAGTTTTAAAAATGTTAGTTTATTCAGCAATTATGTACATATGGTCTTTTATTAGGTCCCCTAACATTTTGGGATCTAGCACTAATATATTACATTTAACCCACATTGCCTTGGATGACATTCGGGGTTATTCCATTCTTTATTTACGTTTATTTATTCTTAGGATTTTAACAATTTTTCGTATGTAGGAGATATTTACAATTCTTATTTTATTTTATTTTTGCAAGGAAAAAGCTGGGAAACCTTGCGACGGTATCTGTGGATACGGGTCTTAAATAGCTGAAGGTTATAAGTAGCGGGAAAGATGGTGGTTAAAACTTTTTTAAACTTTTTTAATCATCATTCTAAATTTCTGAAGAAAATTCTCAAGAAAATAGCTAGAAACTTTTTAAAACTTTTTTAAACTTTTTTAAACTCTTTAAAACTTTTTTAAACTTTTTAAAACTTTTTTAAACTTTTTAAACTTTTTAAAACAACTTTTTAAAACTTTTTAATCATCATTCTTAATTTCTGAAGAAAATAGCTAAAAACTTTTTTAAACTTTTCAAAACTTTTTTAAACTTTTTAAAAAATTTTATACTTTTTAAAACTTTTTAAAATACCAAAAAACTTTTTAAAACTTTTTAAAATACCAAAAAACTTTTTAAACTTTTTTTAATCATCATTCTCAATTTCGGAAGGAAGTTTTTTAAACTTTTTCAATCATCATTCTTAATTTTTCAAGAAATTAGCTAAAAACTTTTTAAAACATCTTAAAACATTTTATAACATCTTATAACATCTTAAAAACATATTATCACATCTTAAAATATCTTTAAACATCTTATAACATCTTTTACATCTTATAAAAATCTTGGGACAGTGAGCGATGAGCTCTGGGAACACTTTCATCATGATATTTCAGCTATGGAAAAGAGGTATCAAGGAAAATGGAATCCTAGTATGCTCGCCGATTATTTTTGGATCATCAAGAGGAATGTTCCACAGACAAAATGTAGTATCATTTTTTACTTTCTAGGTGAGTCAGACTCTTTGAATATTGTGTAGTTAAGTATCAGAAAGTATTAAAATGTTTGATATTTTAAATGCCTGTCTCGGAAATAAAAACCCGATTTCATATTTGAATTAAGGAGAAAATTACTATCGAATCATATATTTTTCTTTCTAAGACAAAAAAAGAAATTCTTATTTGTTCCTCAGAGTTATTGTTTTTGATATTAGAGAATTAGAATCGAAACCAAGTGAATAATGCAAGGAAATTGTAATAATTATTGTAATTTCACCATGGAAGATTTTTCTATTAAATTTAAAAAAATTATTATACTCTTGTTGTCCTAATTAATATGTACGATTAATAGGTCTATCTAATGGATTGGCGGTTGTCTAAACGTAAGGGGTAATTTCATAGGTTTTGTTTATGTTTTTGAATGGATTGAAATAGATCCTTGGCTAAGTACAACAGTGCTACGCAACACAAATACAAATACATTTGAAAAGTCAAAGCGTGTGTGTGTCTTTATATTTTAAAAAGTCACAACAAGAATAAATTTAAATATAAAACTAAATATTTGAGCACCTTTTTTTTTGAAAATAGTTGGAATGTTTTTCAAAAAATGAGCTCGGGTTAAAAACCAATGTATACTTATTAAAAAAGAAAGAATTTAATTTTTAGGACAAATTCTAGAATTTTAGTTGAAATATGTTTATTTTCCGATATCAGAGAGGGTTCATCCCCTCAGGAGATGATGAATCCCCTCTGATATCGCAATATAAAAATATTTCTACTAAAATTCTAGAATTTGTCCTATAAATTAAATTCTTTCTTTTTAATAAATTTAAAGTTTAAATAGTTAAAAGATTGCAATTTTCTTCATGCGACATTTTTGAGTGACACTTCAAATCAAACTAGTCGGCCGTTCATAAATTACGTCACACGAATTTCAAGACTTTTAGAGCCCCTGTGTCACATTCCGTCATATTTTCATTGAGCCCTCCTGTATTGTGAGATCATTATACTCTATAATTTATTAATTTTATACTTTTTTTTATAAATTACACTCAACTAAATGGTTTGAATATAGTTTTTTTATAGTCGGCCACTCATGCCACGGGCAAAACCCATGCAATTTTAATTATCTGTCAAAAAGCCTCGCGGCACATTTGACAATCTCTCGCGGCAAACTCTGGTCTAAGCAAATGTAGAAGAGAAGCCAGATTAATACCAATTAAATTTACAAAGAGTGAAGTACTCGAGAAACCAAACTCGAGCCCAGGAAAGCAACAAAATGTTACACCTTGACGACGGACCCGATTCCCACTCGAGGAATGACATTTAAAAAACAAAAAAATATTTCTTAACCTCTATTGACGAGTAAGTATAAAATGAATATTTCTTAAATAAAAATTTGTTTTGTTGCTAACAAAAAAAGAAGAAAAAAGCTCTGAAAAGAGGAACAAATTATTATTTAAAGTCAATATACCTATATTCTTTTAGGTGGTTGCCAATTCATAAATCATTTGTCATGAAATCAAACCGGCATTGGAGTCTCTCTATTCAGCTAACGTCAATCACGGTTTCTAAGAGCGATTCTTGCTCTGGTGATTTTTGCAAAGGTAAAAGGGTTGCCGTTTTTGAAAGGCTCACCTCGTCTCTTCACAAATGTCCCCGAGGGAGTGTTCAGGTTGAGGGACAATTTTTCACGGGGCGGCTCGAGCAGAAAGGTGATCTGGTGGATCCCGAGGGAGAGGTAGGACATCAGGACATTGTCCCTTAATGAGGAGGGCTGTCTCCAGGACAACCCTTGCCATTAACAATTGTTTCAGCCTCGGAAAGATCCGCCTCGCTAAAGTGCTCTCCTGAGACGTTTACTGTTAGTTGATCGAAGAGAAAAAAATGTTCTCATGCTTTCTTTTCTCACGTGTAAAAATCAGAACCAAAACAAAAAACAACACAATTGAGGTTTTACCGAAATAATTTTGCTCACAAATACTCTTGATTCTAATACAAAGTCTGAAATCGGTATGAAACAAATTTGTATACTTTATACTAATTCTATATTATTATTATTATATTTAATGTATTGAAGAAGATTTTCTACTGTAAATTATACATATTAAATTTAATGTTAAAAAAATTTACACTGAAAAAAAATCACTCACTTTTTTATAAACGAAAACTCACTATCATCTTTTCAAAGGCAACGGAATTGTAATGCCAGTTATGACGTCATAATTATATGTATTCTACCAAAATATATTCTAGCCGGACACAATTTAATTTGTCTCTAACATATTATTATACTTTTCCATCATATCATATAAAGTAGTTCTCACGCTTACTATCATTACTTGATTTATATAGGATGGGGCAGAGCACCTTGCTTATTTAGAAATTCAATTAAGAAATAAGTAACCCAGATTTATATTTAATTCTTTAAACTGCACCTAGTACAACGTTTAAATTTTATGTTTACACAGTCACTATCAATAGATGGCGTCCATTATTCTCAATACTACACTCCATAAAACGTCAATTGAACTCGGAAGTTTCGTTCAACACTTTCCAGCATATCGACGGGTAATTGGCGATAGCTTGACGCATGTTATTCTTCAGGAGCTCCAGTGTATTAAGACGGTCGAAAGACAAGTGGTTTTAGATAGCCCCATAAAAAATAGTTGCAGTAGGCTAAATCAACCGACCGTGCTGGCCAGTGCAGAACGACCCTCAAGGAATGACTTACTGTATTGAGAATAATGGACGCCACCTGCCTGATAGTGAATGTATAAACATAAAATTTAAACGTTGTACTTGATGCTGTTCAAAGAATTAAGTTTATATCTGCGTTACTTTTTCCTTAATTGAATTTCTAAATATGCAAGGTGCTCTGCCCCACCCTATATGTTATTTTCAAGGAGTTTTGATTTAGTAATTTTTGGGGTTTTATTTTAATTTTAGAAGCTGTATAAGTATATTTTCTTAACATTAAATTATGTATGTTTTAAAGTCTATTTAACTTATTTCGTTCGTACTACACCCGGGTGTAATGAGCATGCATGCTTTGAAATTTCTCAGCAAAAATGTCAAGTGCGCATGCTGACTATGTATAAGTACAGTGGAGTTGAATTTAGTCAAATATACGTCTTTAGAAAAACAAAGTCTATAATTATAAAATAATCCAATTTTCAAAATCTTTGCTTTCAGTTTCTCTTCCCAGGAAAATTAATGAGAAATGTTTACCATAGTCTGAACTAAAAATTAATTACAGGTCTTTGATTAGATTCCCAAAAGAGGTCAGTCCTTGTCAACTCGCACTTTTCCTAGTATTTTAATAAAATAAATAAATAAATAAAATTAGGCCATTTGTATAGTATAGTGACTGAACTGACATTTGAAATCAGGCTTCATTCTTTATACAAAGTTTCACTAAGCAAGTCATTAATAATTCATATAAAATCGCAAATATATCAATAGTAATCTTTGTACAATCGTATGGATTCTCTCTAAGAAAATTATGGTAATAATAATAGTGATTTTGAATTTATTAACGAATAGTATTCAATGAATCTTTTATTTGAAATTTAGATCAGTATTTCTTGATGTGAGACGAACATATTTTAAATATTTTTGGGGCAATTAGAAAATGAAATCACCTTCTTTACATCATTAGCGAATTAGTCATGAAATTATCAGTGGAGATTTATGAAACTATTTGATATTATTAATGGATTTTTGAATAACAAACCTGAAACGAAACTCTTACAATCAAATGACGATCAATAATTTTTGAAATATTTATCATTGAAAAAAGTAAATACAGTAAATGTTTAATAAGTAGTCTTGAGGAGCTGGTGCCAAATTATATTTTGCTTCATTGCTTTTCTGTAATTATGTCAAAATAATGTTTCACTCAAAATGTTTGATGTGTAAATAATTGTGAGTTAAGTGAGATCCTACTTTTTTTTGCCTTTGTCACCTGAGCCTAATGGCCTGTGACTTGAATGACAAATTTATAAAAAATTCCTTCCTGGAAAATTCAGTTAATTCTGATGTACTGTGTTGTGGCTAAAACTTCTGCCATATTATTAAAATTAATTCATTCCATCTCGAATCTAATAGATGACGACGTCGTGTAATTTTCTTTAAAAAATATTACCGGTATAGAAAAAGTTTTCTATTTGTTCTGTTTTTAAATTTTAAAATAAAATAATATGTATATAATTATATAATGAAATGGTTGTAGCTTGAAAATTTGCTAAATTATGTTCTTCTTCTTCTTCTTCTTTTAAGTGCCATATCAGGTCTCCCTGGCGTTTTGGCTCCTCGCAACATATACATATGCTGAGTGTGTTTAGTTGTTTTACACAGATATATGGGACCTACTTTATAACGCCGGTTCCGAACGGCTAGTTTGGAGAGGTTACTAGGCAATTATACTCTTGGTAGGTTGCCATTGCTTTCCAAGAGGAGGCGACTGCAAATATCTGATCTGCCGAGACTCAGTCTCGAACCAGCTTACTTCGAGTCAGCGACCCGACACTCTAGCCACTGACCAACAGTCGCCTCAATTATGTTCATAGAAATTCAATTTTAGATGAAATTTCACATTTAATCTCGCTTGAGTGGCTAAAATATTAACTCAATCGAATAAAGCTAAAGAAAAAATTTGTAGAAAATTTAATTATCTACAAAAAAGATCCTTTAAATAAAATTGCTCCGTTTAATCGTCTTCATGTTAGAGGGGTTTAAAGATATTATCAACATTGAACATATTCTCTCTTATTGGCTAGAATATTAACTTAATCGAATAAACATAAATAGAAAGTTTGTAGAGAATTTAATTCTCTACAAAAAAGATTCTTTAAATAAAATCTCTGCGATTAATGGTTTTCAAGATAGAGGGGTTTAAAGATTTTTCAATGTAAAATATTCCAAGTCCAGCGATCCACTGTTTGCTTGAATGAATATGCAAAGTGGATTTTTCATTTCTTGCGTCACATCGGTTAAGTTAAACCGAACCGAACCGAACTGAACCGAAGCGAACCGAGAATCACAACTCAATAGAAATCAATGCAAAATATTCGATTTATAATTCAATGTTTTCCAATAAAATAGAATTAAAAAAAAATCATTTTTTTTCTTCATCCTCCTAATAAGCCAATGCATGCAGAAAATATTGAGTGATCAGATAAGTTAAGCTTCATGATTCATGGCTAATTCTTGGATGGGTGACCCTTAAGAAAAATTTCTAATAATATCAATAGACAATAGACCATGTGGACGATTTTCGCTAACATCCATTTAACAGCTAAAAGGGGTAGCTACCCTTAGAAAATATTTTCTCATTAATGAATGGTTTCAGGACAATTTTATAAGAATTTTAATTTATCAACTATGAATATGGCAGAAAATAATTTTTATGATTAACCCTCAAGAGGGTGACTACCCTTAATTTTAAATTTCAGTAAAAAAATATTTTCTAATAGATTCTAGAGAAATTCAAAATCACTATGTGTAAATATGACCTGAATGATCAACCCTTGATCCCCTAAAGGGGGTGACTACCCTTAATTTAAAAGTTCACCAAAAAAATGATTTCTAGCTAGATTCTAGAAAAATTCCAAATCACTAAGTGTAAAAATGACCTGAATGATTTTTATAACCCTTCATTCCCTAAAGGGGGTGACTACCCTTAATTTATAATTTCACAAAAAAAAATTGTTTTCTACTAGATTTTACAAAAATTCAAAATCACTAAGTGTAAATATGACCTCAAATAAGTTTTCTTATCAACCCTCCATTCCATAAAAGGGGTGACTACCCTTAATTTAAAATTTCACTAAAAATGAGTTCTACTATATTCTAAAGCAATTCCAAATCACTAAGTATCAATATGACCTGAAATAAGTTTTCGTATCAACCGTTTATTCTAACGGATGAATACGGGTGACTACCCTTAATTTAAAATTTCATTAAAAAAATGATTTCTACTAGATTCTAGAGCAATTCCAAATCATTAACTATGAATATGGCCTGAAATAAGTGTCCTTATCCAACCCTACATTCCCTAAAGCAGGTGACTACATTCAATTTAAAATTTCTCTATAAAAATAATTTCTGCTATACTTTCTAGTTTAACAAAATACATTATTCAGTTACTTAATGATATCCTTAAAAATGTTATCAAATTTGAGCTTTTTCTAAATTAAAGCTTTTTGATTTTCGTCTATCAAAAACTTAGTCTGCAAAATAATCATTCTGAAAATTTTAATAAAAATATAGATTTCGTGTAAAATTCATAGTTACTATATATATTGTGTGTAAATATAAAGTCTGTATCTTATTGAAAGAACGAGATAGTTTTGTGCTAGACAAATGTATATTAATGAGACAAATAGCCCGTATAGCACAGAGACCAAAATAAAACCCAAATGCAACTTTTTGATTGGTTGAATTATAATCATTATATAGTTGTTAATTGGTTTAATTACGGTTTCAAAACGGTAGTTATGTCTAGTTTTGTTCCGTTTTTGCCGCTGTGTTGTATTATCGTTAAATTATAGTCACAAAGATTATAAAGCAACCGTTACAAAAAGGTTGTCGCCAACATTTTTGTCACCGATTTGCAACTGTTTATTTATAATTTTATATTTCTTTGATTTGATTAATATAATGAATAATTACACAATTCTTTAATAATATACAATAATCAACATTATGTATATATAATGTTGATTATTGTTCTTTTTTAAAGAATTATGTAATTATTCATTATATTAATCAAAATCAAAGAAATATAAAATATAAATAAACAGTTGCAAATCGATGATAAAATGTTGGCGACAACCTTTTTGTAACGGTTTGCTTTATAATCTTTGCGACTATAATTTAACGATAATACAACACAGTTGCAAAACGGAAAAAAACGAGACATAACTACTGTTTTGAAACCGTAATTCAACCTAATTAAAACTATATATGACTATAATTAACCAATCAACAAAGTTGCATTTGGGTTTTACTTTGGTCTCTGTGCTATACGGGAGGGTTCCGTTTTACGTTTTCTCGGACTCCAGAATAAGAGATCGAACTGGAGTTGATTGTATATAAAACATCTCATCGAAAAGTTGAAATTCGTGGTGATTTTAGTCGAAATTTCTCACTCTTTAGTAATTTCTTGAAAAGAATGAGTTGATGAAATAAACACCGGCAAGCCATTCACTGGAAACGTGTGATCTGAAGTAGCTTGTTATAAAAAATGATGGATGAAATGATTCTATTAAAACTCTTTGGGGAATTCGAAAGTCATTAGTTCGTCAAAAATATCCATTTCACTGGAAGCCATTCTTCTAATTGTTGAAATTGTCACTGGTATTGTCAGCGTATATTGGTCGCTTTATTTAAAGCCAGTCTGAAGGCGCCGACTGCCGGGACGGCCCGTAGGGAACACCTCAGAACCACTTGGCCAATGGCTGAGGGAACCCAATGGCCTTCATTCGGCGGCGGTTTGTAAACAAAGCAGCCGTATTATTCGCAATCCTCGAGGCCAATTAAAAAGCCTTCATTCCAATCATCCATTCATCTCACCGACCAATTCCAGTCAAGGAGACGCGAAATGCCGGTTTTGAATTTGATTAGAAAATAAGAAATTGAGTGGAAAATAATTGATATAATAATTAATTTATTAATTAAAGAAATGATTTTGTGCAAAATACTTTAAAAAATAGAAAAGAAAATTATGAAATATAATCGAAGTCATTAATTTAGGCAAATTTTATTTTATTTATTTTATTATTATTTTATATATATATATATAACCTTGGAAAAATAATTCATTTTACCCCACGATGCTGCAGTGTTTTGAATATTTCAGTTTTTTTGAAAAAAAGATAGAATTTTTCAAAAATTCAACATCTCATAGACATACTTATAGATTCAAATGAAACATTATTGATTTCTAATCTAGAAAAAGAAGAATTCTAGGCGAATTTTAATCTTGGATCTTTGGATATTTGTTTTACATGTCAAAAGTGTTAACCCCCTCATTATTTTTATTATTTCTCTATCAGGTTTTTTACTTTATCCAAGGCGAAGCTTGGGTAAAGAATTCCAATCGGTCTCGTGGCAAGTGCAACTTCAAAGGGTTCTCAGGTAAAGACTACGGAACCCATGGTCTCAATTAAAGTCACAAATTGTAGTATTCATTTAGGTTGAATTTTAGCAGGTGACGGTTTTGCCAAAAATTACATAGGGTCTCGTCCAGAAGCCAGATGTCAAAAGTGTTAACCCCCTCATTATTTTTATTATTTCTCTATCAGGTTTTTTACTTTATCCAATGCGAAGCTTGGATAAAGAATTCCAATCGGTCTCGTGGCAAGTGCAACTTCAAAGGGTCCTCAGGTAAAGACTACGGAACCCATGGTCTCAATTAAAGTCACAAATTGTAGTATTCATTTAGGTTGAATTTTAGCAGGTGACGGTTTTGCCAAAAATTACATAGGGTCTCGTCCAGAAGCCAAAAAGTGTTATTTTTTCAGGAAGTGCGTGAGGATGGATATATGTTATCGTTTATTTAGTCCACGATTTTTTCCACACCGTACAACAGATTGAAATGAAATTGAAAACCTACGATTACTTTAACAAAATAAAGCGCTGATTAGTTTTTGGGACATCTCGGCCATCAAACATTAGTACTTTATTTCAGAACTTTTTTAGTTTTTTCTAAATATTTTGAAAATGACTAAACCAATTTTGATAAAATTTAATATTCTAATTAAGTACCTTGAGGACCACAAAAAAGGTCATATATAGTTTTTTTGTAAAATTATATTTTAATATACTTTATCCAAGAATAAGAGAGTACATTGGATAAAGTTTAGCAATGATCCGTTGCAGTTTATATAAGCACTTTTTTAAAAAAATGAAATATTCGTAAAAGTAGCGAGAATTGGTGGTGTTAGCCGTGAACACTCGCCTGATATTCTAAAAGCAAAAAAACGTGATTTATATTTGCAAACATGATTTTCCTTTCAGTTTCTACAACCACTTCTTACCGGCTTTCCTTTTTCTTTCAATTGAATGGATTCTGTTTAATCCTAACTCTATGGATTTCTTTCTTCCTAACATATTTCACCCGTATTGCTCGTTTTTCGAGCCGTTTGCCATCTGGTCAAATCCAACCGGAAATCCGTTAGCATTAGTTCCAAATATATCGCACCATGACTATTACTTTTAATTTCATATCCAAGTAATCAATATTTTCATCCAGCTTAAATCGAATTGAAAGCAGAAAGGAACAATTCGTTGGCATGGCGATTTTTCTTCCCCAAGCTCAACTCTTTTCTTCTAATTGTATCGCTAAATTAATTTGTTCCGGTTTAAATCGCTGCACGTGCGAACTCTTGTGTTGTTCACAGTTTAAGCGTAAATGAAGTTGATAAAAGAGGCTTTTAGCATACATTAAAAATAAAACCGAAACAATTCTATTATTATATTAGGAGAGCCTTGCGAAGGATAATTAACTGCTAATGATAGTGGGATGGAGGTTTAATTGATACGCTCCAAGAAATTTACACATGAGAATAAATGCTACTGAGCTTGTTTTATTTGGTTTCTTTTCTACTCTAAAAACAATGTACAATAATGCATAGGCTTCCATTTTCTCTAAATACTAATTGTGCGTTAACCATTATAATACAATTAACTAAATTGTTTCTTTTCTTCACTAGGGATTCCAATTCACAATAAAATCGTTCGAATTACAATTTTTTTAATAAATAATCAAAGATAAAAAAATAAATAAAGTAAATAAAAAAAAGACAGTCATGGGGACTGACGACAGAAGTGAAAACATAAAAACTATGAAATAACAGTGTTTTTTTTTTTAATTTACAAATTATGAAATTTTAATTTTTGATACTACAATTAATTTGAAAATTCAAAAAAAAAAACACTGTTATTTCATAGTTTTAAGTTTTCCTCTATGTCTGCAGTCTCCATGACTGCCTTTTTAATTTTTGATTGAAACTATTCTTTTTTTTCAAAAATTCAACTCTAACTTTTTTATTTTGCAAAATTTTTCAAAAAGGGAAAAATACGTCTTCAATAGTTTTCATGAGATTAATATTAAAAATTTTTCACCAGAGGAGGCGACTGTAGAGTCAATGGTCAGAGTGTCGGGCTGCTGTCCTGAAGTATGCTGGTGCGACATTGAGTATCGGTGATATTTACAGCCGCCTCCTCTTGGAAAGCAATGGCAAACTACCAAGAGTATAATTGCCTAATCAACCTCTCCAAACTAGCCGTTCAGAACCGGCGTTAAAAAGTAGGTCCCGTATATCTGTGTAAAACAGCTAAACACACTCAGGGCAGGTATGTGTGGAGAGGTGCCGAAACGTCAAGGAGACTTGATATGGCATTTAAAAAATAAGATGCATTCACCCTATCCTTTATAGACAAAATCTATAATATTACTCTTAATATAATTGACATTTTCTCACTCTATATAGTGATAAATTAATCACTCATTAATCAGTTCGTTATAACTTCTAGAGAAGGGAACTTTTTTACTTCTTCGCCCTTCATAAGCCTTACAAAATTACTAACCGCTCAAAACGGTATTTCGATCTCAATTTAACTTCTGAATCCTTTCTTCCTTCTAGAATTAATCTTAATTTTTAGGTATTTTTACATTATTATCATCAAAACAATAAATGATAAAATTCATTCCCCCCCCCCCTGATCGAATAAAAATATTAGGTCTCTTAATTTGAATGAAATTTACAATTAAATTCATGTTTTTTAAATTGTTCTAGTTTGTCCCGTTGACTTTAATTTCTTAAAAATTATCAATAAGTAATTATTTAAATAATTTGTTGATAAAATTACCTAAATATTATCATGTCACTGGGATTAAAATATTTTTACTTATCATTCAAAAAAGTGTAGTTCAATTTTAATTCGATATTATTGGTGTTTATAATTGCCGATTATTTATTTATTTATTCTCTCGAAATGTGAAGAAAGCCATGTTCATAGCTATCAAAAATTTAATGTAATCAGCCATATCAGAAAGCGCCGAGGATAAGGATCCAAATAAAAGAATAAATATATGTATAATGAAACTATTATTTTGAAAAAAAATGTCATATTTAATGGGAATTCCTTAAGATATATTATTATTGAAATACTTGTGCATCGATTGGTGGCAAAACGAAATTGATGAACAATACAGTTCCGGAGATATTTAATTTCAAAAATCGATTTTTTCGGGCTCTTTAGCATTGCACTATACGGGATATCGGAAAGTTTACATACATATTTAATTATAATTAAGAAACCCTTCGTACAATTTTTATAAAAAACTAAACCAACATTAAACAATAACCAATACATATTTTAAGACAAGTTTGATTCATAGTTACAACACAGTTTCTGAGATAATAAGGAATAAATAATGAAAAATGTATATAAAAAAATTCTCACTAAAAACATTTTGGCAACAGCGCATTTATTAAACCAGCGAAAGAGGGAGTAAAAAGTAGAAAGCGCGCGTGCGCTAGATTTTTTCAAAATTATAATTTTCATAAGATGTAACGTAGGCGTTGATTACATTTGTTAAAAAATAACAAAACGATATTTATAGAAATTTTTGAAAATATTATTATTTTTATTATTATTAGTTCACTCTTTAAAGTATATAAGTTTAATTTTTTTCTGGATAAGGGTATGGCTAATCATTTTTTACTTTACCATACAGGGTGTATGGTCAAGTATTGTGATCGTGCATGAAATAAGCGTTTTTTCTTCTTTTTTTTCGAAATAATAATTGTTTTCTCAAAATGTCTGCTAGTCTGTTAGTTAGTCTGTGCGTTACCAAATTTTTGTGGACGAGCTAGCTCAAAAACTAGTGTGAATATCGAAACCAAATTTCACACGTAGTTTTGGTCCATTGACATTAAGAGCTGGTTAGATTTTGGTGCATATCGACCCAAAATTAAGGGGGAGGGGGTTAAAATTTAAAATTATAATCTTTTCAAACTAAAAAAAAAAACAAGAAAAATGAAATATACAATAAAATAAACCTATAATAATGAAAATATTTTTTTCTGGGGCCAAAATTAATGGTGGGGGGGGGGGGCGAAATCTAGGCCATTTTAGCAAACTCAACCAAATTTTGTACACATAATCAGCGGACCCCCTAGAAGTTTAAAAATACAAAAACTAACCACCCAAAATGTATGTTTCTTTCCAGTACTGACATGAGTTAATGTATAGCAATCTTGACATTTTATTGAAAAAATAGAATTCAAACCTAATCGCCTTTCATCAACAATATTTTTTAATAAAATATCTTTCTGACAGTGACAACAGGTTAGGTTATTCGCCAACTCGCCCACTTCAATTATTCGGGTACCTACATTAGCACTCTTAGTACACATTTTTTTTCGTTTTTTTCCCTCATTCATTACCGCAACAGCTTTTAATCGTTTATTTAGAACTTTTTGATTAATAAATCGACCTTTAAAATGTATTTTATCATTCATTTTATCTGTCATTTTAATGTCATGTATAAAAATATTCAATCTCTTCGATGTTGTCAAATTTCTCAAACGAGCACGGGATTGGCTAGATTTGGTACAAAAACAGCAAAAAGTGTTGGCCTTATGAACTATGAATCCTTATTGACTGTTCTATATACTTGAGCATTAACTTTTTGTTTAATTGTTGTTCTCCCGGACATTATTTTGGTCAACGATATCTAATCAGTTAACAGTTCTCTTTCAAATTTCCATGCTTTTATAACATTGGATTTCTTTACTAGTCGACTAGCCAGCCGGTAAGTAAGTCATTATTTTTTTTGTTGTTAGTATTTGTCAAAATTATTTCTAACCAGTTCTTATATATGCTGGTGTCAGCGAAAAGGACCCTTATCTTCACCTACTACTAGATTTTTCAGGAATGGCAAGAATGTGGGTATAATTTTTGATTACATATTTGAATTTGCCAGAAAATCTATATAGCGAGGGTAAAAAAGAAAGAAATGACCTATTGTGTCTGCTTAAAAATTGTCAAAATTTAAACGACTATAACGCAAAACTACGTTTTTTTACTTATAAATATTCAAGAATTCATAACTGAGTCAATTTTTGGAATTTTTGGTCGGGACAAAAAGCGTTTTGTTCAGTTGTTTCTCTAGAACAGCGATCGCCAATCTCGTCGTTCGCGATCTACCCGTAGCTTATTTTTGGTAGCTCGCGACAATTTTTGGTAAATATTAAAAAAAAAAAAAATTGAAAGTAAAAATTAAAAAATTATTTAATAAGAATATGTTTATTCTAAAATATACTTATATAAAAATAAATATATTAAAACTTTTTTAAGAGAATTTTAAAAAATTATTTAATAGAAATTTTTTCAAATATTAATTCAAAATCCTCCACTATATCTTAGGAAAGCGAATGTCTAGTTTCTCATTAAACCTTTCAGACTTTTCAAATTATTAAATTTATTATAAAATTCACATTATAAATATTAAACATTTTTTATAGACTTAAAAATTATTGTATTTTTGAGTACCAGTGGAGTGCGGTTCATGAATGTTCTGGATGGCAGCGTATCCCTAAAATCTCAAACATTTAGAGTAATTTCATAAATTTCAGCTTCAAAATTTCAGGAGGATCTTTAATTTTTAAATTATTATCCGTTATTCCAAATTTTCTATTAAAAAAAAAAACAACATTTTTGTTTTTTGAAAAGTATATTGGTTCTCGAAATGAAATAAAATTGTTGCATAGCTTGAAGGGAGAATTAAATTAAAATGAATGATTTTTCGGAAAAGGGTTCGAAATCCCAGCCTGGTATATCTTCCAGTTCAAGCTTGTCTGAGACAAGTCCAGACGAGTTTTGGTCGAATAAAAATTGTTCTCGCTGAGGAACTATTAAAATAAAAATAATACAAAAAGGGAATAAAAAAGATGATTCGGGAATCTTTAGAGTAATCCATTTCTAAATATATAAGAGTGCTGTAGACAAGTCATAGCTTGTTTATAGCAATAAAATTAGAAGAAATTTAAGATTTTCTTATAGGAATGGCTGATTCATTGTGGAAGATGGTCTATTCTGTGGAGTTTAAGCCAACATATTTAATTTCTGACTCCTACACTCACTCACACAAAGCAGTATCCATTTGGGGCGAAGGTGGCAAAATATATTTAAAAAAATCTAATGTTAAACTTGAAAAATAACGAAAATGATGCCATATTTGGTGAAATTTGCAAAAAAAAAACCCCAAGATTAAAATAAAATTTCAAAAAATGATAGATACTTTTTTGGACAGCATCCCCTGGTGGAAAAATCACCAACAGTCACTGTTGAAAATTTTAGATATAATAAACTATTATTTCTTAATTTTTTTATATTTTAAATATTTTTAAAGATTTGTTTGCCTTTTTTGGTTTTAAAATTGTACATATTAAGATTGGAGACCGCTGCTCTAGAAACAGCAGATGCCATTAGCTCGATTTTGACCAGGTGAAGATAAGGGTCCTTTTCCCTGACACCATCACATATATATGTATATATTGATGTTTCAATGACTTCGAGTTTATTCTCCTTAAAAGGATTAGAAATTTAGATAGAGTCTCTTAAAAATTATTATAAAATACTAATCGATTTTTCTAAATTCTCTGAAGATAAATAAATAATTTTATTGCAATTGTATAAAATAAAGATTAATGAAAGTTTAAAACTTATAGATATACAATAAATTATCTTATTTTTAATTACTAACAAGTGTGTTTTATTTGGCTTTTCTTTATTAAAATTTGCCATTTTAAAAATAATATATTAGAATACAAGAGAAGTAACCAATATTCATTTTTCCAAGCAAAATGCAACGTCGAATATATCGCTTACTTTCTCTGTATTATTAGAAAATTTAAAAAAAAATTTATGCATCATTTTATTATACGATATCTGAACGAGTGGATTCCACATCCTCGCGGTAACTCAAGAACGGATGGTCATAGAAAAGTTTATTTGAATTCGAAAATATTTGTATTTCCGAAAAGACGAACTGATTATAGCTGTTGGGCATTATACTAGCATTCTTCTAAATGAAAAAATGCAATAAACACTCAAAAGACAAAAATTAAACAACAATTTGTACCTATCCATAAACCTAACAATGGATTACAGTAGAGTTTTATATGCT
Source organism: Forficula auricularia (assembly GCA_024734495.1). Lineage (NCBI taxonomy): Eukaryota > Metazoa > Arthropoda > Insecta > Dermaptera > Forficulidae > Forficula > Forficula auricularia. The sequence continues at coordinate 8,158,742 of JALMQS010000150.1, read as the reverse complement.
GATTTATTATAATGCAATTTTACAACAGGTCAGAGTTTTGAGATATTATCGATCAAAACAACGAAAAAAACCATTTTGACCTATTTTTGAGTCCCAATAGATATTAAACAGCAATATTTGAAATCACAATGTTTTGTTGTTGTAATAGAAAACAGCTTCTTCTTTGAGTTTCAAATTACGACTTCTTTGTAGCTCAATTAGAACTGAGTTATAACTAAAAAACTAAAACTAGGTTATTATAAATGATAATAAACATAGATATAAACATATGGTCTAAGTTTTTTAGTTATAACTCGAGTTCTAATTGAGCTACAAACAAGAGGTAATTTGAAAATCAAAGAGGAAGCTGTTTTCTATTACGTAAATATAATGTTTTGATTTCAAATATTGCTGGTTAATATCTAATGGAACTCGAATATAGGCCAAAATGCCATTTTGTCGTTTTGACCGATAATATATCTCCAAATTAAGAGCTAATATTTTTATGGTGGTTTGAATTCAGCAGGTGGATATACATAAGAATCTGCTATTTTCGAGCCCGAAACATTTTTATTGCTGGGCAGTGAAATCAGAAAAAATCGAATCATTATTTGTGGGAAGTTTTTGAACAATTGTAGCGAATAAGTTTACTCTTTAGCAAAAGTTTAAACATATTAGCAAGCTCCAGCTTTGTGTTAAATCTCACCATCTTCTTTATCAAACTGTTAGGGTGCTAAAAATTAATAAATCACCAAAATTTGTTAAGGGCGTCCCAAGTCTAGAATTTTTTTTAACTTTTTTCTATAATTTTTATAGAGAGAAACAAAGAGCTTGTTCTCTGCTTGATGCAAATAAACATACACACATATAATACATTAAATGAAAGCGAAAGTTAAAAAAATTTAATGTTAACATAGGTATAAACATTCTAAATAAAATTTATTATTGAATATCTGAACAAAATTCATCTGTTTCGATTCTCCAAAGAATCAGACAAATGGGAATTGTAGTAAATTTATATAATATATATATGTGTATATTATTTATTTGTTCGAGACTATATTTTTGAAGGCTTGGCCCTCATCATCAGTCTTTTTTAATTATAAATATTATTTTTCAGGGGTTAGTATCATGGGAGTAGTGAAAAAATTCTATTCTTCCTTAGCCGAAAGCCAGATTTTTTCGGCTAAGTAAGAACAAAAAATGTTCAATATTCACGCAATAATAACCCCATGAAAAATAATATTTATAATTAAAAAGACTGATGATGAAGGCCAAGCCTTCGAAAATATAGTCTCAAACAAATAAATAATATATATTCATTTATATGAAAACAATACAAATCTTTTACAAAGAACAATCTAGAATACGTTTATTCAAAAGCCAAACGTTTCGGGAGAATTTCTCCCTATATCAATGGAACAATTTTTTCAAAAAAAGAAAAAAAGCTGCTTTCTCTAGAATTTAGAAAGCAACACTTCTAGAGAAAAAACTTTTTTTTCTTTTTTTGGAAAAATTGTTCCATTGATAAAGGGAGAAATTCTCCCGAAACTTTTGACGTTTGAATAAACGTATTCTAGATTGTTTTTTATAAAAGATTTGTATTTTTCATTTATATAAACAATCAATAATTTTTTTCCTTTTATATGTACATATACCTAGGTATATATTTTATATACATATTATATGGTATGTTTATTTGCATCAAGCAGAGGACAACCTCTTTGTCCCTCTATGAATCAACAACTCTGCTACTCTCGGCAAAATAAAAACTTTTCAATTATAATTTGTATATTAGAATTAAAGAAACGTCGACAAATTTTGTAATTTCATTATTTGTTATCTACATAGATTTGTCTTCGTAAGTGTGAAAAAAAAAGATAACTAAAAACATATATTGTTAATTTAAATTTACAACTTCCTAGGCGGCATATCGCGTTGTCGATGTCGGCCGGTTGGCCGAGTTCATAAATTCATTTCTCGAGCAGAGCAAAAATTTGGAATTGGATCGACACGCGAGTTTGTGAGCCGGCATTGCTCTTTCTCTCTCTGGGAAAATAAATGGTATTGGGGAGTTTTCAGCGGCCTCCCCTTCGCCCTTCGCTAAAAACTCTCGAGGGTGTTTGACTTGGGAAAAAGTGAGATTTTCCACATGTCGCCATTTTGGGGCCGTTGCGTGCAGAGTGCGTGTGCGGGGGTGGCTGCCCGGGGAGATATATTGCCTCGTAACGACGAATAGAATCTCGGCTTAGGCCCCAGGGGGGTGCGTTGCCGGGGTTGGTTCGTGGAGCAGGGGTTGTCCAACCCCCCATCGGCATCAGGCCTTCTTTGTCCCGCAGAGAGCCACTCGCTCTCCTCAGAGGGCTCTTCAAAGGCGTGCCGCCGCCTCCCAGGGCCCCAAAAAGAAAAAAACAAAATAAAAAATCCAACCCTCTTGCTCCGCTTGAGCCGTCTCGGAATCCTCTTCGGACCATTTTGTTTCATTTTTTTTTCTTGCAATAATAATTGGCTTCTCCAGGCAGCAACCTTTGCTAAAATGGATCTACTTTTCAAATTATTTATTATTATTTTAAATTATTTCGAGCTGGACGAATTAGGGGTGTTACTTTTGCTATTGATTGATGATGTTTGAAATTAGCTAAGAATGCATGAAAAGAAATGTGACAAAAATTACTGGGAAAGTTTCGTTTCCAGCTATAGAGATATATAATAAGTATAGTACCTACTTAATAACAAAATTGATTTTAAATGTTGAAATTACATCTATTATATATAATTTATTTTTTCATTATCTTAAATCAACCGGTGGTACCGATGAATTTTTCTCTTGTATTTTATTGGAAACTATAGGCTAGTTTTCATACTTCATTTACCTAGTATAAATATTTTCTTGCTGAGAATAGCGGAGTTGTTTTTTTAAAGGGAATCAAAGACGGTTGCTTGATGCAAATAACCTATATATGTTTGAAGCCCTCTTTGATTTAGTGATTTATTTTAAAAACTTAACAATGTTTATGGAGAGCAGCTGGAATCAGCTATGACTTGGCATTTATGCTTCCCTGAAGAGATTACAACCAGGTTGGATATATACTTATGAGGTTTTTTTGGGAATATTTGTTTTTACTAGGTGTGTAGAAAAGTATCATTGACTTTGTAGAAAAATCAATTTCAATGTGTGTTTGGTGGACATAGATAATATATGATGTTTCGGTTTTAACGGCGAAACCATCTTCAACACTTAAGATACATAATATTTATAATTGCATGTGTTTGGCTCAAAGGTAAGAATTATGTTGAGAAAAATTATATTTTTTTAAATAGTAGGTATACAAGGGTTTTGAGAAAACAGACATCATCCTGACAAAAATGAGAAGGTGTAATTTTCGAAAAGAGAGAGAGTGCCCTTAGGAAGGGTTTTTTGGCGAAATATTCTTTATTTTTATTCAATTAGAATGTTAGATTACCTAGACTGCTTTCATTTCAACTCATTAGAACCAGTTTGAAATAACAGCCTTCAACATAAGAACACAGTGGAAATGGTTCGAATTGTAATATTAATTTGTAACTTTTGTATATATATTTTTTAATTAAATATTTATTTGAGTAGTTTCTAAATTAATTGAATGAAATTGATTAGAAATTTACTTTTTCTCTTAAGTAAATTCAATTTTTACAGCTAAAATCCATTAAACATAATGGAAAATATTTCCATTAGTCTGAAGAAAGGCAGTCTATTCGTAGCTATAGGCTAAAATTGTTTATTAGTATGGTGAACATTTCATTTAATTCATCACTAGTCGAAATTGTTTTTTTAGTTGGTAGATTTTTTGATCTAAATTATTTTTTGAGTAGGGAGGGTTTGATATTATTAATTAACCTCTGTCCTGAAGAAAGATACTATTGAGGGTCTGAAACGTCAACTGAATATTATAATTATTACCCCGTGATTTTGACCAGAATTTTATTTCTATCCATAACCTAAAGAATATAAAAATTTATTTTTATATTTCGAAATTTTTTTATGCACTTATAAAAACGTTCCCCCTATATTAGAAATATTTTTCTAAAAATTACTAATTTATTCAAATTGTGCTTATCCCTATTATTCACTTAATGTAATAATTAAACAAATTTACAAAATTTCCAAAAGTAGGGTAAATCACAGAAATCAAGGTAGTTCTAGATATGACTGATGAAGAAGCTTGAAATACTCCAAATACTACATATTAATTATTAAGAAAAAATAAATAAAATAAAATTTTGTTATTTATTCCACATCAAATGAATTTCATTTACTGACTTAATAATAAACCAACGTTAAATTTAATAAATTAATGCAGTAGATATATAATAATTAAATTTAATAGAAAAATAAAAATCATCTAATACTCTAAAACTTATTTTTTATTTTTCTATTTTATTGTTCCTCATACTTCTTGTTCGTTTGAAAATGACAAATTTAGTTTATGTGGAGCCTTAGCTATTTGTATTTATGCTAGATGTGTGTTTTTATTTAGTGTACAAATGTGGAGAAGTCAAATTATAGCCCTTTCAAATCAAACCATATGTGTTATGTACTTGAACACGAATCCTCGGCTTGGAAAGGTTGAGCGCTATACTTAGGCCTACAAAATCTTTTTTTTTAATATTATTTTAAATCAAAATACAAAATTTGAAAGTAATAAAACAAACTTAAAAAAATAAAGCGGAAAAGTTTAATATACTCTTTTCTAGGATGAGGCTCTAATACAAAAATATTTATTTTAAATGATCTATTAGACAATTAGATGATGGATTACTTCTATAAGATCTGATTGTACTTAGTTGGACAGCGACAGTTTCAATTGCTAGTACCTATCTCTTTAAAATAAAATAAAAATTATACTATTTATCATTATTAAAAAGATTCAGATAAGCAAATATGTTTCTTAATAATTATAATAATTAATGTAAATAATTTTATATTTTTTATTGTAATTTAAAAACAGAAAATAAAGAAAAAGAAGATCGCTGAGACTGATTTCATTCACTTTTGTTCAAAATGGATCCTTCCCGTGGTAAATTTTATTCAAGATTTAAAAAATGCATTAATTCATAGGTGTATATAAGGAAAAGAATTCGTTCCACGGTCAGATAGTTCTGTCTCTTTTTTGTGATTCTTTAAGAACTCTCTACCTTCAAGGCAATTATTTCAAAAGAAGTATTCATTATAACTTAATAATCATTCGTTACACAGTGAAAACTCACATCCGATTTTTGTTACAAAGATCTTTTGCTAAATAGCCTTGCTGATTGTCGAATTCACCTAAATATATTACAATTTTTCTCCTAAAAATATAAATTTTTAATGATAGGTATATAGCATTTTCAATTAACATTTTCTAACCTAATTTAGTAATCAGTAAGCACCAAGTCATTAATTCAGTCGAACCCGCTTATAACAAGCGCGAAGGGACAGCGATGTTTGCTCGTTATAATCGAATGGTCGTAAAACCCGGATTCGTTTTTAACGTTTTTAACTTAATATTAAGAGGCGACTGTGGGTCAGTGGTTAGTGTGTCGGGCCGCTAGCCTGAATTACACTGGTTCGAGATCGAGTCCGGGCAGATATTTGCAGTCGCCTCCTCTTGGAAAGCAATGGCAACCTACCAAGAGTATAATTGCCTAGTAACCTTTCCAAACTAGCCATTCGGAACCGGCGTTAAAAAGTAGGTCCCGTATATCTGTGTAAAAACAGCTAAACACACTCAGCACAGGTATATGTGGAGAGGAGCCAAAACGTCAGGGAGTCCTGATATGGCACTTAAAGAAGAAGAAGAACTTAATATTGTACCAACCAAGGATTTCCGATTTCCTCATTAAAACCGAGTTCTTGCTAATCGCGGCTTCGACTGTAATAAATCAATTTTTATTTAATTTCCATTGAAGTATTCAACTGAGTAAAATATGACAAAATAAATTTGCTTTAATAAACCATACTTCTGTGCAAAGTTTCATCATCTTTCTAGCCTAAGCCGTTTTACAAACTCACCATATAACCGAAATATTTTCCCTAGAGTATTTGTTTCCAATCAAATATGAGGTTCTCATACTTTAGCCTTTATTTTATTTTATTTTTTTCATTAATAATATTTCTCCATCTTTTGGAAAAAACTTTGTATTAATTAATGAATTACAGTAGAACCTCGATATAACAGACCAGAGGGGGCGAGGGGGTGTCCGATAGTCCGTTATATAAAACTAAATTTTCTGAATAAGCTATTTATTAACAATCAAATAGAAATACATATAAAAGAAAATTTACATTCTAATTACACTTTAAAATTAAAATTTATTTGTCTTCAGATGATGTTATTATACGCCCGTTAGGGAGAGTATTCGAGTGGTGAACCGCAATTGGAATTAGGTGTACACCCTCTTTGGAATTATGTAGAATTATTTTTGGAATGCATTAGATAATTCCCCTTAATCTATTGTCTTCTACTTGGAAATGAAAGTGGAAGTGGAAGTAGGTTAATAGGATATTAGGTCGCGGTTCACCCTCGAGAGTAGTCAATGTTTGTTTTTGAACTTCTTGGTTTCAGTGATAATGGTTTGAAAAATATATCAATTTTTTTTTTTTAGGTTAAAAATAAAATAAAATGAGAGAGTCTTCTGTTTTTTAAATAAAATAATTTTTAATTATTTCTAGAGACTATAAGTTTTCGAAGGCATTGCCTTCATCATCAGTCTATCACAAATATTTCAAATATAGTTACAAATTAAGATTTATACATAGAAAATTTTGAAAAATATATAATTTTCTATGTATAAATCTTAATTTGTAACTAATTTGAAATATTTGTGATAGACTGATTGATGAAGGCAATGCCTTCGAAACTATAGTCTCTAGAAATAATTAAAAATTATTTTATTTAAAAAACAGAAGACTCTCTCATTTTATTTTATTTTTAACCTAAAATAAAAACAATTCTGTTTACCATCGACAGTGAAATCTTTTATTCAACTAATATCAATTTTTGTTTGGATTTTCGAAGTTTGTTGTTTCTAAAATTGCGAATGTACAGTTTACGATCGCTTACATACTGTCCGTTATATCCGAAGTCCGTTGTATCGAGGTTATTTATATCGAGGTTCAACTGAATTTCACAATAAAGTTATAGTTGATTAAAAAAAAGACACAGACTTACAAGAAAAGGTGCTAAGATGCATTATGAACACCCAGTTAAAAAAGTTTAATTTTTTGTACAATTTCCCTTAAAAAGTCTCAAGATGTCTTGATTCAACTTCTTTTTGAATTGCATTTAATTATCGTATTTAAAGAGTCCTTCTACACCAGGTACAAAAAGCTCCGAGTCTATTTATCATTCGGACTTGAACAATGATATCTGATACTTTGAAATATGTCATATCAGAAGATTAGAGGCGAGGAACTCCAGCGTTGACTGTTCCGTCATTTTTTATTTGTTTTTTTACCCTAATAATTGATTCTTTTTTTATTATAAAGCGAGAAAATTGCATTTGAGTGCATTTTGTTTGATAAATTCTTAATATGAAATGTTACATTTAACCCTGTGCATTAGTTTAAAGGAATAAAATGAGATGAAAAAAATGTGACCGCTGGCGTTGATAGATGGAACCTGTCATCATTATAATCTCATTTTTCTAACAATTTAAAGTGTATATTTCAAATGCGAATATTGTTTTCATATAAATGAACTGCCGGAAAGATACGAGTGGATCAGAGGATTTGAATTGGAGCTGACATTGAAGCAGAGCGACCGGACGATGCAACTCAAATGGAATTTCAAAGGAACAAGATGTTATCGTCTCTGTAGTACACAAAGAACATGAATGTAATTTAGGAGGATCCCATATAATCCATTCGCTTGATTATTTTTCTAATCCTATTTCGTATCTTTAGACTCAACTGGTTCGGAGATTGATTCACACCTTCGCTTATTGTCAGAGTTTTTCAATTTCGACAAGGTGGTTCAAAAAAATTGACAAATTTTATATTTAATCAATTTTCCTTAGATGATGGATTAATGTTAACTTGTATTAGTGTCCCCAGCTTTACAGATATATCTTTTATATAATAACTATGGAAGTACAAGAAGACTTGTAAATAAGATCAACTTTTGATTTCATCATAGAAGGGACGGAGGGAAGAAATAACTTCAGAAATATTCAAGAGTGGAATTGGACTTAAAGAAATTTGTGAAACTGTGTCTTTCAAGGATTAGGGGTTGAAGGGTTCGGAAAATATGAAACAGTAAGAAAATCCCAATTTCGAGAAGTCGGACTTAAGTAATTCCTCTTCTTTTAAGCCTTTTGGTGGGGTTTTCTCCCAGCTTCTTGCTTGAGTAGAGGCAAACCAACACCAAGAGGTCTTTTCGAAGAAATTTAACCTCTTGCAAGACTGTCTACTGTGTTTGTTCCCAATCTTAAAATGTAGTCGTCCCATCCTCACTATTTTCTGGTACAACTCAGTATGTCCCGGGATTATTATAGTTTTTATCTTCTCAACCAGGTCATATGCACCTCCTTCTCGGTTATTCTGAGGAGTCCCTTGGGGATGTTTTGACAAGAGCAGCTGTCACATATGATTGGATATGTTGTGTTAAAAGCGAGATTCGCTCTCAATATTAATTTTGTTATTGTAGAATCTCAGACATTTCAGAGAGATTACAACATCTGATGCAAGATTTTCTTGGTTTAATATTTCTAAACCCAAGTATTTGAATGATATTTCTTGTTCTATAACTTGGTTTTCTATGACTAGGTTAACATACATTTTATATGCCGAAATTCTTAATATTATATTTTCCGCTTCTAATAGTTTGAACCCATTAAATAACGTTTAAAATTATCTCCTCTCCCCGAAACAATAATTGCATCGTCTGCGTAACATAATATTTTCATTTTTTCTTTCTTAGAAAATATTCTCTTTACTGAAGATCATGTTGATTCATTATTTTGTCCATTATAAGATTGAATAATTGTGTTATAGTAGTATAATAGATCAGTTATCTTATCGCGGCCATTTTCAACTCTAACTTTAGATGAATACACATATACTATTGTATATAGTTAGTTGATTAGGTAGGGTACTCAAACATATCTGAAAGGTAAATAAACCGGGCATTAGGGCTATTGGAATTCCAATATGTGTAAGTGTAAGTTTTTAATCTATTGAAATATTTTGTAACAGAAATAGCAGTGAATTGGACACAAATTGAAAACACAGAGTTTTTATTAAATGGACCAGACACTTCCTCAATTTATTTTGATTTCCATAGTGGCCCATTTTATCATTCTTTTCCCAATGATGTTTTGTCGTATAATGAAATTGAGGAATTGACGAAACGTCTGGTCCATTTAATAAAAACTCTGTTTTTAATTGTTGTCCAATTCCCTGCTATTTCTGTTACAAATGTATTATGGATGCGAATAATATTTCACATTTTTATAGAAAACAAATATTTATGAGTGGACACCATTTGTAAATTGTTTTCGTACTTTAGCTATTAACCATTGTTCAAATTATCCCGGTTACTAATGATTAAGTGTTAAGATATTTTAGAATTTTTACTGTCCCAAACTTTCAATAAAATAATTTCGCGTGTGTGAGAAATTCAGAATGCGAAAGCCATCATTGGAGAAATCTTTTTGAATTTTTAATATTTCATTTTGTAACTTATGTCTCGTTCATTTCAATAACATAAATAAATCACATGTGTCTTTTCCTCCTCCATTCTATTGTGAATGGGCGGTTACGATATTTTCACTTATTCAATTGAGAGAATTAATATTCGATTGAAGGCTATTAAGAACTACCTCTTCACAATTCACATCTCTCTGTCTTTTCTTTTGTCCAATTACAGTTCTTTTCAAATTGATCACCAGATCAGGTTTCAAATTAATTTAAAACAATACGGCTGATCAACCGCTTCGAATAATCCATGTTCGGGTTGATTTTTTGTGTCGCCACAATTTCTATTGAGTTTTCTTTTGAGTCAGCAGGTTGGAATATTGATTTTAATTTTAATTAAGAAATAACCGGCCTCCAATTTTTATGCTCTGTCATCGCGGGGCGACCTTAACCCAATGTTTCTCAAATCGTGAGTTATCAAATCCTTTAGCGAGTTTCTTTGTTCTCACTTTTGAATAGCATAATTGGAAGATGAGCGGATCAAGAAGTGCAGAAATTCATTATTTTTCTTTTAATTTCCTTAATATAGACTTCTTTTCTTCGAATACTTGACAAAATATTGGATATTACTAAGAAAAAACAAATTATATATAATATATATACGATCTGTGAGGGAGTGCCTAAGTTCCCAATTAATGTATCTCATTTTGTTCATTTTTCGCCCCCTCAGGAGTTTTGTACCATAGTAAAGGGCGAATTCCAAAAAAATCTCAAATTATTTTTTAGAGATTTTTATGTAGAATTTTATTAAACATTAGCAAGTTGGCATTTTGAAGTTTTGAAAATGGCGTGTATTTTTTTGCTCTTTTTTCAAATATCTTCTCATAACTTGACCTCATAAAATATCTACATAGAATTTGTGATTTTTCTTGATGCTGGAAGAGAACTATCTTTGAGAAATTTTACTGTTAATTTTCTATGGTGATTAAAAGTGCTTCATTAGCTATGTATAGCATTTTAATAACCCTTATATAAATTTACTCATTAGAAAATATTTAAGATTTTCAATTTATGAGACTATCATCTTTATGCCTTGAAATTTTCAAGTATAAAATATCATGGAAAGTTCCCCATCAAACTATTATATGTCTTGAATAAAACTGACATCCTGGATGCAAGAGGTGAGCTATGCAACTAATTGCAGATCCAGAATTACCTATAGCTTACTCGATTCTCTGGCTCATTATAGAACGGTCTCCGATGTTCCCTTTTTTTATAGATACTACATACTTGTACCATGGAGTTTTTACTCTGATGAGATAAAATTAATAAACTCCCTTAAAATCTCATTTGAGTGAAATACCCGATTGGTTCTTTGTTATCCAATTAGAGCTACCAATCAAACGTTTATCCCTCTAACTTCTAAATACTAGAACTCTTTTACCACGCATCTTTCCAGTGACATATCAACTTCGTCCTTTTAAGACCCGCATCCTCAGGTACCTTCAGCTCTATCCAATTCTTGTAATTAGATTCTTTTTCTTTTCACGATGCAAAGGTACAATCAATTGATTTGAATTTACTTCTAGAAAATAATTAAAGCTGTTTGCTTTAAAATATTTATATTAAGCTAAAGTCAGGTCATTCGAAACTACGGTCTATAGTCTCTAATAAATAAATATTTTAACATAAAACACTATAAGATTGAAGTAATTTTGGAGACGGACTGATAAGTGGGAATCGGATTAGTCGATTGAGCTTAAGACATTAGCCTTCTAAGCAGGAGTCCCGAGTTCGAGTCCGAGTCCCTGCATTGATATTTGACCGGCTATAATCTGATTCCTAGTCACCAATCCGTCTGGCAAGCGTGGTGACTTAATGCCAACCCCTTCAATTTGATGGAAGAGGCCTATATTCAGCAGTGGATTGTCGATATCGACAGGCTGATGATGATGATGATGACTGATAAGTGAATTGAGTGGATATTGATGAAGCAGTCCGAAATTCAAAAAAATAAGATAATTTAAACTATCTTTTTATTCGTTTCGGAGTCTTATTCCCTCCTTCTTCAAAATCCTGAAGAAGGAGGGATAAATAGAATAAAAAAATAGTTTAAATTATCTTCTTTTTTTGAATATTGGACTTCCTCATCAATATCCACACAATAAAACACTATCTTTAAATTATTTCTCACAAATTAGAAGAAAAAGTATTTTCAGAAGGTTCAAATATATCTATAAATTAAATATATTTTAATTCTCCATAATAGCTATTTTTTGGAAAATAAAAATATATTTTTTGAAACATATTTATAGAAACGGAGGGTTCTACATCTTTCTCCTCTAGTCAGAGTCCGTCATTTTTGAAACTGAGATGTGTAACCGGATTCCAGGTTCCATTTCCTTTTATCTATATTTAGGCTCATGTTTGTTTGTAATTGGCCCAGGTTTGCTTTCATTTGTTCTCATCTCGTGATAAGCAGTGGGAAATTTATGAATGGGAATGCTTTTGAAGAAGAGACCCACCGCCGGCAGATGTCACGACGACGACGACGCAGTCATCCTGGTTGGCTACCTAGCCGATAATAATGATGAATGATGCCAGGACACGGAACCTGCGAGTAAAATAAAAGAGAGAGAAAAAATTGAACGACACCGTCGGCGGCGACGACGTCGACAAGAGAGCTGAGGGGATTCTAATTACAGCTCAACGTGGAGGAGGACGAGAACCACGACGACGACAACCACGACTACGACGAAGACGACGACGCAGCTGCGGGTGAGTCCGTAGGCATGCAAGTATGTCAGTGGGTAGGGCCCGGGGGTGCAAATGATACCATGATTAATACTCAGGTCCAGGGCTCAATGGACAGACACAAGGCAAAGAGGAGAGACCTGAAGGGTTGCGACCGAGCCCTCCAATTAAAATACTCTCGGGAATCTCCTCCGAACTTCAAAGGGAAAGACTCCTCATTAAAGAAGCAGCGCTTCACTTCTAGATTCATTCGAAATCAAAAATACAATTTCTCATTAAAATCACACTTTATATAGATTCATTTAATAAAATAATTATTTCAATGATAAATGAAAAAAAAATATATTTTTAGAAATTGTTATCTATTGAAGGAGACAATAAAAGAGTGTTTTCTGTTGGAATTATAAATTTTTAATTTATTTATAACGAGACTATAGTTTCGAGAGGTTTGCCTTATCATCAGTCTATTACAATTGATTCACTGGAAAATAATTTAATTCCTGTGAATAAATTGTATAGACTGATGAAAAGACAAACCTCTCGAAACTATAGGCTGGTTATAAATAAATTAAAAATTTATATATTGAAGGAGACAATAAAAGAGTGTGTCTTCTGCTGGAATTATAAATTTTATTTATTTATAACGAGACTATAGTTTCGAGGGGCTTTGCCCTCTTCATCAGTCTATTACAACTGGATTCACAGGAATTAATTTATGAATGAAAGGTTAAAATCTTTCATGTGGTTAGGTTAAGAAAATCGCACTCGAAACTATAGTCTCGTTATAAATAAATAAAATGTATAATTCCAGCAGAAGACACACTCTTTTATTGTCTCCTCTTCAATATATAAAAATTCTGCTACTCTCGGCAAAAACTTTCAATTTAATAAAAAATTTATAATTCCAACAGAAGACACACTCTTTCATTGTCTCCTTTAATATATAAAAATTCTGCTACTCTCGGCAAAAACTTTCAATTTAATAAAAATTTATAATTCCAACAGAAGACACACTCTTTCATTGTCTCCTTTAATATATAAAAATTATGCTACTCTCGGCAAAAAGAAATTTTCAATTATATTTATTGTTATCTATATATGAAAAATGATTTACCTTACACTCACCAAAAAATTATCACTTTTTCAGTGTTAAATTTTGACCTCTGTCATAACAAATATCATAATGATAAGTATCAGAATTTACAAATTAAATTCATTAAGGTTAAAGATGAATAAAGAAATTTTAGTATTATTTTATAAAATTGGAGTATTCAGGGTAAATAGTGTTCGGAGCATAGTTCATTTTCGACTCCCCCCCTCCCCCCCATCATTTTTGTCAATTTATAGCATTTACATGTAAAGAAATAGTGAGGTTAGATGTTTTTATATAATATAGGTGTCTTTTTTTATATTAATTACAAAATTTAATGTTAAAATTTTCATTTGAAGATAGTTTTTTCTCTATTTATTAATTTTAGATCGAAATTTTAATATTCCTAAATGATATTCAAAATTTTAAATTGCATCAAATTTATTGATATATTCTTTTGAAAAAATTGAAAAGAGCTAAAAATTAAAAATTATAGAGTTTTATTTTAAGAGATCATGATTTGTCCAGAACTACAGGATTTCTAATAACTTTAAATTTGGTATGAAACTTATTTTTAAGTGTCAATGCTTGTAAATTTTTTTCTTTTAATTACAAATTTTAAAGAACTGAGATAAGGAAAATTCTTCTAACATCACACTTTTATCCGATTTCAAAATGATTTCTCCAGATTCACCGGAGTCAAAAACTTGAAATGTTATGTAGATGTGGTGATGAGTGTTGAGATATACCTAGCTGGCCTCTTGGAGAAATAGGTGTAGACTTCTCTTATAAATAAAAACCTTTTACTTTGGGTTGAAAACAGATTTGTTTATTTGGAATTATTATAAAAATTCGATACAGTTTCAGCAAAAACTCTTTGCCATCTTCAGTCTACAAAAAACTTAGAAAAATGCCATGATTAGATGGACAACCACTCTTATAGAAATGTACATTTACAAAATTTTACATATGCAAACTTGAAATAATGCAAACAATACCAAATAAAAATTTTAAATCTTTCAACACAAAATTAAAAAATTCATAATTATTGTTAGGAGGAGAAGTTATTACCTATTGCATCGCTTTTACAGATCCAAGTACATTAAAAATATCATTCCCATTTCCATTCCATGACACGTTTGCAAATTTTATATAAAATTTTTTAAAACGTAAATAAATTATAATCGCAATTAAAAAATAAATCACAAAAATTATTAATTAATGGTAACTTTTTTGTTTTTGTAATCAATAATCAGAACAAATTTTAAAATTAAAATGACAGTTTAATTTTCTGACTTTAAATAAAAAAAATAATAAAAGCAAAAATACTTTTGTCTTTGCTGCCCCCCTCATTCAAAACTGACGCAGGGGCCATCTGAACCCCCTTCGCTGCCCCACTGAGTGTTTTTTTTTTTTTTTTTTTTTGGCTTTTCGGCCCTTCTAGCCATAAGCCAATTTACGATACTATATATTTTTAAATTTTGTCTCTACCACGGGGGTCAGATTTTAGCCGAATGCCTCGAGTCGGATTCGAACCCGGGTCCACTTGGTTAGCAGGATGATACGCTACCGCCCTAGCCTATCTGACCCCACTGAGTGGTATTAGATTGAACGGTGTTCACAACAAAGGAATAAACAAAATTTATTAATTGTTATTATTATAAAGTAACACTACATAATACTGGAGGGGATGATCCTTTATTTAAGCTCCCAGGAAGCTGGAGTTTACATGGACACTGGACGCTGGACAGTAGGGTGGTCCTTATTTTGGGTATTTTCGAAATATTACGCGAAGAAGGACTCGTATGTTTCGAAATAAATAAAAAAAAATATTCCCCAAGTTTCAAGTCTCTATCTTAATTATAACTTGTGCCCCCAGTGGTGTAAGTTTCTCCTCTATGGGGTTTTGCCATTGAAAGATAAATTTTTTATTGCAGCCAAAGTAATGGTTCAAAAAATTTGAAACTCTGTAGACTTTATCCTTATAATAGTAGCTATCCGTCAGAATTTTTTATAGATTTTTAGCTATTATAATTTTGGATTCTATAACTTAGTAACACTAAGATATAGCAGTATTTTTATCTAGCTGTAGCTCCAAAATTATAATAGGTAAGAATGTGTAATAATTCTGATGGATAGCTAGTATTGCAAGGATAAAGTCTAAAGAATTTCAAATTTTTGAACCATCACTTAGCCGGAATAAAAAATAAATATTTTAATGTCAAAAACCCCATGTTATTTAGATGAGAAACTTGCATCGCTGAGAGCACAGGTTATAATTGAGATAGAGACTTGAAGCTGGAAATTTTTTTAAAATTTATTTCGAACCATATGAGCTCTTATCAGCGTAAAAATTCGAAAATACCCAAAATAAGGACCACCTAGCTGGACAGCCATAGATCGATTCAAGAAGAATAAAAAGGAGTTTTCTTGAAAAAATTTGTGATTAAAACAGACGCTTTATAAAATACACTACAACTGAATTAATTGAGAATAATAATAAAAAAGGGTAAATTATGAAATTATAAGAAATTTTAGATAATAAGGGAAAAAAATTTCTTAACTGATAATGAAAAAAAAAATTGACACGTTCTGATGTGGCCAACCTCTTGACTTTACCATAATGCACTTCTGGTTGAGTTTGGTACAAGGGCCTAGATTTTCATTTTTTGATCCCCCCCATTTTGGGCTGTTTGTTTTTGAATTTTTAGTGTTCTGGGGCCCACTGATTATGTATACAAAATTTGGTTGAGTTTGCTCAAATAACATAGATTTTCATTTTTTGACCCCCCTCCTAATTCTGGCGCCAGAAAAAAAAATATTTTCGTTATTATAAGTTCATTTTATAAATAGTTTCAGAGATTTTGAGATATTTCGAAAAAAAGAAGCAAAAAAAAACACTTTTTTCATGCACGAATACAATACTTGACCATACCCTGTATGATAAATTAATACAAAAAAACATAATGCAATAGCGTAATCTATTTACATACTAAAATGAATATAAGTAATGCATAATAAAATTAGGGCAGATTGAATCTAGCCTTGCTTCCCACAAAATCGATCGATTTTGCATAATTTCATTAAATTTGCAAATAAACCGGCCCAAAAAAAACTCACTACATTTATAATATGCATTTTTTAATTCACTTTTTATTTAGATTTTATTATTTGTTGATTAATGAATTTGAAATTTAAAAATCATTTATTAAACATGAGTATTCATTGAAACAAAAAATTCAAAAGCAGATACGAGCTGCTTATATGTCCTATTGATATGAAATTAATGAATCCTCGGCGGGGAACAAATTCTTAATGCATTGATAATTTTTTTTAAACTTCTTTTCTCTAATATAATGTACATTTTCAATACCTCCGGTGAATACCTCGTTCCTCTTTGGTTCATTATCATCTCCAACCTTTCTTATAAATATTAATCCGACATTTTAATAAGATTTCGAATTCTTCCTATACTCTTCCACTCTTTTATTATTATATGTTAAAAATAGAGAAGAATTAAAAAAAATAAAAATTATTGTATTCAAGTAAAGATGAAACAACTCAATAATTTTACTTGATTTTGTTAAGGGAGAATGTTTTAGGTTCTTAGTGAAACATATTAAATAAAGTAAAGAAAATTTTTGAAATTTTTTTTTAGAAATTTTTAAAAATTAAAAATAAAAAATAATAATAATTTATTCATAATTCTTAGAATTTTATCTTTACACAATGCTCTGAGGCAGTTTGCTACTAGGTAGGTTTCACATAAATAAAAAACCAGATCTTGTTTAGCACGCCTCTATATATATTTTAGGGTAAAGCCCATCTTCAGGAGTTCAAAAAGGACACTGAACTGAATGTATATATATTTCGGGGTATAAGCCCATCTTCAGGAGTTCAATTCAGTGCCTTTGTGAACTCCTGAAGATGGGCTTATACCCCGAAATATAAATAGAGGCGTGCTAAACAAGCATCTGATCTTTTATTATGTGAAACCTATCTAGTATTTTATATATTTTAAAAAGTTTCTAAAATTTTTTCAAAAATCTAGACACACGGCAGTGTGTCAGCCAAGTTCGGAAAAACGGGCGACGCACCGGGCATGTATTTACACGAACCATTTCAAGCTACTTTCGACCCCCCCCCCCCCCATAACTCAAAAACTATTATACTTAGACAATTGAAATTTTTCATGCCTAATAAGACCCTCTAGAACACCTAGAATCCCAAATTTTATGAATAAATCTAAAATAGTTCTTGAGTTATTAAGCTCTGTAAAGTGCCGTTTTTAACACTGACTCACTCACTCACTCACTGACTGACTGACTGACATATCAAAAATCTAAAGTACTTCCGCTGATCCTAGAATTCTGAAATTTGGCATACTGGTAGAGTTTGGGCTATAATTAAAGGGAAAAATCGAAAAAGAGAAACTTTCCCTTTTTCAAGACCTAAAATGAAGGGGTGAAATTGATAGGCTTAATTAACATATAATGAAAATACAATCACGCTAGAATTCTGAAATTTGGCATACTGGTAAAGCTTGAAACATTTAAATCATTTCACCCATTTAGAGTATTTTCATAAATATATAATGTCGACTTCAAATTTTTATCCGCTATTTCAAATATTTCTATAAAAAACATTTTTGTTTTGAAGTATATTGGTTCTCGAAATGAAATAAAATTGTTGCATAGTTTCAAGGGACAATTAAAATGAATGATTTATCCGAAAAGGGTGTCGATAGAAGGTTTCAAGTCTCTGTATATCTGGTGTATATCTTCCAGCTCAAGCTTGTTGAAATCCAGACTAGTTTTGGTCGAACAAAAATTGTTCTCGCTGAGGAACTATTAAAATAGGAATAATACAAAAAGGAATAAATAAAGATGATTCTGGAATCTCTGGACTAATCCATTTTTAAGAATCTCTCAATATATAAATAAGTTCAGAAATAGCTAAGAGTGCTTATAGAGAAGTCATAGCTTGCTTATATAGAAATAGAAAATTGTATAAATAATATAGAAGTACTTTAATGGCATATACCATATTAATCATTTCTTTCAAAGGGTATGAAATGAGGGTAATTTTTAGCCAAAAGTTCTATATATCTGAATTGTCATTCCTACAGAAACATATATAAATATATTGAAATAGAAATATTTGTCAATAATTCTAAAAATAAAAATAAAAACAGAAATACACAGTTAAAGGAAATAAATATATATAGAAGGATCTATTGCGGTCATCTGAGTTTTCGATGTTAGCACATTTGATATATACTAAGGGAAAATTTGGTTCAAATAAAAGAAAGTACTAAGAAATTATTTTTTTCGATATAAAGTGAAAGTTGAGTTAAGAATTGATGTAACGTTGTAATTTGTTATTTAAAGACATGTATACTATTGTATTATCGTAATTTCTAGAGACTGAAGATGGTTTTCTTCAAAAACCGAAACGTTTCTTCCTTTTAAATAAAATAAATAATAAACATAATAATTAATTATTTATTCACATAAGGACCAATATCTTTGGGCTAAAAATTACCCTCATCTCATTCCCTTTGGAAGAAGTGTATAAATAATGTTGTATAAGCAATAAGTAAATTTTTTGTATTTTTTTGTTTTTGCTTCGAAACTAGCTCACGCACATAATACGGTTAGAGACCGCTGTTTTAACCTAATGGCATAAAATGTTTTTTCACAGAAGTGTTTTGAATGGGATAAGATAGTTTCCTTGGCTTGACCTACTATAATAATGTATGGTCGTGATAATTTTTTTGGCACTTAAGTTCGATTCCCTAGAGGTCGAAAGTCCTTCTGACATAATAGCAAGCTTATTATCTATAACATATTCAAATCTACATATGAGATTAAGCAAAGAAGAATCTTTGATTTCTCTTAGGAAATCAACACTGCTCTTCTCGGAATAAAATTTTTGTAACTTTTTGATATATTTGACATTAAATGAAAACAATCTGAAGACAGACTACAGATAGATTTTAGATAACTATAGTGAAGTTCAGTGAAAATTAAAGAATGAACATTTTGAGAAAAGTTCGAAGAAGTAATGGTATTTTGGTAGGTAAATTGTTCAAGAACAAATCGTAAAGGTGCAGTCCCGCCACAAGGCGCTTAAAGGCCCTTGTGCCAAACTGTGACAATGCCGCCCCCCTTTTTATAATTTTCAAAAAAAACAATATCAATTTTTAAGATTAATAAGTAAGTAGAGTTTTTTAAAAATTTTGAAAACAAATATATGTTTTTTGCAGTGTTAAAAGCTTTAAGTATATCCTTAAATTTACAGAGTGGGGTTAGAAGATATGACAAAAAATTTAAGTTTATTAAATAAAAATCTCTTTGTTGTGCTATTAAACTAAAATCAGAATTGTAATTAATTGTAGATAATAAATTTAAATTTTTTGTCATATCTGCTGATCCCACTCTATAAATTTCAGTATATAAAACTTATGACACTGCAAAAAACTTATATTTTTCCGAAATTTCTGCTGCCTTTAAAGTGTCGCCCGCGTGCGGTGCACGCCCTGCACGGCCGCTCGCGGCGTCCCTGTAAAAGTGAATTGATTTCTTTTTTTTCTGAGAAAAACAATTTACTAAATAACCATCTTTTATGTTTTTCCTTATTCTTTAGAATAGAAAAAATATCTTAAAAGTGTCCGCAAGAAAAATAATAAGTACGAAATATATGAAATAACATTTTTTGAATATTTATTTATATATTTGTTCTATTTAAAAACGTTTTTATTTAAAGATATATAGTTTAAAATTATAAAAATATTATAGCATTGCTCTTATGGGTATTCCTATTTCATGACCTGACCAAAATGGCGGCTGGTGACGTCAGCTGGAGACACTTTCTAGAGCATGTGTTCCCTCCCTACCTCCCGGGAGAAAAATAATTTTTAGATAAAATATTTTTTAATGAAAAATACTTAAATAATATTATTTTTTCATCATTAAACGTTGTCCGGGCGAAGCTGAGGGTTATACGGTTAGTTCTAATAGTATAATATTAAATCTTGATTGTTTATTTTAATTATAATAATAATATTACAATTAGAATTAAATAGAAATGCTAATACCTATTCAATTATAGTCTTATAGACTTAAAATTAATCAGCCCTGCACACATATCATTTAGATTTGATTATCGAGTATTAAACACCGCGGATTGAGCTTCATTTATACACTAGATTATAATTAAAGGTCATTTAGTATTTAACAATTTTCTTCTCCAATGTATTTAAGTAATAACTTAATTTTTTGTGGATACATAATTTATTTCAGAACGCTTTGATGATAAAAATACATAATGTCTTAACTATGGGACTCTAGACACACTTAAGGAGAAATATGATCATAGATTTCTTATTCATAAGCGGCAATTAAAATAACATTATGCTAATTCGATCAGCCTCTGGATTGAATTCAAACTACTCGAGATTCACTTTTCGAACTGCTCAAATCCTCTCAATTAAATTTTCGTTGGAATTTTTGATTCATTACACAAAAAAATGTATGCTTATTTTCGAGTTCATTCGATAAATTTTATAAATAATGTATTTATAATTTTTTTGAAGCTACTATGTATAAAAAAAATTAAAAGCTTTTCATTTTGATTCTCGAAAATTAGAGGAAGAGAATCTAAATGGAAGGCATAATTTCCAAAGAATACATTACTTGATTATATATCTCAAAGCGCATTAATTTAAATGATGGGCTTATCACAATAATTAAGAGTATAATTATGTATAGCAGCAGTTTAATTTTCGTTCTTTATACTAGTAGAGATCAAAATCTTATTAATTTATACAAATTGTTATTTCTCAGAGTCGAAGAGTGTTAAACTTTTTCAGGCAGCTGGCCATTGTTTATAAGGTAAAGCTTAAAGCTTAAAATCAGACAAGAAATTTATTAAAATATTAAAATTCTTGATGATATTTTGATTAATTTTTATGAATAACACTGTTCGGCAAAAATTAAACAAAAATTTGTAAAAGTAAACCTAACAATGGATTCCAGTAGAGTCAATTTGGCCCATTTTCGAATCCCAATAGATATTAAAGAGCAATATTTGCAATCAAAATATTTGTTGACGTAATAGAAAACAGCTTCCTCTTTTATTCTCAAATTACCACTTGTTTTTAGCTCAATTAGAACTCGAGTTATAACTAAAAAACTACATGATCAAAATGGCCTTTTTCGTCATTTTGACTGATAATGCTTATTTTAAAGCTCTGAATTGTAAAAAATGGGAAAATTGCCTGATAATCAGTGTATAAAATAAGGTTTACGGTAAGAAATTTTTGCCGACCAGTGTATACGTATGCAGTAAACCCCCGGTTTTTAGTAAGAACGCATAATTACATAGTTAAAACGCGTTTCACTGAATATCTGGAGTGGCAACTATAGAGTTTACTGATGTTGGTTCAAAGGTCTAGAATCATTTTGGGTGTTTATTTTCAAAAATTTTTAAAGGAAAATGTCAAAAATTACATCCTCTACAACTTTGCTTCTAATTTTTGAAAATTTCTTTTAAAGAAATTTGAAAATAAACACTCAAAATGAGGAGGAAGATCAAAAATTAAGATTCTAGATCTTTGAACCAAACTCAACAAACATCAGTAAACTCTAGTTGCAATAAAGGTATTTAGTGAAACATGTTTTAACTAGTAAGAACGCGCTCTTACTAAAAACGGGTTTCTGCAACATATATACTATGTAATCAGAGGAAGAAGTGAAATGTTTATCAAGACCAGGCATACTTTCTGCAAATTTTTGGCAATTTTTTGTCATCTAACAGTTTGAGCTTGGAACTTCAAGCTTGGCGATGAAGTGCAGTTTATAGATTACGATATTGAGCTTGCCTGACCAGGACCCTGAAAGGGACGCCTGACTACAGCTCGAATGCTTCTCGAAATAACCTCGGACATGCCCGAGGAAATTTTTACTCTGGTAATTTGTTTTAATATAAAATTTAGTACTCCCATTGTCTTTTAATAATAGTAGCAGTTGACGAATTTAATTTGTCCCATAATAATAGTAGGAAAACAAAAGAAACATAGAACGCAACATTTATTATAAATCAACTGGTGTGGGCACCACACGACTTTCACATTAGTTTCCCCATTATTTTTAATCATGATTCAAATTTTCTTCATTCAAATAAGTTCAATTTGGGTTTCCCTAAGCCCTTTTGAGAAAACCGGAAAAAGACGAAATTCCAAAATACCAAAAATCTTCAAGCAAACATGTACTTCCGGTTGTTCGATTTTAGCCAAAATCTCTAGGCATTTCTTCTAGCCTCTGGATTGTCTAAGTTTAAAATCCCAAAGCTCTTAGACTTACTGTATCCGAGATATGAACGATTAAAATATTTATTTTACGACCCTCCAAATTTACACCCTCTTCCTTTATTCCAATCGGATTAAAATTTATACACGACTAATAACTCCTGACACTTGATCACTACACCAAATTAAAAAAAAATCGTTATGCGTTTTTGAGTAAATAAAAATAACAAAAAATATCTTTCTCTCTCTCTCTCTCTCTTTCATGTAAATGACCATTTCCAGTGTTCCAATTTCAACCAAAAGCTTGCTGTATTCTTTCTAGTCTATGTCGATCTTAAGTTTTGAATTTCGTAGCTCTGAGACTTTTGGTTGCGAAACACAGGGGGGCACATACATACATACGCACTGACCAATGGATGTTTGCCCCCTTTTGCCCTGTGGGGACCACAAAATCCGGTTTCCAACTATTAACGGAATCGATTCCTTCCACCTAGAAGTTACAAAATTAATTATTATTATTTACTTTTTTCATCTCTGAGATAGAAGCTCTCAAAGAGTCAGGACCCCGGCAGGCGATCGCAATAGTTCACATTACTATATTCTATAGAATATAAATATAATATATAGAATATAAATGTGAAAGTAAAAAACTAGAATAAATTAAACAATAAATTAATCATATTATTTCTAATTTTTATTTTGAGTGTTCAGATATTACATAAGTATTCACTTTACGCTACTATTATTATGGGACAGAGGTAGTACTTAACATAAGCTCATTAGCTAAAATTCTTCAACAGTTCTCGATAATTTGATTTTTTTTTTAATTTTTCAGATTTTTGAACTGGAATTTTTGAAGTTAGAAAGTCCGAAATCTACTTAGTTCTTTCTTTTTGGATTACAAACAATTTTGAATTGAGAAAAATATTACTTTGATGTTACCTTTTTGAAATACTTACCTTAATCCAGACACACAGACAGAGACAAAGGGCTGATATCAAATCATGAATAAAATTGATTTGTTGTTTTTCAGGGTCCGATGCATGCTGGGCTCTGTTTCATCTGTGTAGTTACTGTACTGTTCTTTAAGTAAGTGCATGTTTCCTCACTATTTTATTCAATGTATAATATATCGAAAAATTCTTATCTAAATGAATATGTAGGTACATGTTTAGCTAAAAAAGAAAAAATATTGAATCAATTAGTCAATAATAATTTTTATTGATAATAATAAAATTCTTTTGCGTTTAGTTCCAATGTTTGGCCTCCAAACCAGAAACATGAAAACGATTAATAGATTAACTATAGTAGATGTAGGGTATTCCAATGATAGTCCTAATTACTCCCACAAGAAATCAATAAAAAAAGAGAATGGTAGAAAAATCAACAAAAAAGAAATTAGAGGATGTTTATTTCACTATAATCGATTTTTATGGAGGGCCAATCGTGTTGATTTCGAAGCTTTGGCCTTTTGATATATATAAATTTATTTTAAGGTCAAAATTTTCTTTAAATTAATTGAAATGAAAAAAATCTACATGTTTTAGAAAAAATTGTCTTGGACATCGAATAAAATATTATAATTCTATTGATATTTATTATTCAAAAAAGATAGTTAATAATGTAGATAATATAAACTTTATTATTTTTTTAGATCATAGTGAGCTTCTAATTTTACTTTTCTTAAGTTTTATAACTGAAAATAGCTTCTCGTATATGTAAATACATTCCTAAATACTTACAAAAAGTGATATGTATTAAGTAATTGTTTATATTTTTTCCTGGCTAGATAATTAATATAAAATACTAATAAAGAGACAATATTCAATTTTTCTTTCAGAGGTATCTAATTGTTGTTCTAGAACAGTGGTTCCCAACCTGGGGATGATTTGGGTTATCAGGGGGGCAATAAATAAGTGGGGGCTTTTAGGGGGCGATGATAATTCTAAGGGGGGAAATTAAAATAGAACTGTACAGTAGAAGTTTCCTGGTAAAATAAAACAATAACAAAGTTTTCAAACTTTCATTTATTTTTTCTTTAACTTTGCCCAGTAAATAGAGAGGTTTTTTGAATCCACATAAAAAATCGAACTAATGGACCAATGTTGCATATTTTTTTAATCGGCGCCAAATTTTATCCTCTTTAATTTACTTTAGAACGATTATTTACAAAATATGGACCGTTTTCGAGTTATAAGTGAGAAACTGGAAAAAGTCCGAAAATTTCGTGGTTTTTCGGCCATCAAAAGTTATCCCCCACACTTTCGAGGTTGCAAACTTAGATTTGGCATACCCATACCATACCAAACGATCCTAGAAAAAAATCTTTTTACGCAATTAATGTAAAATGAACCACTTTTTGGATCGTCTATTTATTGGGCTAATTGACAACTTTCTTAATTTTTCTAGATTCCAATTTAAAAATGAAAGCATTTACTCCTGGTTTTTAAATGTACGTCAATGATCTTAGTTAATTATTTCCCTTCTTTGTTCTTAAAAAAAATGTAAAAAAGTAGATTTTAATTTTTTTCTATTTTATTTAAGAGTGCCAGATAAAACTGATTTGGTTGTTTTTATATACGGTAATAAAATTGTTTAAAATAATAAAACTGATTTATTATTCACACTTTACTTCAAAACAAAATTAGGCATACTCTGAAAATGAAAAGGGGTCGATAGGTGTTACCTCCAGAAAAGGCAATGGGCTACAAAAGGTTGGGAACCACTGTTCTAGAACATTCAAACAGAAAGTTTGCCAGTAGAATATTTATTTCTAATCAAAATAGAGTCGAAAATAGACCAAAATGATGATTATTTTTTCGGAACTTAAAATTATCTCTTTTATTTTTCGAAAACAGTAGATTTTCAGATTTCTTATTTTTGAGAAAAAAAATTATCAGGCCAAATTGTTGTGTGTTTTCCAGAATTTACATATAAATCTAAATGTTTTAAGGAATTTTATGACTTTATATTTGGCCACGGGTTGGACAGCCCAGGTTTAAATCGAATGAGATTAAAGAAGGATATGAGGAATGATACGAGTAATTTTTTTTTTAAACGGTCACGGATATAATAATCCCTGACTATCCATTATCTATTAACATATAAGAACGTGCAAAGATCTAAAAGACAAGTCCTGACAAGTTTTAGTCCAGGAGAGAAATTATCAATTAATTGTGATTGTTCTAGAAACCCCCAATTCTTTGTCTCCTGCTTGTACTAGAATATTAACTATAGACTTGGTTAGTGTCGTAGTATATAAATTACTGAAATAATATTACCTATACATATTTTAGAAAATGAAAATATTAGAAGAAGAATTTTTAAATATTCGAAACTTCATTATTTTTTATCTTAGTTTAGCTTATAATTTTGCTTTTAGTGAATGTTATTCTTGGAAAAAGCTTCACGTATTGTACAAATGTACATTCATATTTCGAAAAAGGGAATAAATATATCTCTACATATAATGTAATATACAATCAATGTTTTAAGGAATTTTATGATATTTGTTGGACTCATCTGGACCAGCCCATTTTTGAATTGTCCCCCTTAACAATCAAATTGCCACCTGTGGGCCCCTCGTTGGAAAACACTGCTCTAACCCATCTCAATTCTTTCATTTCTAAAATTGAAAATATTTTTCTTGCCAAGAGTAGAACAGTTATTGATTTTTAAGATGATATCAATATCGGTGTCCTCTGTTCCAAATAAATATGTATATATAAATAAATAAAATATATAAAAGTATTTAAATAATTTTATTCGTTTGTGACTATACTTACAAATAGGGATTGTACAAAAACCGACTTTTGAAAAAAACAGATTTTGGAATTCAAATTTTTTCAAAAAATTGTTTTTAAAATTTATAAAAAATATTAAGTACAATTGTAAGTATTGTTAATTTTTATATGATATTTTCATGTTTTGAATTTATTTATTTATATTATATGATTTTTGGATTTTTTTGTAATTGTAG
Source organism: Forficula auricularia (assembly GCA_024734495.1). Classification (NCBI taxonomy): domain Eukaryota; kingdom Metazoa; phylum Arthropoda; class Insecta; order Dermaptera; family Forficulidae; genus Forficula; species Forficula auricularia. The sequence goes on along the minus strand of JALMQS010000150.1, from coordinate 8,131,975 downwards.
ATGTATATTGTAAAATGAGAAAACTTGATAATATAAATAATTACAATTATAAATGTATTTTTTTTTAAGTGCAACTCCCTGCCACCATCTTTCCCGCGACTTATAACCTTCAGCTATTTAAGACCCGTATCCACAGATACCTTCGACCCCCGCCCAACCCATAAAATTCTCTCTTCTTCTTTTCACGATGGAGGGGCCAACCCAGGCCTTTAGGGGTTGCACCTTTTTGGTGTAACTCCTTCTCTCATCATTATCATAAAAAACTTGATTGTTATTTTTCATTTTATTTAATCATACTTGACTATAACATTAAATAATGTAAATATTTCAACATCTAAAGAAATCAACTTCTTAGACCTCGTGTTAGATATGAAACTAAATTAGAAAAGCCACATAAACAATATAAGTAAAAAAATGCGAAATTGAAATTAATATTTTAAAAACTATTACTAACTCATCGTGGGGAGCTGATACATCGACTCGCCTTTTAATCAACAGAGATATTGTTAGACCCCATTTGGATTATGGTAGCACTCTTTTAGATAAGACTACTGAATATATTTAAAAAAATTAGACACTATGCAATACAGAGATCTTAGAATATGCAGTGGTGCCTTGAGATCCTCGCCAACGAAATCTCTTTTAGCAGAATTAAATGAAATGCCTCTTCCAGGAGAGATATGATATCTAAAAGATAAATTATTAAAAAACTGTCCAATGGAGACAATTTATTTTTATTTGATTTTATTTATTTATTCATTCATAATTCTTACAATTTAACTTTACACAATGCTCTGAGGCAGTTTGCCAGAAAAATAAAAACAAGTGAGTACGAAAAAGAAAGAAAGCTCCAGCGAAAGGAAGGTGAGAGAGCCAGCAGAGGGGAAAGATACACCATAAAAGAGACGCCAAAAAAGAGACGCTCACTCCCGAAACCCGCCCCCGCGAATACATGCCAAGAGACCACGATTGAATATAAGTGATGATGAAGATGAACGGGTGAATGAAGGTAATGAATTCCACAGTCGGGCAGCAGTGACAGTGAATGACCTATTCACCACCTCGGACCGGTGACTCGGAATATGAATACGATTTGAATCAGCCCGAAAAGCGCGATTATGTATGGATGATTTAAAAGTGAACATTTTATAGATATATTCGGGGTGATGTGAAATGATCTAGTTATAAACACCATTAAAAATCTGCTAAAATCATCCCATTTTAAACTAATATATCAAACAGCCTAAAAAATCTTCAATATTTTTGAATTTTACTTCGAGTTTTCATACAAATGGTATTTATTTAAAATATTCTTACGATTTTGAAATCCAAATTCAAAAAATTTGAGTAAATTTCTTTGAAGGGAAAAAAAGATAAGATATTGCCTAATTTAAATCAATTTTATTCGCCAACAATATTTAAATTATATTATTATTTTTACAGGCGGTTCTAAAAGGAGTGCCTCTGAATATGTGGGATGTGCATTTTTAGATGTTACTTGGAATTCTGCATGTATTAAATTCGTATTTTTTTTAATTATAAAAGAACGGATTGATTTTTAAAAATGCAATTTTTTCGATCCTTTTAAGGAACGAACTCATTTTGAAAAGTCATTTCAGATGAAAATATTATGAAAATGAATTTCTCCATCTTGATGTTGAGAGGCTATGAGGAGGGTAGGGTCCCTCAGATTGAAGCCCGGGGGAAGTTTCCAAGGTGAGCCTCCTGTCATCCCTGGACCTCTCTCCAGCCTCCCTGGCCACTCGGCATAATAGGCAGAGGGCCTTCGCAATATGGGGCCCTTTTTTGCCGCCATCTCACCACCGTCGCCTGGTTATTAATTGCGTTTTGAAGAGATCAAATCCCAATATCAACTGGAAAATGTTGCTCACTGAATCTAACGGCGAGTGGATTGCATATTTGGGTCCCAGCCGAGAACCCAAGGGTATTTTAGGCCGTGTTAAATAAAAATGGATTCAGTATTTTAGAACTTAGAGATCTAACTTACCTACTTCTCATTATAAAATATACTATTAAATTAATTTAATTATATTTTTCTTACTTCTGTGTTTACTAGCATAATAATTAAACGACTATAATAATTTCATCTGAATTGATATAGAGGCTATAATTATTATTATTTTTTTATGATAATAATTAGAGAAGGAGTTACACCAAAAGATGCATCCCCTAAAGTCCATCGTGAAAAGAAGAAGAAGAAGTTTTTATGGGCTGGATAGGGGTCGAAGGTATCTGTGGATACGAGTCTTAAACAGCTGAAGGTTATAAGTCGCAGGGAAGAAGGTGGCTGGGAGCGAGTTCCAGTCTCTTGAGGTCATTCATCATCATCATTTAATTAATAATTCACCAAATTTGTAAAATATTGTCCAGTTATATATCAGTGGCGGGCGGTGAATTTTCAACAAGGGGATGCTGTCCGAAAAAACCCTTCATTTTTGAAAATTTTATTTTAATTTTCGCAAAATTCATCGATAACATCATATAATTTTTCGTTATTTTTCAATTTTGATATTAAATTTTTTTAACTTGATATTAAAGACAGAGCAGTCTATCTTCCCTTTGGCTATTTCTTATTATTGATTTAATTCTTTTAATAGTTGAAAATGAAGCTCTTGTGGAAGATATAGTGCAAACTGCATTAAATATTAAATCAAATACTTTTTCCAAAACATCTTTTAATTTATCAATCAAGATTAATTTGTTATGCAATTATAAATTTCTTTCTTTCTAATTCAACTTTATATAATCAAATTATTGTCCATAAATGATTCAAATACCATTAAACCTGGAATATTATTTTCATAGTTTACAAGATAATAGAAAATTGAATAAATAAATTAATTACAGATTTTTATATTAAATAATATGAAATATAAATAATTTTTATATAAAACTCTGTTTTTTTTTATTCTTTCCTACAATATTATAAACTAATTAAATTAAGAATACGATTAACCAAGCAATTCTTTTCATATTTTAATGTCAAAAAGATTCAGAAATTTTAAATTATAGATAGCGAATTAAAGCTACACGTGATTAAAATTTGACACGCTATGAAAATACTCGACGTTCTGAAATTTTAGGATGCGCCACATCCACAGCATCCATGCGCTATCACATCAATGTTATATATGAATACCTTTGTGGCAACTAGAGTTTACTGATGTTGGTTGAGTTTGGTTCAAAGCTTTAGAATCTTCATTTTTGACCTTACGCCTCATTTTTGGGTGTTTATTTTCAAAATTTTTCAAACGAAAATGTCAAAAATTACATCCTCTACAACATTGCTTCTAATTTTTGACATTTTACGTTTAAAAAAGTTTGAAAATAAACACCCAAAATGAAGATTCTAGACCTTTGAACCAAACTCAACCAACATCAGTAAACTCTAGTTGCCACAAAGGTATTCAGTGAATCGCGTTTTAACTAGTAAGAACCCGTTCTTACTAAAAACGGGTTTTTACTGTAACATATATAATTCTAATATTATAATTTTTATATGATTAGATTGATTGACTATTAAACACATCAGTCCGGGATGAGAAACTTATTATAATATTGAGTATAAATCTCTTTTTATATTTCTTATATACACATCTACCAATCTAGTGAGGATGAGAGATTAGTTTTATTTAGGTAGGTAGGTATTATGAACCTTCCAAAAATATATTGTTATTCTAAGCCCCTTGGATATTCCTTAATTAGATTGTTATTTTCGAGATGAGTAATGTCATAATAGATGAGAAGATGTCAGGATTTCGTTTTCTTCGCCGAGTCCCGTCTCTAAGTAAATCATTGGTATTAAGATTTAGACTTAAGATTTGACAGCTTGAGAGACACGTACGTTCGAATATTTACCAAATCTCACATGACTGGTACTTTGACAGGCTTAAGTATAGCCTCGTCTCGTCCGTCCATCAGAGTTTAATTACAAATTATACCTTCAGTGTGAAGCAAGATTGGAAAGGCGCGAGGGAAACCGACATGGAGTCGATAATATTTGTTGCGCAGATATTCGCGTATCGGTAGATAGTACAAGGGAGATAATGGGCCAGGTGTAATTAATGAACTCTCTGTGCATAAGTAATCTTAAGGGCACCTGGCAGTCATGGCCGCCATTACAGGCGCGGCTCTGTCGCCTGATAAAATCAATGGAACTTCTTCAATTGGCCCACCCAGAGAGACCAATCGGGAACACGATCAGAGATGGACGAATCCACTTACAAGTCACATATTCATCCGAAGAACAAGGGAAGTGGGTTATTTAGAGACGGGATACAAGTCGCTTAATCCACTGCGCCTAGATCCTTTTAAGATACTGGCTGTCCGATCCCCTTGGTTCTCGCTCGATCCGGGCGCTTAATGAACTGCACTTTCTGGGAAAATCTTTTAACAAGACAACAAAGCCATTTCTGTTCTTATCGGGAGATTAATGCCGGGAACTGAGCGGAAAAATCAAATAGAAAAAAAGCTGAACTCCAGTAAAAAAGAAAACAAACAAAAAAAAGATTTCTGAAAGGGTTCTGATTGGAGATTTCGAAATAATAAATCATATTATATTATGATATTATTATTATATTATATATGAATAATTTCTTCAAATCACAACAAATTTATCACAGCCGACCTCCAACAATATATTATATGTTCTTTCATATTCCCAAACTCAAACGAACAACAAGAGAAGTTGAAATTTAAGCCTAGTTTACACGAACTTAGTACTTATTGCCATTAGTACTATTCCATTTACTAAGCACTTAACTGACTGATTAGTAGTGGTTTACACATCTCTTCTAACCACTCTAATTAGTGTATAGTGAAAGCCGCAAGATGGCAGTTCGAGTTGTCAATATACAGGGTGGAGCATAAAGATCTCCCACATTTTGAAGAAGTATATAAAAATGAAAAAATTGAACTAGAAAAAAACTGAATATATTTTTGAAAAGAACATAAATTAAATTTTTTTTAATGTGTTTTAAACATTATATCAGATGAAAAAAGGGGGGGGGGGTCAAGAATGAAAATTCGTAGCCCTTTCCACCAAACTCAATCAAATTTTGTATACATATTCTGTGAACCCCCAGAAGGCTAGAAATGGAAAAACTAACCATCCAAAATGAGGAGGGGGTCAAAATGAATGAAAATTCTAGCCCTTTCGACTAAACTATGTATACAAAATTTGGTTAGTTTTTCATTTCTAGACTTCTGGTTCCACAGAATATGTATACAAAATTTGGTTGAGTTTGGTCTAAAGGGCTAGAATTTTCATTTTTGGCCTCTCCCCCTTTTTTTGTTTAATAATGTTTAAAACACATTTAAAAAAAAAATTATTTTATGTTCTTTTCAAAAATATATTCAGTTTTTTTCTAGTTAAATTTTTTCATTTTTTTATACCTCTTCTAAATGTGGTAGATCTTTATGGCCCACCCTGTATGTGCTACTTGCCATTAGTAAATAGTAACCAATTCTATTCACTCGCACTTGCCACTGATTTTTATTTTGAGTAATCAACCTGATTTCTTTAAATAGACAATCAACAGGGTCGTGGAAAAAAAAAATCGAATTTTCAGTCAAAAAAAATGACAATCACAAATTTCTGACCGGATTCGGACTAGGTTTCTTATTAATAAATAAAAATCAATAAATTAACCGATTACACCATGTGTCTTTTACAAATTGAAGGAAAAATATTATGACTATCATTCTTCATTCAATTTTAAGCTTTTTTTGAATATACCTATAAAGCTACAATTTTAGGTTAATTTAAGAGAGATACTTTTGTAGATTAATTTATCTAAATGATTAATTAATCATTTATCTAGGATGTTTATTTCTTCATAAACCATTCATTGGTCAGAGCGTTGGTACGTAAGGACGTAGCCAGTGGCAGGAAGGTTAGGGTGTTAAAACCCACCTTCCGAAATGGTGAGGTAAAATTCGCAGTTTTACAAGATATAAATAATAAATAAGTAAATCTTTATTCCTCGACCTGCTTAGAGGCACAAGTCCTCGGTGGCTAGGTCCTCCAAACATCAATACAATCTAGCTACAATACATTAATAAACATCAATACAAATTAATTACAACAATTTTAACAAATAATAAACAAGTAAAAAAAAAAGAAAAAGAAAAAAAAATAGAAGTGTATGCTCATTAACAAATAACATGACCATAGATTTCCATCAAAAGACAAAAAGTAATTTAAAAATTCCGCGCAAAAACCCGATACCAGGAGCAAGCGACGCATTAGCCATCCTGGCATTTGCCATAAGTTGTTAAGGAAACCTGGTCAAAACCTTATCAAGGATGGTAAATAAACGCTCGATAAAAAAAAACTAATCTGGGTATCAGGGAGAAAATGTCTCCTACTCCTATGAGTTTATCCATACTCCCCTAATCCCTCGATGGATAACCACCTACTCACGAATTTTTTTTCTAGTTGCGGCCTTCGCACATACATATAAGGGATGTGTCGTTTATTATATTACAGTGAAATTTTGTTTGAGATTGTTAAATATTTCACAGCTAAATGAAATAGATTATACTTGTTTTAATTTTTGCATAAAAATCAAGAAATTTGCTTCTACTAATGGCTGTGACAAATATCCAGTGACACGCAAAGCCTATTTTGCACCATTGTGATAAATACTGATTGGCGCCTTTACTGGTATATGCACTGAGACAAAATTACTGCGGCCACAACATTTTTTTCACATTTTAAGATTTTTTTACAAAAAAGAACTAATAGGGCGAATAATAAAAAAATAGTTTCAACAGTTTTTGAGATATTTCAAAAATAGAAAGCAAAAAAATCTTTTTATTACTTGATTACAAGATTTCTTCAAACCTATAGGGTAGAGGAAGTATCAGCAGACATAGTCATATTCAAACCTGTCGCGGAACGCTCGCTTTTTGCCAATAGCACCATCAATCCAGTTATTTATTAGCCCCAACTCATATAAAGGGAGCCCATGCTATATAGACAAGTGCATCAGCAAATGAGTTATGAGTATGACTACCCAGCAAAAAACAGGTGCAAGTCATTTCTCCATTTTTACTTTCACATATAAAGGTACTACTGTATGTGTATATTATATTCTAGTATAACATGTAATGATATAGAATATAATGTGAAGTATTGCGATCCTCTGCCAGGATCCTAACTTTTTGATATCTTCTATCTCAGAGTTGAAAAAAAAATATTTTTATGATTCCTAGGTGGAAGAAATCGATGTCCTTAGTTGTTTGAAACCAGATTTAGAACATAAATCCAGATAATGTGGTCGCCGGAGGCAAAAAAGTGACCAAAAATCCATTGGTCAGAGCGTACGTACGTACGTCCCTGAAAATATCTCACACAATGTACTATTACAACGAGTATCGGCTCATCCTTAATATTAATTCTTTCTACATAATTAGATAAATATTAAAATTTAAACTCGGGTATAGCTGTGAATCAGTGGGCTTTCTCGCTTGTCTATTTATATTCCATAAATGATCATTCTGATTTCTGATGAGATTTTCTAAAGGTCGTTTCAGCCAAAACTTCTCTTTTGTTCTATATATTATAATTTGTACTTCTCATTCTCCTGGTTTAAATAATTGCTTTTAATAAAAGCTGAAATAATAACAAGTATTCAAAAAGAAAGGAAAAATCTTAAGAAGAAGGAATTAACTTTAATGAAATAAGTTGAATATTAATGATAATTATTAAAAAATTATAAAATTCATTTGTGTCTGTTTCATTAAAGATGTCAGTGGAGATTGGAAAAAGCGTAGATGGCTGCGATTAAGATTAATATTGGAATGAATAACTGATGATATTAAAACAAAGCTGGAGTGGAAGGTTGGGAAGGGACATCGTTAACGAAAGTGGCTGCCTGCGATATCGGCAAGAGTTGACGAAAGTCGCAATTAATTGAGTTAAACTTGCTCAAAAGGGATAATTATTCAGAAACACATCTGGGTCTTGAAGTTGTCGTTATGAGATTTCGAAACGGCTGTGTCCTGCTTGACAAAAAATAAGATGGGGTAGATTGGGAGAAATTGGAATTAAAAATCCATTCATTTTAAAGAACTTTTAATAACAAAGTTTTCAAATCTTCTTCAGTTTGTAATTACTATAGCACTGTACCAATTATAATCAGAGATCAAATAAGAAATTACTTAATTCTCATTTATGCGAATTAGTAAACAGCTTTGTACTTTCGGAAAAATAAAATCTAATTAAAAAATTTGAAGAAGTCAATTAAATTTTTAAAAATGCCGAAATGGTAGAAAATTAAACGTTTATTTAATTTTTTTTCTCGCAAGGTTATATAGATTCAGATTTTTTTTCTAGTGTCAAAGTAAAATTTTTCTCTTTATATCAAAACACATACCGTATTTGGTCTCTATATTATAAATACTCTTCTATTAGAATCGATAAAAATGGAATTCATGGTTTATTCTTCTATGAAAATAAAAAATTCAGACACAGGGATCCACATTGTATACATTTCAGATTTTTTCAAAGTTAAATTTTTCGCTTTATATCAAAAAAAATACCGTATTTCGTCTTTCTAAATACACTTGTATTAGAATCGATAAAAATATCTTGGGAATTAATATTTTATTTTTCCATGAAAATAAAAAATTGAGGCCACAGGGGGTTGTATACATATCAGATTTTTTCGAGGGTGTCAAAGTTAAATTTTTTCGCTTTATATCAAAACAAATACACTATTTCGTCTCTCTAAATATTCTTGTATAATATATCTTGGGAATTAATGGTTTATTTTTCCATGAAAATCAAAAATTCAGACCACAGAGGGACCCTTTGTATACATATCAGATTTTTTCTAGGGTGTCAAAGTTAAATTTTTTCGCTTTATATCAAAGCAAATACCGTATTCGTCTCTCTAAATACTCTTCTATTAGAATCGATAAAAATGTCTTGGGAATTAATATTTTATTATTCCATGAAAATCAAAAATTCGAAATTTAAGCCCGATTTATGCTAAGAGTATAGCAAGATTTTGGTTGAAATCGAAACACCATTTACATGAAAGATTTTTTTTGAATTTTTCAAAAACGCCTCTACCTATTTTTTTTAATTTGTGTACTTTTCAAGAGACATAAGTTATTCTTATTATTAGTCGTATTTAAATATTAATCCGATTGAAATAAAGGAAGAGGGTGTAAATTAGGAGACTTGCAAAATAAATATTATATTTTAATCATTCATATCTCGTATACGGTAAGTCGCAGTGCTTTAGAATTTAAATAAAAAAAATATCCTGTGCCTCAGAGCGATGTAAGTTTCCCATCTAAATAACATGGGCTTTTTGGCATTGAACAATCATTTTTTTATTCGGGCCAAAGCAATGTTTTAAAAAATTTGAAACTCTGTAGACATTATCCTTATAATAGTAGCTACCCTTCAGAATTTTTATAGATTTGTAGCTATTATAATTTTGGAGTCTATAACTTACTAACACTAAGATATGGCAGTATTTTATCTAGCTGTAACTCCAAAATTATAATAACTAAAAATCTGAAAAAACTCTGAAGGATAGCTACTATTATAAGGGTAAAGTCTACAGAGTTTTAAATTTTTTGAAATATTACTTTGGACGGAAAAAAATTGATCTTTCAATGTCAAAAACCCCATATTATTTAGATGGGAAAATTGCATCGCTCTGAAGCACAGGTTAAAATTGAGATAGGGACTTGAAACTTGGAAGATAATTTTTTTTATTTATTTCGAACCATATGAGCCTCTGCCAGAGTAAAAATTCGAAAATACCCAAAATAAGGACCACCCTATTTTATATATTTTATTATTGTCACTAATTTTATTTTAAATGCTTCGATTTCTTTGATTTTTCTAGCTTGTCAAGAAATGACACAATTAATAATAGTTTTGATTGGAATCCTTGGAGAAATGCCTGGCAAGGGTTGGATGAAAAGCCGACCAAGGATTTGCAAATTCAGTTCACGCACTCGGTCTGGAGACAGGGAATGGACCATAAATCATGCCAACATCTCTTCTCTATTCCCGTTTGTAATATCTTAATGAGGAATTAACGGACGCGGACGGGTACCTCGTCTCCGAAGAACTACTGCTGAGACGTCTCCAGCCAAGGAGGAGATTTTTTCTCAGGATTAATGGATATTAATTAAGAAATAAAGCGACTTCTCATTTCAAGGTTTTTTTCTTTTTTTATACAAGAGTTATTATTCACTTAAAAGAATATATAAAAAGAAAAAAGTTTTAATGAATAAATAATCATTTGGTATTTTTCCATTTGGAATATAGGCGAAACATCGATTAATTAAACGGGAGGTCTAAACAAAACCTAAATGTGTGGCCAAGTTCGTCTGAAACTTACATACTCTAATGATAATACTAAAATACTTCTATACATAGACGTACCATAATATTTTTACTTTACCATACAGGGTATAGTCAAGTATTGTAATCGTACATGAAAAAAGTGTTTTGTCCATCTTTTTTTCGAAATATCTTAAAAACTTTCTACTTTCTCTATAAAAGTTTATAAAACAAACTTATTATTAATTTTATCAATTATTCCTACTGAAGTATAATCATAATGTAATTTATGATGAAAGCTTTTTGAAACATATCATACTTATGTAAGCAATTTTTTTATTTTATCTATAGAAGAGGCATAATGGACACGAATATTCCAAGCCCGTCCTAATTAAGTACCCTTACTATCGTTCTCGATTAATATACAGAAATAATTACATATCATTTTATATTATTTCAATTGAATTCGTAAAAACACAATACTAACTCAATAATCATTTAATGTAAAAAACAGTAGGTAATTATATGTTTGTCACTTCCTGTTCCAATAATAATAATCAGACATTATTATAGATAAAATATAAGAACACAAATGGGATTACCAACATGGTGCCATTAAGTCCATGTTCAATAGGAATGATCGAAATATTCGCTTTTTAAAAAGTTCCCTCAAATGTTTTTAACTGGCGCTGCCTTAATATGCAAATTTAAATGGTTAATATTTATAAATTTAGAGCCGTAAGGACTATTGAAAAAAAATTTCTACGTATAAAGGACACTTATAAATATGTGTATTCAAAGTTTTAAAAGGATTGCAAGAAAATCGATTTATTAGGGAACGTCCCTAATGGCTTTTTAAAAAGTATTGTGGGAATTTAGAGCTACTGGAAAAAATCGCTTTTTATTTAGCAATTTGGTGGATGTTTTAGAGCTGGCTGTATGTCATTCGGTCTCAGCTATTTCGCTACTCCCCAGGATTGGGAGAGAATAATCAGGAATAAGTGAATAGTTTTTCCTTAATAATCCTTAATATAATTACCTACATACTAAAAATAGGAAACAAAAACTCTATGATTATACAAGAAATCAATATTTTTGAACAGAATCATTTTATTTTCAAAATAAAATTTACCTATTTATTTATTTTTTTTATTTTTTTTTATTTTAGGGCCTCCACATCTCCCCTTATAGCCTCCCACGCCAGATGCATGGCTCTGGGCGTGGCCACAGCAGAACGGTATAAAAACATTTGTATACTTTAAGAGTTAATTATTAATGGTGAAAAATTTAAAATCGAGTTCAGTGGGTTGAAAATTAATAAAAAAAAATCAATAATTCCGTTCACTAAGATAAAATAATAAATATAAGTAAAAAAAAGTCACTGGCATAGAAAGAGGAAATGGGGAGTCGGGTAGCTCAGTCAGCTAACGCGCTGACCTGGCTTCGGCATCTATCGATTATGACGATGTTGGAGTGGAGGTTCCGGGTTCGATCCTAGCTGGCAAATAAAAATTTCTACCGGCTGAAAACTCGGCTCCCTCACTAACCCTACTAACACTCTACTTATGTGCTGTCTAAATGGGCTTTGTTCCCGGTGACATTAAATAAATAAAAAAAAAAAAAAAAAAAAAGGAAAGAGGAAATAAATAAATAAATCAAACAAATTTTATTTTACAATAATTTGCGCATCGAGCAACACTCCAAGAAATCAATTAGGGCTGCCAGTGACAAATCTGTAAAATAACGTAGGAGAGAAGTTAAAAAAAAGAAAGTCTGGAATTGCCTAAGCCAAAAAAAATGGTTTACAAAAATTAGTATCAATAAATTAGCTAAAAAAAGTGAGATTTTGCAAATAAAAAATCATTTTTTATGGATGAATCAATGTGAAATCTTCCACAGATAGAAAAGTATATTGAATGTACAACATTTAGAAAAGTGGAAGAATTGGAAGAGATGATAGGCGATTAATTGTATTAAACTGATATCCTAAGATGGTAATGATAAAAAAAAATATAAATTATGATTAAATGTTGGTTTTAATTATTAATTCTGAAGCTACTTTTATTTTTAATAATAAAAATTTGAAATATCTAAAGTTAAGATTGACTTTTAGAAAAGAAGGAGTGTTAGAGGCTTAAATCATACTTTTATTTAAGGATTGGATCTGAGGTGATCTGAGTTATGAGTAATTGAAGATTAAGAATATATGATAAATGATATTAGGAGTATAAAGAATATTCTAGTTTCTAGAATCTATAAGGATGAATGGATTGATAAGCTGGTTCGATTTAATATTTTTTAAGGAATTTTATGTTTGTACTTGGTGAAACATTTTTTAAATTATAGGATAAAAAATACTTTGTAGGTTTCTCATTAAGATATTAAAATAAAACGAATTTATATTCAAGGGTGGATCAGGGGGGGGCAGAGGGGGCGACCGCCCCCCCCATAATGGCCCGTGCCAGGCAAAAAAAAAAAACATTTATTTTTTTTTAAATTTTAAAAATACATCGGGCACCTTATATACATTCTCCCCCCCCCATAAAAAATTCCTGGATCCGCCCTTGTTTATATTTGGAGAGACTTTAATCTCTCTATATATAGTTTTTAAGGAATTTGGTGTTGGTACTTGGTGAAACATTTTTTAAAATTATTCGATAAAAAATACTTGGTTTCACATTGGGTGCCTAACCCACCTTCAGGAGCAACAGAAAGTAACTGGCTCATATTATTTGTCATGGAAAACGAAAATCTTTTGAATGTCATATCAATATCGAACCTAAGTAATAATAGTATTTATAAAATAATCTTGCCAGAGTTCAGCGTTCTAGATTCCTTTGTCATAGCCCATGCCTTGGTTGTATATAATTTTTATTTCACTACTACACACTACAAATGTATTTCTATATTTTCACAGTTATTGTAGTTATTCGATATTGATATTTTTAGATCTTGACTTAACCTGATTAAAAAAAAAAAAATATTTTCAAATAATCTTTTTTTGAAAATCTCTCTCTACAGAAGCGTACAATTTCAAAAGGCTCAAGTATTGATCGTCAAAAATAATTTTTGATATATTAGAGATTTTTTTTAATGATATGATAATGATATTTTAATGATTAATGATTAAGAAGAAGTTGCACCAAGAAGGTACAACCTCTGTAATCCGCGGTGGACCCTTGTATCGTGAAGATAAGAAGAGATTTAGGGATTGGGTAGGAGTCGAAGGTATCTGTGGATGCTGGTCTGGAAAGATTGAAGGTTATAAGTTGCTGGAAAGACGGTCGGGGGAAGAAAGTTCCAGTCTCTAGATGACATAGGGATAAATGAATTGGCGAATGCGTTTGTTCGATTAGTATCCAGTATAAGCGCGTAGGGGTGTTGAATCTTAGAAAATCGTGTATTTCGCGCAAATGAAGCCTTTGGTGGGATTATCGATTTTATCTCGTCAGAACGAAAGCCATGGTAATATCTATAAAAAAGAGAAAGGGTTGAGACAGATCTACGATGGCCTAAGAGAGTCGAGATGAGTGTCAGTTAATGCGGGATCGCATATAAGTCTGATAGCTCGCCTCTGAATTGCATCTAAGATATTAAGAAAATGTTTGGAGGTCCCTCTCCACAGATGCGAGCAATATTCAAGACAGGGGCGAATTTAGGCCTTGTATAATATAAGGAGTTGAGTGGAGTGAAAAATCGTTTGGTTCGGAAAAGAAAGCCAAGCTTACATGCTGCAGCTTTTGCTACTGAGATAATATCGTCATTCGAAGAAAGGTCAGAACCTAAGGTGACACATAACACTGATATTTTATCATGGAATTCCAATGAGGTCGAATCAAAGGAATTGTCAAGAAGGTTCCTATCTGCGCCTAGAAATTAGGCAGCACTGCGTTTTTCCAGCATTAAAGTTTACCAAGTTTAAAAACATTTAAGATTTTTATTTATATAAAAAATTCTCCAATAGTTAGGTATTTAAATTTTACCATAAAAATGCTTAATGTATAATTAGAAAAAAGTGTTTCTTTATTCAAGCACCCTGAACATTCTCTCATTTCTACTTAATTTTTTGGGTATCCAACTTTTGGAATCGGGATATCTCAGGAATGGTGATTCGTAGAAAAAAAGTAAAATATCAATTTTTGTAGAGAATTGCATGATCTACAACCTGACATACTTTTACAATAGCACTTACTATTTACGAGAAAAATTCAAAAAACTGATAAATTTGACATTTGACAAGTTTTTTTGCAGAGGTCGCGACGGTGGGGATTTTTGATATTTCATTTGGAATTTTGTATTTAAGACTTGTACCAATTTTCAGCTGAATGAGAATTAGTGTAATCTTAGCAATTTTTTTATCTATTTTGACTGGACTATTACTAGTATTTTGGCTAGACCGATTGGTTAATATTTATGATATCATATTTTAACAACTCATTTTATTCAAAGCCAATTTCATTCGTATATTTAGTTTTTTCGAAATTACTCAAATCGAGCTGAGAAATGAGTTTAATTCAAAAATTTAATGATCTTAATCTGAAAGAAAGTCTTTATATTTGGATCCAAGAGATCTTAGAGTAGAATATTTTTGATATAAAATGTGATGATCTTGTTTGTAATGATGGCCAAATCCCATTTTAATTGATTACAGACCCTGAAGAAGGAGGGAATAGCCTCCGAAACGTCGGTTTATGAATAAAAAGATAGTATAAATTATCTTCTTTTTTGGACTGCCTCATCAATATCCACTCAATTTCACTTATCAATCCGTCTCTAAAAATTACACCAATCTTATTAAAATATAAAGATCTGAAAAAATGAATTTTTAGATCGATCTAAGTTACTTATGATAAAGTAAAAACATATAAACGGAACATGTTTTTTTCAATGTATTAAAGGATAAATGAAGTTTTGGAAGATCGAGAACCGTATTAGTTTTACATTTTATCAGAAATTCATCCAGAGTGACAAGAGAATGTTCGGAGGCCGCTTCTCTACAGGTACAAGCCGTATTGGATTTAAATGAAAACAAAAACAATTCTTGTTAGATGTGATCCGGATAAGTAATGCTCTTCCCTCGTGCTGCGCAGGGGAATTTGAATCAAGAATGAATCAGCAAAGAGAGGATTTTAAAGGAGGAAAAAGAAAATTTGTTCCGAGATCATAATCAATCACTATTTCAACGCAGAGAGGTCGACAATGTCCAGGAGCTCAACTCTGTTTATTTATGTGTTGTTCATCTGCCCATTAATTCAACTAAATGAGAAGGCTGAGTCTTTAACACGGCTAGAAAGAATATCAATCCATTTCCCACCTTCTATATCTCCTTCGGACATTCGAATCGCCTATTTAGAATCATTTATTTCTGAATAGAACAACACTATCACTTCATTGTCGAGTGTAGTAAATGTCAACTAGACATTTATTAATCAAAATGCAAAGCGGATGTTTTGGCACGAGAAGCCAGCAGCTGAATGGGAAACACGCAAAGGGGAGAAAGAAAAAAAGGAAAAACAAAGGCGCACCTATAACAGCAGCAGCAGCGAGGGAGTTCGAGGAATATCGTAAGACGGTGGTGCGGAACCCCGAATCCTTCAGGGTGCTTTCAGCTGATAACAGGGGTGAGTGACATTTGGTTAATTTGATCGTGTGGTGCTCAATGGCGCTGGTATGTTTAATTAGCTGGCGCCTTGACACAAAAGGGCGCAGCCTCCAAACACCCCTTACCGGATGCCTCCTTATGGAATGATAGGACAATTCGTGAATGGCATTCGATTTGAGTCCATTATTAACCAAATAATTTAGAACATACCCATACCAATGATTATTAAAATATTAATTATTCAAATTATTTATTAAAATAATAGGGCCAAAGACTAAACTATTTTTTTTTAATCACTGAATGAGGTAAAGAAATATATTCTCTCCTGTTTTTCATTCTTTTAGAACAGGACTGTCCAACCGCATGCGGCACTGCAAAGAGTGTGGCCCAACATAAAATGATAAACTAGCTTAAAAGATTGAGATTTATATGTAGTGATATATTTATTCGCTTTTTCGAAATATGAATGTGCATTTGAACAATAGGTGAAGCTTTTTTCAAGAATAAAATTCACTAAAAAGAAAAAGGAAAATTATATCAAAACTATTGGTATAAGATAAAAAAAGTTTCGAATATTTAAAAATTCTTCTTCTTCTCATATGTTCATTTTCTAAAATATTTATTATTTCAGTAATTTCTATGCTATGACACTAACCGAGTCTCTAGTTATATCATTCTAGTACACGGAGACAAAGAATTGGGGTTTTTTAGAACAATCACAATTAATTAATAGTTTATCTCCTGGATTAAAACTTGTCAGGACTTTCTTTAGATTTTTGCACGTTCTTACATGTCAATAGATAATGGATAGTCATGGATTATTATATCCCTTTTAAAAAATAAATTATCATTCCTCAAATCCACTTTTTTCTTCAAATGTGGCCCATGTAAGCCCAAAAGGTTGGACACCCCTGTTTTAGAATATTAAAAATAGGTGAGAAGCAAAAATGAAATAAAAATTAGACTTAAGATACAGTATGAAGGGTGAACATAAAGCAAGTAGTCCACCAGTCAGAGTTTTTTTTTTGGATGGTATTTATCGGTGATGGAGTTACACCAAAAAGATGCAACTACTATAGTCCTGAATTGACCAGTGAATAGTGAAACAGAAGAAGTTAAAGAAATTTTAGGGACTAGTTCATAGTCAAAAGTAAATGTGGTTATATGTCGTGAATCAGTGAATGGTTGGACGACAAGAAGGAAGTTTCAGTTTCTAGAGGTCAAAGTAATAAACGATGGTTTGATTCTTGTACAATTTGACAGCGATTATATTTTTTAATTGCTAAATTTTTATATTATTATGCCATGGACATAGTCGTTGTGTCATTACTGTATATAAAATTTAGAGAGTTGAAACTGCCACGTGTGCATTTTATAGCGTATTCTTTTGGAATCTAGAGTGTATTAAAAGAAAATATTTCATCTCCCATTGTATAGTGTTATGTTTAGTTAAATTTCTAACACTAAACTCTGTAAAACTAAAGATTTGAGCATCTTCTTCTTAAAAATAGTTGGAATTTTTTTCCAAAAAATCAGGTCCGGTTCAGATTAACAAATCTATTTTATAAGAGAAAGAATTTAATTTTTTAGGACAAATTTTAAGATTTTAGTAGAAATATTATTAAATTGCGATATCAGAGGGGATTCATCTCCCCAGGAGTCGAACCTGAGAACTAACATGCTCACACCCTCGAGACCAAAAACGTCTCTCTGAATCGTAATATAAAGTAAACTGTGTGTAAGTGTGCACTAAATTGCCTAACGGAAGCCTTATTGTACCTAGGGCTTCGCACGAGACGAGACGAGACGAGATTTTCTGAAAATCTCGTCTCGGTCTCGTGAATTGTCACAAAAGACAGTATCGTCTCGTTCTCGGTCTCGTCTCGTTAGGGTTAGTCTTGTTTGGTCTCGTTTGGTCTCGTTTGGTCTCGTTTGGTCTCGTTTGATCTCGTTTGATCTCGTTTGGTCTCTTTTGGTCTCGTTTGATCTCGTTTGTTCTCTTTTGGTCTCGCCAAGTATCGTTAATACATTCTTATTTTTTTAAAGTATAATAAAAATATAAAAAAATTAAATAACTGAAATTAAATTTTTCCCTTACGAAGAAATTTTTCACACGATATTTATTATTGAAAAAGAAATACGTGTTTTTTCATTAAATTTCCCTTGTATTGAATATCCCGAGGATGAACCGCGACCTAATATGCTGTACACCTACTTCCACTTGTACTTCCAAATATTTCCAAGTAAGTCCAAATATTTCCAAGTACTTCCAAATATTTCCAAGTACTTCCAAATATTTCCAAGCACTTCCAAACATTTCCAAGTACTTCCAAATATTCCCAAGTACTTCCGAATATTTCCAAGCACTTCCAAATATTTCCAGGTACTTCCAAATATTTCCAAGTACTTCCAAATATTTCCAAGTACTTCCAAAATACTTCCAAAGAGGTGTACACCTACTTCCAATCGCGGATCACCACTCGGAATATCCTAATGGTTAAAAATATATATATGAGCTAAAAATAGATTATCATTGTAAAATTATAAAAATTGTGCATCGCGGAGAGTCTTTGGCCAAGTATTTTACAATATTTATTTTCAATAAATTAAAAAATATATTTTTATTTATTCAATACAATATTCTTTTTAACCACTCAAAAAATGATTACGAGACCATGAGACTATACACGAGACTCTCGCGGTATCGTCTCGGTATTGTCTCGTTTTCGTTAATGCAGTATCGTCTCGGTCTCGTCTTGTGCGAAGCCCTAATTGTACCCGATGTGGTGTAATATCTTTGATTGAAAAATGAAAATAGATATTTGTTTTATGTTTTTGTTTAGGAGGACAAATATATACTTTTATATAAATTGTTTCGATCCAATTAAGACCGTCATCAGCACCAGAGGACAATGATAGCAAATATTGTTTTCAAAGAATGTAAAAATAAAAGTATAATGATCATAACATTTAGGGAAAGCGGTGTAGGTTTATAGTGAAACATATTTAAAAAATTATAAAGGGTTGGAATTAGTGGTGTTTCACAAATTTAAAAATTGAAATCAAGTTTGAGCTTTAATGGGTGCCCCATGGATTTCGAGTTTTTTAGACCATCATCAGGAGTTTATACAAAATATCAAAAATTATAAAGGGTTTGAATTAGCGGTGTTTCACAAAAATAAAAATTGAAACAAATTTTGAGTTTAATGAATACTTATATATTAGCCCAACATCAGAAGTTTATATATAGTCTTTTGTATAAACTCCTGATGATGGGCTAAAAAGCCTGAAATATATAGAGTATTCATTAAAACTCAAACTTTGTTTCAATTTTTATTTTTGTGAAACATCACTAATTCCAACCCTTTATAAATTTTTATAATGATTATAATTTACTTTATTAACTTTATTAACCTATGCATTGCACATTCAAGAAGACAAGACCAATGAGGCAAAAAATAAAAATTAGATTAACTTTTTAATTCAAATTCATAAATAAGAAAAGAAATCAATACAAGGAAACAAATTTTCCTCCTAATTATTGTACATTCCATATTTTATAAAATTTCTTCCGGCTATAACTCTGCTCCCTCACTAACCCTACTAACACTTTACTGATGGCTTTGTTCCGAGTGAAAATAAAAAAAAAAAAACATTCCATATCTTAGATGCAATTAATTAATTAACAGCCAAAATGAAGAACTCCTCGTCAAATGGAGCTAATTACCAAATCTGTCGATGATCAATTACTCCAGGAAAAATTATTAACCAGGATAGTGTCATTGGATTTCCAATGGGAACATGGAACATACTACTGCTGGCAACATTCATTTGGATTCCGACAAATTATAATTCGAGGAATATCACCTGACATTTATTACATGTCCATTAGATAACAGGTGTCTCGAGTAATTTGAGAAAAATGTCTCTCAAACAAGTTTTCTTGAATTTATTAAACATTTATTTTCAAAGCCGGATGTTGGTTTCAAATTAGGTAACAACTAAACAATTTTCACAAATGAACAATTTGAAAAACAGAAGTAAAAAAAATTAAATTCAAATTAAATTTGAATTCCACCATACTATGTATAGATTATGTCATTAATTCTCTTTTCCATCATTTCCACCTGAATGCTAATTTGTTATTTAACTCTTTTATGTTTTTTTCTTTTACCCCTGCACAAACTAAAGTAATAATTATCTAAGGAATCACTATCTTAACACACCACTACTACTACATGATTTCCCTGTTTTCATTGTAATGATTAATGTAACCTGTTACATATTTAATCTAATCGTCACTGAAAGCCAAAATTTGTTCATTAATATTGTTGTAATTATGTTATTTGTTTCTGTTTTTTATAATGTTTAAGAGGATTTTTTCTAGATAAATTTAATAAATAAATAATTTTCTCAAAGAGGAAATTTAATTTAGGACTAAAATTTGATCAATTACAGTGTGAAACATTTGAAGGCAAGAACTTAAAAACATTGCTATTAGATAAATAAAAATACCTATTTATATTAGGGTGGTCCTTATTTTGGGTATTATCGATTTTTTTCGCTGACAGAGGCTCATATAATTCGAAATAAATAAAAAAAAAATATCCCCCAAGTTTCAACTCTCTATCTCAATTTTAACTTGTGCAGCACAGCGATGCTTTTATCTGATCTTAATAACATGGGGTTTTTGGCATGAACGATCAATTTTTTAACGGTACAAAAAATTTGAAACTCTCTAGAATTTATCCTTATAATAGTAGCTATCCTATCCCTCAAAATTTTTACAGATTTTTAGCTATTATAATTTTGGAGTCTATAACTTACTAACCTTTAATATAGTAGTATTTTATCTAGCTGTAACTCTAAGATTAAAATAGCTAAAAATCCTTAAAAATTCTGAAGAATAGCTACTATTATATGCGATAAAGTATACTCCATTCAGTAGAGGGCATTCTCATGATTTTTCCAATACATTTTAACTCACTGTCGGCAAATGAGTTTTTTAATATTATATTTTTCATATTTTACCATAGAAATTCGCTTCTTGTAAATGATCATCTATAATACATGTATATTTTAACTTAACTTTTTCTAATGAAAGTATATAAAGTTAAAATGTCAAAAATATTAATGCTACTTAAGATTTTTGTTAAGAATGAAATTTTTTAGCAAAATTAAAAGAAAAGTTTTTAGCTATTCATAAAAAAAAAAAAAAAAAAATTTGAAACTTGTCCTTTAACACTTTCTTATTTTTTAGTCAAACCCTATTAATTCGATTTGGGACATTTCACGTGAAGCGGACAACGAAAAAAATGTGAGTTTTTGAAATTCGTTCATATTCGGCCTAATTGTACTTCAAGAAGGTATGCATGTGAACACACCAATTTTTTTTTTTTATGAGTTTTAGTTCTCAAGTTATGGACTTGTAAAGAATTGAGGTTATTGAATTTCGGATTTTTTGGAATCAATTTTTCGAATTAAACAAATTTACAATAAAATATTAAACATGGTTGTTTATATAAACAATTTACTGTTAAATATACATACTTTCCAGAAGTAGGTACAATTATTTTTTAATGAAAATGATGAGAGAAGGAGTTGCACCAAAAAGGTGTATCCCTTAAAGGCCTGGATGGCCTCTCCATCGTGAAAAGAAGAAGAAGAGGGAATTTTATGGGCTGGGCAGGAGTCGAAGGTATCTGTGAATACGGGTCTTAAACAGCTGAAGTTTATAAGTCGTGAGAAAGATGGTGGGAGGGAGCGAGTTCCAGTCTCTGGAGGTCATAGGGATAAAAGAGTTAGCGAAATCGCTTGTTTCTTTCTAGAAGTAGGTACATTAGACCGAATATGAACAAATTTCAGAAACTCACATTTTATCGTTGTCCGCTTCAGGTTAAATCCCCCATTTCGTAATTATCAATTCATTTTTCTAACCTGAGTATTGGTAAGATACACCCAAAGATATATTTTCTAGAAATCACTTTGTTGGACTCACAAATTTTGAAACATATAATCAACTTGGAATTTTTCCACGAAAACAAGATTTTCTTTTATAAATCTACTTTACTTTTATATTTGTTGTGTAATGAAAATAAAATGGCTCTAAGGCTGTGAGTCCTAAAGACACTCCCAACCATTCAGAGATAGTTTAAGAAAACAAGATGGCTGTTCTTGTTCGCGCAAATGAGCAAACACAAGGGAGGTCTTTAGAAAGGCGAAAGAAATGCCTCTGACACAAGGGAAGGAGGGCAAATGCTGGTGTCAAACACGAGGCGTTGTCCTGGGTGGGTTCGTCAACAACATTACAATGTTTAGCCTCTAAATATTCAACAGAATAATATTAATTAAGTATAATTATTTGAAAAATGTAATTAAAGACTGAAAGTGTGTAAAAGAGCTTAATTTGAAAGAAAAAATGTGTGAGCCTCATCCACATAAGCTCTCGGAGGAAGTGAAACTTTAATTTCAAAACCCACTAATAGCTAATGACAAATAAAATTTATTAAAATTAGTAAATTTAAATTATTATTTTAAAAAGCCCTACGAAGTCCAGGAGACGAAGTAGCCCTCTGTCCAGTAAGATGCCCCCTCAACGGTTGTCTCTTATTTCCCCTCTATTGGGTCGTTTCCCCTATATTGTAACAAAAAAATTGAAACAGATATGTCGCTAAAGACTGTTTCACTTCAAAAACAAAAAAATTATGCCTAGTAATACTATATTTGTCTTCTCACAGGGATTGGCGTAGTTAGGGAGTTTTTCTAGGGGATCCAGCCGACCAGCTGATTAGCCACCATAAGGTTTCAATTTCGGTTATCCGATTAGTGATCAACTAACTTTTTAGTAGAATTGACAAATTTTGGAAGTAACGAAATAATTTAATGATGCCTCGTAATAATGGAGTTTCCTTTTTTTCTAAGGGGGGTGTCAATAAGTTTTGTAGGGGGCCATTGCCCCCTTGCCCCTCCCCTTACTACGCTAATGCTCACAGGGTGAAATCATTCGTCGTATGTTGTTAAATTTTTGGTGAGCTCAAAAATAAAAATAAAATTTCATCATTTAGTGTGAGGTATATAGATATTTTAGCATAATTAAACTTTTTTTTTAATTTATTTCGCTTTGTCAGATAGTTGCGAATTTACGATTTTTAGGTGATTTTTGTACATGTGGCGTTTAGAAATATCTTAGCCTAAAATTGAGAAAATTCAAAAATTCCTTCATTGTTTCCAATGATAAATCAGAACAAATTTGATATCTAAAATATTTTTTTGGTGTTAAAAGGTTCGGAACTCTCTCGATATGCGGTTCGACTCGCATTTGGCCGGCTTATTGTTATTTTCCAAGGTATATTAGTTCTCGAAACTTAAAGAAAAGAAAAAACTTTTTAAATCGCAGAAAAAAACATCCCTTCAGAATGACACAGATTAATTGACCAAGTTTTATAGAAAAGTGTTTTTTTTTCGCAAAATTTTCCTAAAATTATAGAGAAGAAGTGGAACATTTTGATAGCCCATTTAATTTTCGAAAAGTCCAACATTAAATTTCAACATCTATTTTAGAGTATTATTAAAATCGAAATTTTCGTTTACTATAGAAAGCTGTTATTTTTTTAGTGATTGATGCTGATGTTCATGTTTCCCATATAATATGATGAAAAAACTAATTTTTATCTTGTTTTTGTTTATAATTTAATATATGAAATTTCGAAAAGGGCACAAGTCTGAAGAATGAAAATGTTCAGGAATGAAAAAAATTAATTTTTTTCTAAAGCAGTGTAAAATTTAAAAAATTATTTTTGAGTTACATTTGGGGGCAGTGAAATTAATAACAGAGTTGTGCCTTTTTCGAGTTTAGTAGCTTTTAGATTAGATATTACAGCGGACCTGGGTATTTTCACATTTTTACGCTGACAAGGGCTCATATGATTCGAAATAAATAAAAAAAATATCCCCCAAGTTTCAAGTCTATCTCAATTATAACCTGTGCCCCCAGCGATGTAAGTTTCTCATCTAAATAACATAGGATTTTTGGTATTAAAATATCGATTTTTTTATTCCGGCCAAAGTAATGGTTCAAAAAATTTGAAACTCTGTAGACATTATCCTTATATTACTAGATATCCATTAGAATTATAACAGATTTTTAGCTATTAGAATTTTGGAGGTACAGCTAGATAAAATACTGTTATATCTTAGAGTTACTAAGTTATAGACTCCAGAATTATAATAGCTAAAAATCTGTAAAAATTCTGAGTGGTAGCTACTATAATAAGGATAAAGTCTACAGAATTTCAAATTTTTTGAAAAATTACTTTGGCCGGAATAAAAAATTGATCGTTCAATGCCAAAATCCCCGTTACATCATCGCTGGGGCACAGGTTATAATTGAGATAGAGACTTGAAACTTGGGGATATTTTTATTTATTTACCAACCATATGAGCTCTTGTCAGCGTAAATATTCGAAAATATCCTAAATAAGGACCACCCTATTACATATGTGAAAAAGTGTAATTTTTCAAAATGTGTCCTTTTCGAAATTTCATATTTAATAAATAAACTGCACTTTTGTGCTATGTTTCTATTTCCTGGCTCCAAAAAATTAGTAAATCTTTAAAATTTGTTACCTGGTACCGATTCTTAAAAAGCTTCTTGTATTGGAAAAATCAATCATTGTATTGTGAGTCTGCGGAAATTTTCAGCTTGTAATCTGAAACTTGGAACAATTAAATTCGCCTGTTTTTTTTGTTTAATTTCAATTTGATAAGATGTTTAAATGGCCTTCGTGAAAGAAATTACAGAAGGAAATGGGAAACTATTTTATGAAAAGTCCATGAATAGAGTAATCCGAAGGGTGAACCGCGATTGGAATTAGGTCTACACGTCTTTGGAATAATATTGAATTATTTTGGAATTCATTAGATAATCCTCCTTCATATATTGTCTTCTACTTGGAAATGAAAATGGACGTGGAAGTAGGTGTACACGATATTAGGTCGCGGTTCACCCCTCGGAGTAATCCTTTGGAATCCGATATTCAATGACATCGACAAAACTGCGATTATAAATAAAGAAACAGGTTCAGAAAAGTTTTCGTCAAGAACAAATTAATGTTAATTTCTGTTATTCTAGAAAGACTCACGATGGTCTAAAAAGAGATTACTTAAATATAAGAAGATTAAAGAAGTAATCAATTGTACTTGACTGAAATACTTATAGGCTTAATATGCGAAAAGAAAAATATTTTTCATAGAAATTCCTTTTAGACTTCTTTATAACAGAACATACATATAACTCAGCACTCCCAGCAAGCACAGCTCGCTAGGTGACTATAAAATATTTCATTTACTAAACATTTAAACTTATTTTGGAAATTCCGCTCTTGTTGGGATCATCTTTTTAATTTATTATCTATCCGATTAAAGTTTTTCTAACTATCGTGCTTAGAAGTATCTGAGATATTGAGAAAAATTATTTTCAAACTTTATTTTTTCTTTGTGTCTGGATAGAAATAGCTATCTACCTATGATAACTCAACAATTGAAAATCGTATTATAAAGTTTTCATAATATTTACAGATATTTTCAAACCGAATAACTTATCAGATTCCGGGACTCCGATTTTGAGAACTTGCAATTCAAAAATGTAGAAAATCAGGAAAAACCAAATGTAAGCTTATTGTGACAAATGAGTTGAAATTTAGCACTCAAGTTTAATTAAATATGCAATTTTGAAAAGGACACATGTCTGAAAATTGAAAATGTTCAGGAATGAAAAAAAAACTAATTATTTTCTAAAGTAGTGTAAAATATATAAAATTTATTTTTGAGTTACATTTTGGGGGCAGTAAAATTAATACCAGAGTTGCGACTTTTTCGAGCATAGTAGGTGCAGGGAAGCTTTTAGTTTACATTTATAGGTATGAAAAAGTGTATTTGTCAAAATATGCGAGATGTGCCTTTTTCGAAATTGCATATTCAATTATATAATAGATACAGTTTGCTCTCCTACAGCACGGCATCTTATAACACGAATTCGCTCTAACACGATAGGATAATTGCGGGGACCCTCGTATAACACTACAGCCTGTAACACGGTTTCACTCTAACACGATAAAAAAATTGTAAAATCCTTTGTACAACACTGTACTTCTATAGCACTAGATAACTTGATTGCTTCTTAAGACCAGTAATGAGGAAGAAATTTATTAAGTTCAGGTCGCATTAATTGAAAATCCATATATAAAATTAAGGTTTCGTCTTTACATTGGTACAAATCTCCTCAAATTTTGGATGCACACGTTTTAACCAAAGTTATCAAAGAAAAGACCTTCAACAAAATTCCTGTCTGTCTGTCTGTTTGTTTTTCTGTCTGTCCGCGCAATTTTCTTACTCAAATACTTGGCATAAAAACGGCTTGAGATATTCTTATGAAATTTACTATTTTGATCACATGTCTTCTAATTTAAAATCTTGGCTATGGAATATTTTGATATTTTGACTCCAAAAGGGCGTTTTGTGGGGTGGAAATTATAAAATAACATCTATACTATTAACTCTAATGCAAATTTTGTCAGGAGAAAAGTTGTAGAGGATGTGATGTTTTTCTGAAATTTATGTTTAAAAAAATTCCCCAAAAACTCACCCAATATGGGGGAGAAGGGTCAAAAAATGTAAATTCTAGCGCTTTGAACCAAACTCAACCAAAATGTGTATACATTATGTATAGGTCCCCAGAAGACTAGAAATTCAATAATTTATCAATTAAAATGAGGGGGGGGGATTAAAATCGTATTCGAAATTTGCATAAAAATGGTTAGAGATTTTCTTAAAAAATTTTTGTATTTGGACTTAAAATCTGAGTTATCCAATACTACTAAAGGGCATTTGTGCCTGCCTCTGAATGTACCTACCTATGTATCTATGTCCGTCCCCCAACAAAAACAGTGGTCATGGTTACCAATTTAAATGAAATTATCTATATATATAAAATTAAGGTTTTGTCTGTACATTGGGATGGTGGTGTGGGTGTGAGTACTGGGTGGGGGTTCGAGGAGTGGGAGGTCCAGGGGCGAGCCCCCTGGCTAGCAAGATGAACGCCGAAGACGGGTCTTGACGCTAGTAGAATAATATTTTGATATATGTTGACCCCAATGGGTCACCTGAACTAATGATTTAGGTTGAAAATTTTAAGATTATAAAATATACTTACAATATACAGATTTAACTACTTTTTGTTTGAAGTCTACTTATGAAAAATATTAAAATCCAAAATATAATGTTCTCTGAGAAAATATAATATTTTTTTCTAAATTGATTTTAATGGAAACATCGATATCGAAACGTTCTGTTTGGGACACTAAGAGGGTGAATGAATTAGTGATAGGGTCCGCATGACTACATTCGGCCCAAGTTGTGTTGGTTTCTATTAATCATCATTAAACGAGCTACGTTGAGTGCACGTAATTAGCAATGATTAAATTCTCACCCGCCGCGGCTAATAAGCAAACCGGAAAAATAATTACATCAACAATTTATCACAAGTTTCTATTAGACTTGATTGCAGGCGACAATCGGGTTGGGATATCCATTTCTGGTCCATTTTACCATTCCCTTCCCGACCAGTAACCCAAACCATGTTAAAAACAATCGTCAAATTGAATTCATTTTTTATTGCAAGTTCATATATGGATGATGACATAAATGCAAATGGAGGGAAATCAATGATCATGTTTCATAAAAAGATATTGATTGGCTTAGCATATAAAACAAAACAGAGGGATGCTGTTTTGTTACACGCTCTACAAAATATTTACCAAGAATCCACATGAATGCATACATTTTAAAAATAGGCATTTACTTGGCTATTTTAAACTTTCTATGTGAAAATATAAATTTAAAAGAATTTAATTTCTTTAATTAAAAATATTTACATTAAAGTAAAACAAAACCCCTATTGCCAAAACTGTTAGTTGCTAGAGAGTGGCTTAGACAGTTTTCTTCCAGTTCATTAAGTACATAGGGAGTTCTCAAATGACTAAAAAAGCTTAACCTAGTTTAAAATTTTTTAGCTGAGTAGGTAGGTACTAATCTCGGTAAAACACCGAATTAATATTATGATTGTAATTATATAGTATTTGAAAAAATTTGAGAATGTTAAAAATAAGCTGATGTGACCATCCACATGACTTTACCATACATCTGGCCCCTCTGTTATATTAAATTATTTAAGAAATTAATTTATAATTATTAGTTGAATAAAAGATTTCCCTGTCGATGGTAACAGAATTGTTTTTATATTAGGTTAAAAATAAAATAAAATGAGAGTCTTCTGTTTTTTAAATAAAATAATTTTTAATTATATTATTTTATTTAAAAAACAGAAGACTCTCTCATTTTATTTTATTTTTAACCTAAAATAATTTATAATTATTTACTAAAGAACTCCCACAATTTTTAACCCCCTTCCCCTTCTATCTCTCTCTTTCTTTTTTTTTGGTCACTATCAATTTCACATAGGGAGTTATTTTAATAATAATTTTAAGAGTGCATATATGGGAAATTTCTTACAAATCGATCAAAGGGTCTATATTGGTATTTTTTGAACCTCCCGCAATTTTGTCCCCCGATAAAAATAATAAATCTCTTATTTTATTATAGGTTCATTTTACAAAAAATTCATTTCTCTTGGTTTTAGTTTGAAAATTTTATAAATTCAATTTTTTAACCACCACCGTTTAATTTTTATTAAAATTAATATTCGACTAGTAGAATTAACGAGGCTCCTTGTACTAAGTCCCTTGCATATTTCCTAGTACTAGTCCCGGAACTCCCGCCCCTCCACTAGGCCTTAGGCGGACTCCAGTATGCGTCCAAGTCTCTCGAATTAAACATTCAACTCATCTGGCTATTTCAGCTAAATATCACAATCTAATCAAATCCAAATTAACTATTTTCCTTCATTTTTCTAAGGCTTCTCTAGGGTACCTAGTCTTGAAAGATTTTTTTCTTTATTTATTATTTAATATAATTATTATGTGCTGGTGAGCATTTCATTGGCTAAAATCTGGTTGAGGAAATTATTAAAAAGTGCACGGATAGAACGAACAATCTCTCAACCTTTGGAATTATGACATGGCATGAAACCGAATACAAGTTCAGACGTGTTTGAGATTTTTAGAGATTAATTTCTTAATTTCTATTATTCCTAGAAAGGCCTTTTGCACTCGGACCAAAACGATACTCTTATTCGTCGTTGATAATTTAGAGAGGAGTAAATTGTTTTTATAATTTTAATTTAAGTTTTTTATTGAAATTGAGATGGTATTTATCACCTAAATCTTTAAAGCACTTTCTCATCCTCATTTTAAATTGAAATAAATTAAAAATAAAAAATAAAAAAAAAACAATTTTTCATTACAAGAGTTCCTCACATTTGATAAAAAAAATTGACTTTACATAAAATTCGACTAGTCCCAAAATAATGCAATACAATTTTTTATTTGCGGAAAAATGAATAGATCTAAGTTCTAAATTTCAAGTTTGTAGCTTATTTAGTTACAACGTTCTGACAGACAGACAGACATTGTGTCTATACCTACTAATAGAGATTTGTTTTCCTTTTTAAACGAAACTCTAAAAAGGATTAAATAATGGTGCCTTAGTTCCATTAGTGAAACGCTGAATTTTATGTAATTATTTTCTCTCTTCGAAGTCAAACATACGATACCGTTTTTAACCGACTTCAAAAAAGGAGGAGGTTCTCAATTCGACTGAATTTTTTTTGTGTCTATGTTACCTGATATCTTAGCCAGGTGTGAACCGATTTTGATGATTTTTTTGTATTGGGTTCAGTCTAGTTTTCGATTGGTAAATTTAATTGGTATTGGATCTTTTTTGTTATGTTTATTTAGGCATAACTTCTTTCTTTATGAACCGATTTTAATGATTCGTTCTGCTTTTGAATCAGTAACTTTGATGAGATTGTGAACAAAAATCCCAGTGATAGTACTAATAATACAATTAAATCGTTATTAATTTATGAGTAATGAATTTTTGAATTTAATACATTATTTTGCAATAAGATATTGATAAAGTGATTCTTAAATAATTTTATTTATTCAATGATCTATTTTCAAGTATGAAGCACACAAAGAATGAAGCTAGATCCAAAATATTTGATGAGCATTTTGAGAATTCACTGAGAATTCCTTTGAGCCATATATCAACGAATTAATGTCCCAAAAACAATGACAAACTTATATCTACACTATGATTTTATGTTGCTGATTTGTCTCTTACTTTTATAATAAAAAATTTATAAAGTAACAAAGCTTAATTTCTTAATTATATTAAGTACATATATTCTACGTTTTTTGCTCGTCACCTATTATTAGCGTTAGTGCAGAGGTTCCCAAACTGTGAGCCGCAGCGCCCCGGGGAGCCGCGGCCTCTGCACAGGCGCGCCGCGAAGCTTCATTATTAATTGAAGCAAGACATTAGACAATAAACAAGTGAGAAGCTAAAAATGTATTTATTATTAATTTATAACTCTTACTTACGATTAGACATACATACATAAACCGAAAACATTTAACTTGACACCTTCGAAAAAATCTGAAATGTCTACAAAGGGTCCACCCTGTGGTCTAAATTTTTAATATTCAAAGAAAAATAAATTATTAATTCCCAATATATTTTTATAGATTCTTATACAAGAGTATTTAGAGAGACCAAATACGTTATTTGTTTTGATATAAATCGAAAAAATTTAACTTTGACACCCTCAAAAACATCTGAAATGTAAAGGTCTGAATTTTTGGTTTTCATAGAAAAATAAATTATTAATTTTCAAGATATTTTCATCGATTCTAATACAAGAGTATTTAGAGACCAAATACGCTATTTATTTTGATATATTTTTATTTTACTTATATTACCATCACCGTTTGAATAAATCAATTTTGTCATCTACTTATCTGTTGTAAGAGGAGGCCCCCACTCTGCGCGGCCAAAATAAATATTATATAATAGGGCGTCATGGAAAAATTTTAATTGAAAAAAAGCGCCGCGACTCGGAAGAGTTTGGGAACCCCTGCATTAGCGTATTGAATGTGTGGCCCAAAACAGCTCATATTCTTCCAATGTGGCCCAGAGAAGCTAAAAGGTTGGATACCCCTGCTCTAGACTAGTGGTTCTTAATCTTTTTAAGACCGCGACCCAAATTTGAGAAATATGTTCATGGCGTGACCTCCACCAAAAAAATGACAATTTTTTTTAATTACTTTTTGTAGATCATACTTAAGAAATTCTCTTAAATTTTACGATAATGGCCTTTTTTTAACTCATATATTATATATATTGGTTTAATTAAGATAAACAAGGCAACTTTTTGATCCAAGGAAAATTTAATGAAAATAAGCTGACGTGTTCTGATGTGGCCAACCCACTTGACTTTACCATACAACCTGGCCCCTAAAATTATTTATAATCATGTAGGGGGGTTAGTTTTTGTATTTTTTTACTTCTGAGTCCCACTGATTATGTATACAAAATTTGGTTGAGTTTGGTAAATGGCCAAGATTTTCATTTTTTGACCCTACACACCCCCCTTTTGGGCGGTTAGTTTTTACATTTTTAGACTTCTGGGGGTCCACTGATTATGTATACAAAATTTGGTTGAGTTTGCTCAAACGGCCTAGATTTTTAATATTTAACCCCCTCTCCTCCTACCTCTTAATTTTGGGTCGACGTGAACCAAAATTTAATCAGCTCTTAATCTCAACGGACCAAAACTACGTGTGAAATTTGGTTTCGATATTCACACTAGTTTTTGAGGTAGCTCGTCCACAAAAATTTGGTAACGCACAGACTAACGGACATCCAATCAACAGACATTTTGACAAAACAATTATTATCTCAAAAAATATAATTTTTTCGATGTTCACTTTTAAGAGTTTTTTTCTAGAGCGAAAGGTCATGGTTTAGCTCAATTTTTTTAATCAAAATAGTTTCAGCTGTTTTTGAGATATTTCGAAAAATAGAAGGAAAAAACACTTTTTCATGCACGATTACAATACTTGGCCATACCCTGTATGGTAAAGTAAAAGTACGTGTTTTTCATATTTTCATTTTTAATAGTATTAAATAAATTAAAATATATTTTAAAACTTATTGAATATAAAGATATGGATTTGCGACCCATAGATTGCAAGAACCACTGCTCTAGACCTCAATTATACTAATACTGTAATAATAATTTATAAAGTACTGAGAGGAACAAAAGGATATAATTCTCGATTGGAATATGAACTTTTGGGATGGTGGATTTCAGTTCGTGAATGAATTCGTATAAATAGGAGTTTAATTATGAACTAATTATCAGCTTATTGTTAGTGGATTGTTTTGTTTCAGGAATAATGACGTGTGTTTGAATGAAAAGGTTTCAGGCAACTGTCTGGTCCAACTGGATCGAGTCCGAGTGAGAGATGTTCTCTTTTCGTTTTGCTCCCCCTCTAATCTAATAAGACGATGTCGGCAAGAAGGCAAGCAATCCCAGAGGATGTCATGACTGACTGGATTGAACATTGGCCAATTGAGAATTGAGGAGAATTCAGCTCCAGTCTTGTTGGTCCTCTGGCTCACTGAACCTCTCAACCTCCTCTCTCTGTCTCTATTATTTAGAACATTTTCATTTCACTCTGTTTTAAAATTGATTTCTTTTGAAAGAAAACAAAATAAATTTGAATACACTTGCCTTACATTTTAACTTTACTTTTTTTTAATAACAAAATAAGATTTTCATAAATTGATTTGATAAAATAGGTCAAGGCAATAAACAAATTTTTAAAATTTTTTTTCATAATTTCAAATTAACCCACTTCTAAACATCGATAGGTGCATAAATCAACTAAAAATGTTCATTTGTGAGACCCTCTCATACCGTCATTTTAAAGGGAATGAAATTTAAAAACTTTAGTTATTTTTTTAATGGAATCGAATGTAAGAAGGGCACCAGTGAGATGCAGTCCCTATGGATCTCGAATGACCCTTGCCTTCTAATTCGATAACTATACACTTCATTCAAAATTTCGACAAAATAATGGGAGTCTGCTGTTATATTATAGTCCAAGAGCTGGTGACACATTTTGACTACGGATTTGACCCAATTGTAAAAATACACTTTGGGTGGTCTGTTCCACGTCCCACCACTCAAATGGTCTGGCGTGAATATATTATGTTTATAATTGACTATAAATTATAATTTTATAATTTCATTGTGGGTCAAAAATATTTTTTAACACATATGTATTTTTTAAAGCACTCACACCATGCGCAGTACCTGGTCCACCTGCTACAGCCAGCCAGACTGGCCATTCCTTGTACAACTATCATAGACGGTACTATTACGCATTATTTCTAGTTGGGTCAAATCCGTAGTCAAAATGTGTCACCAGCTCTTGGACTATTAGGAAAGACATTCTCAGTAGGCGTTTAACCAATCTGGAATCCAATGAATTGGATGTCTTTTGGATCAAAATCGCGATAGGCCACTCAATCAAATTTTTCTGCATTATATACTTGCCCCCCCCCCCAAAGATTACAGATACCAACAATTTTTTAACTACTTACTCGAATGCCATAGCAATTTCCTGAATGAATTTCCCTTTTCTGAAATATCTCTCCTACGACACTTTAATGTTCACAGCAAAAACTGGCTTAAATTTTCTAACCATAATTCCCCCGCGGGCTCTGCATGTGACTTCACGAAAATTATTAAGAGCCCTACAAGAGTCCCGGACAAACCTAATGAAAAATCTAATCTTCTCGATCTTTTCATTACTTCCCACCCTTCATCATATGAGGCTAAAATTTCGGCTCTTTTAGGCAATTCGGACCACAAATTGATAAAAATTAAAACTTCTGCCAATTATAATTAATGAGATCTTTACAGACACCAAGATTATTTTTTTTTTTTATTTTCGATTTCACAGTACCTACATTTGACTTAAATTGAAAGTTTTTTTGCCGAGAGTTGCAGAATTTTCATAAATTGAAGGAGACAATAAAAGACTGCATCTTCTGCTGGAATTATAAATTTTTAATTTATTTATAACGAGACTATAGTTTCGAGAGCTTTGTCCTCCCCATCAATCTATTATAATTGATTTACGGAATTAATATGTATATTTTCTTCGAAGGAGACAATAATAAAGAGTGTGTCTTGTCGTTATAAATAAATAAAATTTATAATTCCAGCAGAAGACACACTCTTTTTATTGTCTCTTCAATATATAAAAATTCTGCTACTCTCGGCAAAAAACTTTCAATTTAGTATATTCTCTCGTTATAATTAAATTAAAAATTTATAATTTCAGCAGAAGACACACTCTTTATTGTCTCCTTCAATACATTTGACCTTTCCGAAAACATATATCCGATTAAAATTTTAATACACTTTTAGATTTTGGGGAAAATGAACTCTAATAAACTAGAAAAATTTCAAGTTTGTTTCTTATTTAGCTTACGAAATATAATGATCTGACAGACAGACAATCAGACATACATTATTTTGACACTAATAGGGTCCCCTTTTACTTTTGAACCGAATCCTAAAAAGAACCATTGTTTCTCAACTTAAAATATGATGAAAAAAAAATACTGGTTGCAAAAGTTAAGTGGGTTTATTTTGTAGAAATCTAGCCAGGCCAGGTAGGTATGTGGAGAGTGTCAGAGGTGGGCTGCGCCCCCTGACCTCGGGGATCATCCTGGAGGGGCCATGCTGCGTTCCAAGACAATGGCTGCGATGGAGCGCTTGATAACCCGGCCGGGCGCAGCCTGGAGCCGTCGAGCCGTTAAAACAGCGAGGAGCGCGGGACAGGTGCAGCGGGCAACTTTCATCGCTGCCAGCCGCGATTGACAGCCACAACGGACCATCATTTATTACCCAGAGACAAATCATGGACAGAGCGAAAAAGGCCTGCCTGCCTGGCCATTGGACGACCAGTATCACTTCTCGAATGGAGCATCAACATCCGGGCAGATCTGTCAGCACAAACTTCGAAAACACCCAAGTACCAATTATTAGCTATAAAAGAAAAAAGAACTCTTGAATCTTGCTCTATCTTTATAAGAAATCTGAAAAATTTATATAATCAAATCAATAATAATAACGAGACAGGAATGCATCAAAATTAACCAAGAAAACCTAGAAGGAGTTAAGGAATTCCGCTACCTAGGAAGTAAAATAACATGGGATGGGAGGAGCGAAAACGAAATTAAATCAAGAATTGCCCAAACAAAAATGGGGTTTAATTCAAAACAAAAACTACTATGCTCCTCCTCAATCAGCTTAGAAAACAGGAAGTTGCTATTGAAGACATATGTATGGAGCATAGCCATGTACGGGTGTGAAACCTGGACAATTAGAAAAGCGGAGAGAAAGAGATTAGAGGCTTTCGAAATGTGGTGCTACAGAAGAATGATGAATATCAAATGGATGGATAAAATTACAAATGAAGAAGTTCTTGGAAGAATCAGAGAAAGAAGAACCTTGTGGAAGAGTCTGAAGAAGAGAAGAGGTCAGATGATGGGGCACACACTGAGACATGGGGGACTGCTTAGGGATATCTTGGAGGGGGAGGTGGGTAAGAAAAGAGGAAGGGGAAGACCCACATTAGAATATTTCAACCAAATAATTGGGGATATGTGATGCCAGACATTTAGAGAGGTCAAACAGCTGGCGAGGGACAGAGTCGAGTGGAGACGGATTGTTGCATCAAACCAGTCTTAGGACTGTATACTCAATGATGATGATGATGATCAATAATAGGGGAGAGGTGGCAGGAAAAGGACATTTTTGCTGTAGAGGGTCTAGCAAATAAATAATATAACATTTTAAAGATGTAAAAATAAAATTAAACACTTCAATTTATTGGCTATCGAAATAAAATACAATAAAACACATTCAATTGTTCAATTAATAAGCCTTACTCTTGTTGTTAAATATTGTATTTTGTGTTTCGATTTTTTAAGGTATATGTCATTTCTCATTTATGAGTCTTACCGAAATAGCCATATTGACCCGACTAATGATTAACTATTGACACTAATGATCACTTTTAAATCTTGAGGTGATCTCTTATTTTTTTCCGGAAATATAAACTTATTGAAAATTGCTTCTTAGGAATCCGGAACAAAAATATATTCTAAATACGTATATATAACGTTTATTCAGCAACGTTTCGCCTCCGATTGAGACTTCTTCAGGCTCTAAGCTCGACTATAAACTAAGGCGCACACCATAATAAATACACCCTTGGATTTATACGTTTTCTGTATTATCCAAATATGTACTTTTGGGGTTAGATTATAACAGACAGGTGGTCCAGGAACAATGTGGCACCGGGCCAAAGTCCAGGGTCTAGATGGCACCGGGCCGTACTAACAAAAGCGTTTTATTTTTTAGTCTTTTTAAACAGATAATTTAATTCAAATCATGGAAAAAATTACGAATTCTAACATATACAGTCGACTCTCGATAATTCGAACTTCTTATAGCTCTTAATTTTGGTAAAACGAAAAAATGTAAGCTCGATAATTCGAAATCCTTTTTGAAACAAGAGGGGAAGTGAACGATCGAACTAGGCCACTTCCCTCTTTATAATTCGAATTTTCACTAGCAAAAAACTATTCTTAATTTTTTTAATTAGGTATGTTATTATCTATATTGTAATGTTAATAGATATGTAATTTTGTATTAATAATTCTTTTTTTCATTATTTTTACTTGAGGCATATATAAAATCTATGTAAGCTCATACATATTTTCAAAAATATAATAAAAACTCTTAATAATTCAATTTTTTTCTTTCCTCTTGATAATTCGAAGTCTCGATAATTCGAATTTTTCTTGTAGTCCCTTGGATTTCGAATTATCGAGAGTCAACTATATTCGCTTTCCAATATAAGCTAGGCAAACCCCTATTTCTTCAATTTGCCCCCCCCCCAAAAAAAAAAACCCTTTCGAAGTCTGATAAATAAGATATTAGTTCCCGTGCAAAAATGCCAGAAGTTCATTGTGGATGCGATTTGTCAAATAATCGTCAAACACTTGAGTACCACCTACACCTATTGGATGAAATGCAGTGTTTCATAATTTGAAAAAAAAATACACTCACGAGCAAATAAATGGAATCACCTCCCTTGCCAGTTATTAAATGTAATTTTCATTCTCAAATGTAAAAATAATAATATAATATATTTCCATTAGGTTTTCATTCTACATTTATGCCTCATCTACACTACGAGCCAACTTGGCCAATTCAAGCCAACGCCAATATATAGAGTGGGGTTGGCTTGTATTGGTCATTGGTTGACGCTGCCAATGGTTGGCCTTCGGAGCGGTTTTTTCGATATATCAAAGAGGGCCAATGTTAAGCCACGAAAGTGCGCAGTGGCTAGGTGACGTTTCTACAAGGCCATATACATTGGCCCAACACTTGAACCACTGTGTGAAGGCACCTTCAAATTAACTCGTTTTACTTGTGGCCAACATGGCCAACATGCTTGGCTCACGTTGGGCTATACTGTAGAGTGTTCCGAAAAGTGTGTGCCGCGGCACACTGGTGTACCGTGGTCATTAGTTGGGATGCCGCGGAAAAATGTCAAGTTTTATGAAGATAATGCACCTACACATAGCTGAGAACAGTTATGTGAACAGCAAGAGATGAGAGCAGCCTTATCAACGATTGCTCCAAATTTTGATCGCGTGCTCAGTTAAGCAGGCTCACATTTCTCATTAAAGATCTTTTCATAGTATATTAATTTTAATAATAAATAAATATTAAATAAACATTGGTTTTTACTTTGGTGTATCTTTAAAATTTCTTGATTTGGTAGGTCTACTTTGAACATAAAAAGTTTGCGGAACACTGGTGTAGAGGGCCCATTAAATGCTGAAAAATGAAACTTATAGAAAAAGTATTTAAATTTCTAATAAATTACAAAGAAACATACAAAGTATCATTGAATTAATGCAAAGAGAGTGATTCCATTTCTTTGCTCGTGATTATGTTTTAAAGTCTAAGCACAATTTACTCCTTTTAGAAATTTATTGATTTCGACTTCTGTTCATCATCTCGCTCTGATAAAGCATTCTTCGTTCTTTTTTCTTTCTTTTTTCGTAAGGGGCTCTAAATTCATTTCCCGACAATTACGAAGCAGTTTAAGGGAAGATGAGTGGCTTTGGCTCTGGGTTGGCTGCAGGTCAGCCCCAAATGATGGCTGCTGATCTGGTTGTCATCGGCTTCGGCCCTGCTAATTCCCTGCGTCCGAGCCAATGGCTGCGAGGGCGAGGGGCGAACAACCCTTTCCACGGGGTGGATTTGCCACCGGCACGGATACCGGAGTGCAGTTCATTACGGGCTTATGACGTGACAGGGCTGCTGATAGCCGGATAAGCCGGGCCGGATTAAGCCTGCGCCCTCCGCCCACGCACCAAATGTTATACTCCCAAAACAATGCCACGCATTTTGCAAACTTCGCCATTGTTCCCTCTTTTCTCCCGATCTCTGCTGATTATAAATAATCAATTGCAATATCATGTATATTGTATAGCCATCAAAGCAGCAGCAAACACACAAGATCACCCTCTGCCTCATGGAATCTACCACCCTTAAGGAGTTCCTTTCGCTCCAGTTGAGTCAAAAGAAGTGTAGTATCAAATATTTAATAAAATAAGTTAAAATACAAATGAAAAATAATAGAATTAAAAAATAAATAGTATGAAAGCCGTAAATGTTTGAAATAAAAACAATTTTATAAAAAATAATTAAATACAAAAGTTAGTTTGATTTATTCAAATCAGTTGATAATGATTTGTAAATTATTGTATTAATAAGTTAATGTTTACATCCAAACATAGCATTTATGTGATTTTTCAAAGTAAATTT
Organism: Forficula auricularia; assembly: GCA_024734495.1. Lineage (NCBI taxonomy): Eukaryota > Metazoa > Arthropoda > Insecta > Dermaptera > Forficulidae > Forficula > Forficula auricularia. Next base: position 8,093,089 of record JALMQS010000150.1, on the reverse strand, counting down.
CTCTGTAAATTCTTCGGTCAATGATATATTTTATTGCAAACAAAGAAAGCTGCATGTTTCAAAAAACTAATTTTTAGTTTTTTAACTACACTCACGAGCAAAGAAATGGAATCACTCTCTTTTCATTAATTTAATGATACAGTGGAACCTCGAGATACGAGTTTAATTCGTTCCAGAATTGAGCTCGTATTGCGAATTTCTCGTACCTATCTAGAAACAAACTCGCCCATTGAAAATAATGGAAATCCAGTTAATCCGTTCCGCACCCCCAAAAATATCAATATAAAAATCAATTTTTCTAATAAATGACAGTGGAAATAATATAACCGTAGTTTATTAGAAATTTAAATATTTTTTCTAAAAAAGCGAGGGGGGGGGGCAATACTAAATATTAAAAAATGCTTAAATAAATATTTTATTATTCAGATTGGAGTAATTAATTTGAGTAATTATTATTGTTTTATTTTTATTTTTATTTTATTTATTTTTTTTTTGAATTTTAATAATATCCAACCTCTAAAATTTTCATTTTTTCCTAATTTTTCATTCCAAGTCAAATAATTAAAAATTAACTGGATGACTTTTGATGTAAAACATATTGATTTAATCTTTAATCTTTGGCTTTAATACGGTATAATTTATATTAATATAACATTATTTATATTTGAGAATGAAAACTACATTTAACAACTTGCAAGGACAGTGATTCCATTTCTTTGCTCGTGAGTGTATATCAATTCAACTAATAGTAGTATAATTCAAGAAAAAGTGTCAAGATCCTAATTTTCCATTAGACTCTGATAAAATGTTTACATTTTCAAAAATTTACTCGCTAATGTGTGATTGAAACTTCTCCAAAGCATAGATAGAGACTTAAACTATATATACATATAAAAAATTAAGTTATAGTTATAATCTAATATTTTTTATTTAACATTGCCGGCGAAAGGACCTCCTTAATGCCTTAAGACCCTGAATAAAAAAAGTGTTCATAATTTTTATTATAAAAAGAAAATGTCTGAAAATTGAAAATGTTCAGGAATGAAAAAAAAACTAATTATTTTTTAAATTAGTCTAAAATTTATAAAATTTATTAAAGTCCATAGCATCCATATTATTTAATTAATCAAGTCTGTTGGCAGGTATTTGGACAGGAATGTAGCAAATCAAAAATTCTCATTGATTTACGCGACGTTTCGCCAATTTTATTTTGGCTTCATCAGGCGTCTCGATGAATTGTGATATAATAGATGTGGACATATTTATGGAATTGTAATTGATTCTTTTTATGGCCCGAACTATTATTTAATTTATATAAAAGAAAAATTCAAATTACAGGATTATTATAACACTCACTTAAATAGAAAAAGAATCAATTACAATTGAGTTAATTCGGAAATATGTCCACATCTAGTATATCTTAAAATTAATCATAATCCATTGAGACGCCTGATGAAGCCAAAATAAAATTGGCGAAACGTCGCGTAAGTCAATGAGAATTTTTTGATTTGCTACTTTCCTGTCCAAACACCTGCCAACATACTTGATTATAAAATTTATTTTTAACTTATATTTTCGGAGCAGTAAAATTAAAATTTGTGCCTTTTTCGATCATAATAGCTTTAACAATAGATTACATTTATATGAAAAAGTGTATTTTTCAAAATATGCCAGATGTGCCCTTTTCGAAATTGCATATATTCAATTATATTCGTCTAATTATTATTTAAATATTTTTAAAATAAAAAATAAATGTTTGAATTTTTCTTAATAAGTATAATTAAAATATATATTTATTAAATATATTATAATCCAGAAAAATTTAGGAAAAATATTTAGGAAAAAATTGACTAAGAGGAGGCTAAGCCTTCTGGCTAGAAATATCGCCCTCTTCCTAGCTAATTGATACAATTTTTAAATGATATTACAGATGTAAGTGAAAGTCGTGTTCTTTGCACAATAATCTACTAAAGTACTATCGGATAATTAATTTTATTAAGATTAATTAGTAACATTTTAAATGTTTTTTTAGATATTAATTCAGGGGGGGGGTCTGGGACTCTTTCAACCCTCTCGACCAAAGGGCAGATTCAAAATATGTAGATGGTTAAATAAGAAATAGGATTTAATTTATAGATTTGCAATTTGAAGGTATTTTTTGAAAATATTGAAAAATTCCCCCTCCATACTTCCCCTTTATTTGCAATATAAGGAGAGAGATCAAGGCAGCAGATCCATTTGTGTCCCGACTTTCTTATTGGAAACATCTTTGCAAATTGTTCTTTACGCCCTTACTTATTAAATATAATCAACCCTTTACATTATTTAACGAGGTTTCGAATCAAATTAAGTGACTTTTTCATTAATTATCCTTAAGGACCTTTTTACACTCTTCATCCAAATTGAACCGAATTTTAGTTTTAACTTTCTAGAAACGTTTTGATACAAATTAAGTGACTTTTTATTAACTATCCTTAAGAACCTTTTTATATTCTTCATCCAAATTGATTCAAATTTTATTTTTAGCTTTATAACAACGTTTTGAATTAAATTAAATGACTCTTTCATTAATTAGCCTTAAGGACCTTTTATATACTCTTCATCCAAATTGATCCAAATTTTAGTTTAATCTTTCTAACAACGTTTTGAATCAAATTAAATGACTTTTTCATTAAATATCCTTAAGGACCTTTTTATACTCTTCATCTAAATAGTTCCAAATTTTTGTTTTAGCTGTATAACAACATTTTGAATTAAATTAAATGACTCTTTCATTAATTACTCTTAAGGACCTTTTTATTCTTTTCATCCAAATTGACCCAAATTTTAGTTTTAGCTTTCTAACAACGTGTTGATAAAAATTAAGTGACTTTTTACTTAATTATTAACGACTTTTTGACAATTGTCATCTAAATTGATCCACAATTTAGTTTTAGCTTTCTAACAACATTTTGAATAAAATAAAATATTAAATTATGGATGAAAAATGTTAGTTTTTATTTCTTTATATTGGCAAACAAAAAAATAAATTAAAAAATAACAATAATAATAATAATAAAGATTAGAATTGATTTAATTTTTGTAATCTGTATTCTTAAAAAATATTATTTCTTTGAAAAAAGTTGAATATTTGAAAAAAATGTAATTCTTATTGCCACATAATTTCAAAATTATAAATTAAAAACCTCACTATATTCAAAAAATATTTTTAGATATATCTTTCATTAATATCGTTATGTTTAATTATTTAATTTTACTTCTAGAACCAATTTACGAAAAATTTCAAAAAAAAAATATTTTTCTATGGAAAAACATCATATCACTGGAAAGTGTTGTTGATAAAACTGGAGTGGAAGCGATGGTGATTGTAATGCTGCACATCCAGCTCTTAGTCGTATGTCGATTATGCGATTTGGGTGGGACCTTGTCCATCAGGTAAGTCTCTGAAATCAGGGGTTCTCAAAACATGTCATTCTCATGAAAACTTATTATTTTTACGTACTATTTATTAAGTAAATGAAAGAAATGCACAGGCTTATAAAAAAGTTATAAAGTATTCGAAAAGTAATTCATTTGAATTCAGATTTGGTAGCTAAATTCCATCAAAGGCTTATGGCCCGCCCCTTTGACATCTCCGTGATAAATCATTGAGGTGTATATTAATTAAGTTAGGTGTGTCTTGTTAAGCGGTATTCTACGTTCATTCTGTAATAAAATACAAATAGAGTTGTTAGAGAATCAGCAAATCGTGCGATTAAATTGGAAGCGGAATGGAGAACATCTCTTTTAGCGATTGTCACCCTCGCAAAGAAACTTTTGCGAGCAGCGATTGAGTTTAATTAAGCGTATTAGAAAGACGAAAATGGAACAGAGTTAAATGAATGACACAATGTAAATAATTGCAGCCATTAAATAGGGGAAGATCTCTATCAAAATAGGTTAGCCAGTGGATTTAAAATTCAAACTGTTTCATTATCATTATACATAGTTTAAAATAGAAAAATAAGCTCGCCAACTACGAATCGGACTTGCGTATCGAGGGTTCCGTCCCTTAATCTCTTACAAAATACTTGAGAAATCAAATTTCATCTCATTTCGACAAATTTGGAAAGAATGCATGAATTTTTTCATAATTTTAATTTAAGATAAGAAAATAATCAAAAAATGTTGTTAAGGGAGAATGGTGTAGGTTCTTGGTGAAACATATTAAATAAAGTAAAGACAATTTTTGAAAAATTTTTTAGAAACTTTTTAAAATATAAAATACCAAGTAGTTTTCACATGAAATTTATGTTTCTAAAAAAATTCTGAAGAATTTTCTTTACTTTATAATCCAAAAATGGCCAATTTGGAGCTATCTCACACTATATCATTTAAAAATTAAAAAAATTTTAATTTAATTTTATATAAAAAATCTTTTAAGGTTATCTCACACCCTATGATAAATAAATATTTATTTTATTTTCGATTCTACTTAAAATTCGATCCTCCACTTTCGCCAACTCTTTTATTCCTATGACCTCCAGAGACTGGAACTCACTCCCAGCCACCGTCTTCCCCGCGACTTATAACCTTCTACTGTTTAAGACCCGTATCCACAGATACCTTCGACCCCTACCCAGCCCATAAAAACACTTCTTCTTCTTCTTTTCACGATGGAGGGGCAACCCAGGCCTTCAGGGGATGTACCTTTTTGGTGCAACTCCTTCTCTCATCATTTTCATTAAAAAAAAGATAGATATGAGTAGATAAAAATTTAGTACAATTTTTAATTTCGGAGAAAATGAATACAATAGCTTGTAAATTTAAAGTTTGTATCTTATTTACTTAAATGGTCTGACAGGCTGACAGACACATATTGTAGCGACAATAAATGGGTTCCGTCTTAACGGAACTCTCAAAATAAAATTAAGTCACATTAGAAAATTAACAAATTTACTAATCAATTATAAAGTAATTATTTATAGTAAAGTAATACTATAATAAACTATTAAATTATAAAATGAAATATAATTATTTTTAAAAAGTATACTTTGTTTAAAAATTTACCTAGAAAGATTAAGAGGGGGAGAAGGGTAAAAGTTAAAAAAATATATAAATCCTCAAATTGAAAAAATGAAATATTTTAATTTTTAGTGAGTTTAATTTAAAATTGTTTTTTGTCCAACATACAAACACCGCTCTTAGGGCCTGGGTGTGGCTAGGAGCGATGCAACGGGTTAAAACAGCTAGTTCTTCATAACGGACAGGGACTCATCTAAAAGTAAATAAAATAACGAAACTGTATATAAGAGTTCAAGTTGCTGATAGAAATAAACTTTAAATTTCTAAGAAAATCATAGATGTGTCAGCTATTAGATCCGAGATTAAATGGATTTTTTTTAATATATGTGAGAAGGGTTATTTTAACCCCCTCAGGAATCGAACTCTAGTGCCAAAATTACCAATCCATGACATTTGGCGTGTGAGGTGAACCCCTATCACATCTGTATTAGTGAAGTTAATTTTCTCATTAATATATCAAAGAATAATTAACACATTACCGAGAATTGTTTTGATCGCGCTTTTTAAACAAGATATATATCGCGAGACTACTGCGGTTGAAGCTATTGGAGTCTGCTGAGTCTTAAGTCTGGACCAAGAGAGAATGAAAAACATATGATCCATTTAGCTATAATCCAGCTTCATTTCGCGTTTAGCCCGCATGGCACTCGGATGGATCACCAAATGAATTTTAAATCCGAGATGTTATATGTTCAATCTTCCAGTGCAGAGCGCCCGATCTGTTAACACGTATGTTAGGTGTTTGCCATTAATTAATCATAAGTTTCCTGTATTTGATTCAGTCGCAAATCGAATGCAGATGATTGTTGTCAAATATTAAGTGAAAATAATATCCGAATTTATATATTTCTAACTTGAAATAGTGAAGTTAATTTTCTCATTAATATATCAAAGAATAATTAACACATTAACGAGAATTGTTTTGATCGCGCTTTTTAAACAAGATATATATCGCGAGACTTCTGCAGGTTGAAGCTATTGGAGTCTGCTGAGTCTTAAGTCTGGACAAATTCATTTGGTGATCCATCCAAGTGTCATGCGGGCTAAACGCGAAATGATGCTGGATTATAGCTAAATGGATCATATATTTTTCATACTCTCTTGTTCCAGACTTAAGACTCAGCAGACTCCAATAGCTTCAACCGCAGTAGTCTCGCGATATATATCTTGTTTAAAAAGCGCGATCAAAACAATTCTAGTTAATGTGTTAATTATTCTTTGATAAATTAATGAGAAAATTAACTTCACTATTACAAGTTAGAAATATATAAATTCCGATATTATTTTCACTTAATATTTGACAAAAATCATCTGCATTCGATTCGCAACTGAATCAAATACAAGAAACTTATGATTTACATCTGTATTATGTTAAATATTTCACTCAAATATTTAAATCTTCATTTGTATAAATAATTTCGCGGTCTAGTGATTTTAAGGAGGCGACTGTGGGTCAGTGGGTAGAGTGCTGGCTCGCTGACTCGAAGATCGCTGGTTCGAGACCGAGTATCGGCAGATAGATATTTGCAGTCGCCTCCTCTTGGAAAGTAATGGCAACCTACCAAGAGTAGTAATTCACAAAGAGAAACAAAGAGGTTGTCCTCTGCTTGATGCATCAAGCAGAGGACAACCTCTTTGTTTCTCTTTTGTGAATCAACAACTCTGCTACTCTCGGCAAAACAAAAACTTTTCAATTAAGAGTATAATTGCCTAGTAACCTCTCCAAATTAGCCGTTCGGAACCTGCGTTAAAAAGTAGGTCCCGTATATCTGTGTAAAACAACTAAACACACTCAGCACATGTATATGTGGAGAGGAACCGACACCCGTTTCGGGTATGGCACTCGAAGAAGAAAGAAGTGATTTTAAATTTAAACACATAATCATGTCATATAGTTAAAAAAAAATGATTCAGTTTTTCAAATTTTTCAATTTCCTCAAAAGGGCAATGACATTTCCCGAATTGAAGATAAAAGTAAATGTAAAGAAATGAGTATCTATTTGAGAAAGAAAGATCAAATTTTTTCTCAAAATCAATTATTATTGAAAAAAATTAGGTCGAATGAAAGATTTTAATAGATATGTTTATAGTAATGCATGTTGGAGGGTCTGACTAGTTGCCAGAAAAGCAAACTAGTGCTTGGGTTCAATTCCTAAGAAGGCACGACCCTCCAATTTGCAATATAAACATATCTATTAAAATCTTTGATTCGGCCTAAATTCATTTCATTTATAATAGTTTGAATTGCAGATAGAAATAGATATATTTATAAGAAAATCACAATAGGGTGTCATCTATTAGATCCGAGATGGGATGGATTATTTTTAATTATATTATCTCACAAGGTTTGTTTCTACCCTTTTTGGAATCGAAGGCAGTTGACCCGGAGTGATAATTTTGGTACTTGGGTTCGAGACCCGAGGGGATAGAAATAACCTTCTGGTGTGTAATTAAAAATAATCTATTCCATCTTGGATCTAGTAGGTGACAACAATCTCTTATGATTTTCTTAAGAAAAATATAGGAGCAACTCCAGTCTGGTGGATAATATTGCGGAGCGATTTGGCGTCGGGGCGGGCTCGGTCAGGGTCGAAGCCATCACACTCTCGTGGAAGGGAGTGTGGTGGCATAAAGCGGTGGAGTCCCTCATCGCCCTGGGTATATCCCAAAAAACAATAAACGATTTGACATATAGGGCGATGAGGGGATCTCTCCTTAATTTTTACACTTTCAGCAGAAGAACATATAGAGCGGGTGGTGTATGATTATTTTTTGTAAATACAAATAAAAAAAGAAATGTGAAATGTGAGTCAGGATTAATCCTGGCTCTCTCAGCCACCCGCTCTGGATCTGAATTAATTTATTCTGAAGCTGAAAGTGTGAAAAGTTTGTAAATAAATTTTTATAATTTTCTTTTATCTTTGTAAGAGGCGGCCCGCTCCTCGGAGGTCCAATAAACAAAATAAAAAAAATATTAGTTGTTTCACCATATGGGTTTTATTAGGATTTTTTTGAAATTTAGACAGATTATTATTTAAATACTTCTGCATCGATTGGTGGCAAAACGAAATTTATGAACAATATAGTTCCGGAGATATTAAATTCCAAAGATAGCGTTTTTGAGACTCTTATACTGAACTATACGGGATATCGGAAAATTTACATACATATTTAATTATAATTAAGAAACTCTTCTTACCATTGTTATTATATAAAAAACTAAATCAACATTAGACAATAACTAATACATATTTTAAGACAATTTTGATTCATAGTTACAACACAGTTTCTGAGATAATAATGATTAAATAAAAAAAATTTACACTAAAAACAAGCTGGCAACAATGCATTTATTTAACCTAAAAAGTGGGTTAACTTTAGTCATTTTTTGACGCTTTTTCGCTTCAGCAATTGTCGCAACAGCTTTCAATTACTTATTAAGAACTTTTTGTTTTATAAATCTCCCTTTATAATGTACTTTATCAGAAATTTCTATCATAAAATATATACAAGCTCGGACAGTGTTGCCAAATTTATCAAACGAGCACGGGATTGGAAAGAATCGGTACATAAACAAATTTTTATAATTTTTCTCGTACATAAACAGGAAAACGTTTTGGGCTTATGAATTATGAATCCTTATTGACTGTTCTATATACTCTAGCATTAACTTTTTGCTAGTATTGTCGCGAAACAACTACCTTAACAAGGTAATAATTGTATTTGTTTAGAGCAGCGGTCTCCAACCTTAATATGTGCCTGTGCAACATTCGAAGTTAAGTTACTTTCGAAAAAAAAATACTATTCCTTATACAATTTATACAATTTAATTTATATGTACAAACAAAAAAGTCGACCAAATATTTCAAAATATTTAAAATTATATATATATATCATAAGATGGTGTCATCTATTAAATCCGATGGAATGGAATATGTTTAATTATATGTCAGATGGGTTGTTTTTCGAATATTATATTTATTAGGTTGATTTATGTCGATGTTCAAGCGGCAGGCCCGGGTTCGAGCCTTGCTAGCATATAAAATTTCGCTAAATCTCGGCTCCCTCACTAACAGTACTAACTATTTCCTGATGTGCTGTCTAAATGGGCTGTGTTCCCGGTGAAAATAAATAAAAAAAAAATATTTCTCCAAATGAGAATTTTGTGCAATTTTTACGCAATAAAAGTACATTTTTGGACACATGGTATCTATAGCTTTTATCATTTTATCTCTTTCATAGCACTCCTTCAATAACATAATATTTTTGTCTTCAATTTTAATTTTTTAGTGCATAAAACAATTTATTTTGCCATCTTTTACTGTATATATTTCAACCCATTGTGCATATTAGTTGCATATTTCAGCAATTTTAACTGCATATTTTATGGCATATTTTGGCAGTTTTTACTGCATGAAAATCCGGTCTCTACTTATAAGCGATGTTGAGTATAGCAATGAGCAACCATCTACTTTTACATATTATAATAGGCAGTTTGTTGGAAATGAAACATTATGGACAAATGTCACTGAGGAAGACAATTATCGTCCTAACATAAAATTCTCAGTTGGCGGAATGTTGTTGGGCTAAAAGTTACATCCAGTTCCACATCACCTCTTGAATTTTTTGAGTTGTTTTTCACCCCTACTTTACTAAAAAAAATAGAGAGTGAAACTAATGCATATGCAGCAAAAATATTATCAGAAAAAATATAACTACATTTTAAATTATGAAATTTTTGTATTTTAAGCTTACTTGCTATTTGACAAGCATATTTCCAAACTTATTTGAATAACACGAATTTAATTTCGATGAAGCATTGCTTTTTGAGTGAGGCGGCCGTGGTCGTCTTTTATAAAATATTCTGGCTTGAGACGAGAAAAAAAACAGGGAAAATATACAATATTCATTTTGCTCAATATTAAAGCCTGCCTAGATGCGGCGAAAATATAAAATTTATTTCTAATATCTCAGCGAGGAGAGAGATCCAAAAAGTAGAGGAAATCCTTTTCATTTTAAAGGGAGTTGTCGGGCGCTTGGCGCTGGATCTAATTGGCCGAAAGGTTTATTGAATTTTTGCTCGGCACCGTCGCTCAGCTCCCTGTGGAAATCACCCGCAGCTTCCTGCTCAATATCTTCATCATCCCACAACCACTGGTGACGTCACATCCGGCGGCTGTCTATCCGCAACGCTCTTCGCCTGTCTGCACCTCAACACCTATACCTATTCTTTTCGAAATTCTAATATCAGCGAAAAAACGTTTTTATTTATCACCAGTGACGGATGCCACCCCACCATCTCACTTCTACCCTGTAACACAAACATTGAATTGGTTTTTCAGAAAATTTAATTCCAATGATTTGTGGCCAATTCTATGTTTATACTTAAAATAATTTCAATTTGGTGATGTAGTAATGTTTTTGTCAGCTTTGTGCTAGAAAGCTGTAACTTGATACAAATGTGTAGCTTATTAACGTCTGTATTATCATCAATTATCCTCAACCATTGGAGGGCTCTCTATCTGCACTATAAATGCCTCAGGTCGAAAACTAATTTGTAAAGCAGTGTCTGCCAAACAAGGAGAATGTGTTTCATGGGTCCTCAAATAACAATACAAATAAAATATACTTTAATAGTACAAATAAATCAATTCCAAGTATTGGTAAATGGTAAGTACGGTGTTTCCGTCATGTGGTAGAAATTGAAATTAACACAATTGGGTCACTGTCACAAAAATGTCAAATACATAATCATAGAATATTATTTAATAAGTAGGTTTGATTTTTGTTTATATGTCATTTAAACACTGAACCATCAGCTGTTAGAAGACCCGATTGAGAAGGTTCAAGTTTTCGCCACCAGTTGGCGTATCTGGAATTTCCAGTTACCAATAGTAATGATAAAATAACATTGGTTTATCAAGATTATATATACATGTGAGTAGATAATATAGATAATATTTTTATTAATGGGAAGTATGCATTTGATTTTGAAAAATAATTATGTCAAAAGGCTGCTCTAAATTAGCTAAACAAAATTTTAAACTTGTTTTTTAAAGTCTGTACACATGAGAAGCAATCAAGCTGTGAGGATTTAATTTGTCTTGTCTTGAGTTTTTACATGTCAGTGAAAAACTTCAATTTGCCTTTAATTGTAATGTTATTTTGAATTTTGCAAATAATGACTGAAAACATATAAGCCAGTTTGTTAGTATCTCACCATTTGCTGAACAATAGAAACAAACCTGTTGTGAAAATTATGATTTTTATTTCTTTATAAAATAATTCAAATGGACTGAATTTTATGATACAGCAAAGGCGTAAGTTCAAATATTTTTACTCGCCCACCTAGAATATCTTGCGGTACACTACTGTGCCAAGGCACCCAGTTTGGCAAAGATTCGATAATTTTCTAATTTTCTGGCTTGTACAATCAAAATTTCTGAAACTAGAAATCCTATATCTAATAAGTTCTTCGTTTTGGATATAACAACGTTTTAGTACTATAATGAACTTTCTACGACTTTCCATCCTTATGGATATCGAAATTCCGACACATGGTTCTCAAAGTTTCAGATATTTCTAAGCACGAATAAAAATGAATAAATAAAAGAGGCTGTTATATTTTTTACATTTTACATTAGTTCTGAAATTTGGGATACTTATTTACACAAGATCAAAAGAATTCATGAAAACAGATGCAGATGGCAAAAACGATTCATTATTCACCTATTAAGACTGAAAGGCGATAAGTTGAAAGTCTCTACAGAAAATTTCTCAGGCTATATAGGTCATCTGTAAGTGTTTAGTTTATGTATGGGGTGTCCCTCATTTAAAGGACTAAAAAGACATTTTAATTCTTTGCTGAAGGGCATGAAATTAGAATGATTAAGTTAACGGAAGGAAGGAAATTCCAAAGAGAAACTGAAAGTTTGACCGAGATTTCATGAAAAGAAAATAATATTTTTTTTAACTTTAAGTATTATTGATTTGGAAAAATTAGAAATGGATAAATTTTTGGTAAGTAATTTTTTATAAGATAAAAAAAGGAAGAGAGGAACACAATACTGCAAAGGAATTTGTGGGATCTTGGGATGATTTTCTTCGAAGAGCTTCATTCATTCATTCATTCGACCCATATTTATGTTAATTCTCCGTTCTTTGATTCTTTTTTATTTCTTTCCCCTAATAAAACTCCTTATAAAAGAATTAATATTTCTAATTAAATTGAGGCGACTGTTGGTCACTGGTTAGAGTGTCAGGCCGCTGGCCTGAAATACGTTGGTAGAGACTGAGTCTCTTCAGATATTTGCAATCGCCTCCTCTTGGAAAGCAATGGCAAACTTCCAAGAGTATAATTGCCTAGTAACCTCTCTAAACAAGCCGTTCGGAACCAGGGTTAAAAAGTAGGTCCCGTATATCTGTGTAAAAGCAGCTAAACACACTCAACACAGATATATGTGAAGAAGAGCCGAAACATCAGGGAGACCTGATATGCCACTTAAAGAAGAATTAAATTAAGCAAATGATTAACTATGTCCGATATTAATTAATTTTTATTATTCTCAATTGGTTAAAAATTAAATACTCAATTGAATTAATCAAATTCAAAACTCTTTAGAAAATCAATCAAAGAAATTAATCAGACATTGCATGTAATGGTTTTTAATAATTGATATGCAGTGAGCCCAAATTCCTGAGGCCACTACATTTTTTCAAGTTCCAAGTTTTTTTTACAAAAAGAACTAATAGAACGAATAAATAAATATTATAGTTTAAGTTATTTTTGAGATATTTCGAAAATACAAAGCAAAAAAAAAATTTTTTTTCCTACTTGATTATAATATTTCATTATATCTCAAATATTATGTAGTAACGTAATAAGAGTGAAATTAAAAGAGGTTGAAAATGTGAATCTTTTAAAATAAGAGACGCTTGAAGGTGAATTCAATTTGTTTGAATGAAGTAAAGAAAATTTTGAAAAATTTAAAAACTTTTTAAAATTTAAAATATAAAATACTAGGTAGGTTTCACAAAAATAAAAGATAAGATGGTTATTTAGAGCACGACTCTTTAGATATTTCGGGATATGAGCCCGTCTTCAGGAGTTGACAGAGGAAACTTGAGTATCAGTCCTGTCATTTACCAGGTATACAAGTATGAAATGGGGATTTTTTTCTAAAAAAACATGTTAAATTCGGAAAAATATTAAAAAGTGCTTGACTCAAAGTATGCTCCATCGCTTGTTATACATTTTCCCATCTTTCGAGAAATTTGTGAATACCACGCCAGTAAAAAAACTTCCCCTTTTGATGCGAACCATTCATCGAGCCATTTTTTCACATCTTCGTAGGAACCAAAGGGCTGCTCAGCAAGTGCGTGATTCATCGATGCAAACAAGTGGTAATCGGAAGGAGCAAAGTCTGGTGAGTAAGCCACATGGGGTAGAACTTCCCAGCTGAGTGCTTACAACGTCTTGCGAACCGGTTTTTCCGTATATGATGGAGAATTGTCATGGAGAAAAATGACCTTATTTTGTCTTTTTTGATATTCTGATCGTTTTATGAGCAGCGAACTGTTCAAATCAATCAATTATTGTTGGTAGCGTTTGGTATTAACCGTTTAAATCGTTTTCGTCCAACAATGCTTGAAATTCTGCATCTTCTTACCTTTTTGGCGGTTTTCTGTGTTCCATGTCTGCAACATCAAAATCACCATTTTTGAATGGACGAAACCATCTTTCACATGTTCACCATAAGCTTCTCGAAGCATTCGGTACGATTCAGCAGCAGTTCTCTTCGAATGAAAACAAAAAATTTATGCTGTCCGCGAATGCTCTTTATTTGTCCAAATTTCGACATATTGAACACAGCAAAACAATACTATGCAAAGACTTTTTCAATTTATCCCTTATGCGCGTTTGACACTTGTTAATGGAACAACAAAGTGCCATCTATGTCAAATCTTTATGCTACATACTGAATTGGTACGTCATTGGTTTCTCAAATCCCCATTTCATACTTGTACACCTAGTATCATGGGAGCCCCTGCTAGTTAGACAACTAAATTGGCGAATTAGTAAAGGGTATGCCTACTCCGCATTAAAAAGGCGCATACATTTTATCCAATGCAAAGGACATCAAGTTTTGAATCGTTCTCGAGCCAAGCGCAACTTCAAACGGTCCTTAGGTAAAGACTACTGAACTCATGGTCTCAATCAAAGTCACAAAGTTATAAAACTTTTCATTCTCGACTTGTCATCGTGTTTGCAAACAAATTGAATTTTTTGGTTATATTCAAAATCTACCCATCGAATAAACAGTGCTTAGCCTGCCAAGTAAAAATTATAAAAAAATAAATAAAATAAAAAATATTGAAGTAAGGTTTATTTTGCAGGAAAAAAATGCTATATTTATGTTACAATTGAATAATTTAAAAAAATGCGTAGGTACCTATGTAATTATTGATTTATTTCATGTGTCGATAAATAATTAAAAATAATGTTGATAATTTTATTTTCAGAAAAAGAATTCAAAGAAATAGATAATTCGGCAAAGCGACGACTTATCACTAACGGGACATTTGGCGAGCAGCGTGCAATCAGTTGGCCGCGTTCTTTCTCATGGTAAACATCATAGCCGTAAACAAGTTAGTTATTTCTCTATCATTAATTAATATTATTAATTATATATATATATTGAATGGTAAAATATTAAATTTTATCATTTCAGAATTGTTCGTGTTCGTTTCGAGTATTGTAATGCTTGGACACACCAAGTGGTTAAACCTCGCTTTCTCCAATCTAGTCATCTGCCAACTCAGGGCCAAGGTAAGTTTTTCAACTTTTTTTTTCAAATATACATATAGGCCTTATCTCTCCTTTCAAAGAATATACAGGGTATGGTCAAGTAGTGTAATCGTACATGAAAAAAGTGTTTTTGCTACGTTTATAAGAAATATCTAAAAAACAGCTTAAACTAAATTGAAGGAGACAATAAAAGAGTGTCTTCTGCTGGAATTATAAATTTTATTTATAACGAGACTATAGTTTCAATTGTAATAGACTGATGAAGAGGGCAAAGCCCTCAAAACTATAGTCTCGTTATAAATAAAATTTATAATTCCAGCAGAAGACATACTCTTTATTGTCTCCTTCAATATATAAAAATTATGCTACCCTCGGCACAAAAACTTTCAATTGAAACAAATTTGATAAAAAACAAAAAAATAATCGAAATCACGTTTCGGTCTACAAGAAAGCCTTAAAGAGTGAATATCGAAAAAGTTATATTTTATGAGATATTAATTATTTTGTCAAAATGTTTGTTAGGAAGTTAGTAAGTTATCAAATGTGTACGCTCTAGCTCAAAAACTAGTGTGAATACCAAAACAAAATTTCACTTGTAGTATTTTGATATTGAGCTGATTAAATTTAAGATGAAATTGAACCCAAAATTAAGGGTTTTTAAAAAATTAAAATTATAAAATTTTCAAACTAAAAAACAAAAAAAAAACAATAGAAATGGAATTTACCAAAAAAGGTTCTTATAATAAAAGAATCATTATTTCTTTCTGTGACCATAATGAGGGGGTGGGTGTTCACAAAAGAGAACCATTAATATAAGTCCTAGACTCTTTGATTTTGTAAGAAATTTCGCATAGACACCCTATATACGACCTTATGAAAATGGCTCACTATGTAAAATTGATAGTGACCCAAAGAGGGGGGGGGGGAATAAATGAAAAGAATACACTTTTCAAACAAAAATCGAAGAAAGTTGATATTTACAATAGAAGAGTCTAATATCTCAGTTAACCTAAAATCGGAATGGGTGTTCATCTGCTCATACTTGAGAACGATCGCACAATAAGACGATCGAAACGTCGAAGTTATATTGTATTATTATAAATAATTATGTGTAATTTAAATAAAAATTCACATTTTAGTCTAATATATATTTAAAATGTGATATTAAATACATGGCTCTTAAAGCTTGTATTTCTGAGGTTAAATTTTTAAGGGTTGAAATTTTGTTTAAATCACACATAATTAATTATAATTATATTATTTATTGAACACGAAGAAATAATAAACTATGACGTTTCGATATTCTTAGTTAACCAAAAATCGGAGTTGATGCTCCTACTTGAGAACCGTATCGGATTGAAACGTCGTAGTTATAGAGGATTATTTCTTCGTGTTCAATAAATAATATAATTATAATTAATTATATGTGATTTAAATTTAAACAAAATTTCAACTCTTAATAAAATGAGATATTATTTATTGCTCTAATGGGAGAAGGGGCTTGTACTCTCTCTCTACAACTTTGAATATATCTCAAGATTTTAAGTTTAAGTTTTATTTCGGAAATGATTTACTTACAAATATTTATTAGAATGTCCTAAATTAAAATTGTCCCATTTAAAACTAAAACTTCAGAAAAACTCCCACTCCCGAAAGAGAAATCTTGAAAAAATTCTTAACCTTTTGTCTTTCATGGATCAAATGTAACTTTATTATATTTTGAGTTTGTATTTATGATTACCTTATAAACGTGAAAGAATTAAATCTGGATCTCTTCAATGGTTGTAGCGAAAGTACTAAAATTACCACACAATTTTATTAAATTGAAAATTTCTTTTTGCCGAGAGTAGCAGAATTTTTATAAATTAAACGAGACAATAAAAGAGTGTATCTTCTGCTTGAAAAATAGATGTTTTAATTTATTTATAACGAGACTATTGTTTCGAGGGCTTTGTACTCTTCATCAGACTTCACAGATCAATTCCTGTGAATCGATTGTAATAGACTGTTAAAGAGGTCAAAATCCATAGTCTTGTTATAAATAAATTAAAAAATTTATTTGCAACGAAATTTTCTCTGGAAAGAGACGGACTGGTAGAACTTTTAATTGAATGTAATGGAAGGCAGCCTGCTGTGGAGAGAGGAAGAAAATATTTTATTTGTATCATTCATTGACCCATTGAAACCCTGAAGAAGGAGAGAAGAATCCTCCGAAACGTTGGTTTGAAAGGAAAGGAGGAAGGATTCCAATAAATTACACCTTATTTGAGATGTGTTAATTTTTTCTTTCTTCACTATTAAATTAAAAAATTTATTTTTCAGGCAGAAGACACACTTTTTTATTGTCTTCTTTTACAGAATTTTATATGAAAAGTTGCATCTTTGTGTCAAGTTTCAGGTTTTTAGCACAAACAGCCTGCTGAGAAAAAAATATTAAATCATGAAAAGTAGCAGGCTTGAAAAATATTTAATTTTTCCTCCTATTTTTATGAAGAAGTGTTATTATTATTAAAAAATTTCAAAATATTGATACTACTTAATTTTAGAAATTAAATATAAAAGTAAATAAATCAAATGATTAGACTAATGTTCAAATAAAATAATAATAAAAAATATACAAAACTGAAATAAACATCCTTCATAGGATATTAATAATAATGTCAGAAGTGCATGTGGATCGATTTTGCTTTTTATTAAAAGACCCAAAAACAAAAACAGATAATAAAAGTATTTAATTCAAATAAGAGCAGAGGGGTGTGTTGACGTAAAAGATTTATGGATTGGCTTATATCTCTGTCTAACTTGGGGGAAATATTCAAGACGTTTTTTACTGATCAAATGCAAAAAATGACGAGCAACTACAAAGTACAACAAAACGATTCGGTTAGAGAATTCATGGGCACGTAGTCGTGTGTTTGTCCACGTCACATCTCGAGAAGGGGTCGAGAACCCTTTTGCCCCGATTTCCAAAAGACATTATTTGCCAAATAATGAATTGTTTAAAAGTTGGAAATGATGGTTTCGTTTTCTTTTTGGATTGCTGGCAGGCGAACAATGAACAATGGCCACCACCCCGAGTGACCTAGTTAGCTGACGACTGAGGAGGCCACTTGGAAACCCTTTGGTCTTTTTCCAGGGTGCATGCACACTGGAAGGCACAGGCATCACGCAGAGGTTATTTTTGTGCCCGTCGAGTTTGCTGATGCTTTTTGATTATTGTGAAAATCATTTGTCTCTTTCTGCGTGGCAGTAGAGAGTATAGTACACTGGGGTTTTTCTCTCTCTTATTTTATTTTCGGGGAAGATTTCCGTGTGACGGCCGAGTCCCTCTCTTAGCGCTAGCAGGGTGATTAATGAATTTCTCGAGTTTTCAACTGAATCCTCTATAGAGTGAAACCCAGAAAGGCTGCCTCTGAGCAACCAACGGCCGAGGCTCCTTCCGACCCGCCGGCTAATTCATTCGCGCTCACACTCGCATGCACACACACACACACATACACATACACACACCCCTTATACTCATCCACACACCCTCCAGTCCTTCAATGCAGCTTCGAATCAAACTTGCTGTTCCGTTTTGTTCAAGCGAAAGACACCCCCCCCCCTCATTCACTTTTTATTTCCATCTGAATCAAGAACCTCCTTTTGCCTCTTTTCTATTTTTCTATTTTTATTCGGAATTATAATTAAGCTGTTTCAACTGAACCGTATCGTATATTGTTAGAGTTCGTGGCTGTGATGGAACTGTATTTGATGAAGGAGGAGGTATCAGCCAAACTTTGTTGCGCTGGGTTCAATAAAACGTTTCGGCCTGAATTTATTTGGCCATCTTCAGTTAATTGGGAGTTATTCACACAATGCGGTACACATATGTGATTGAACCTAGCCTTGTCAAAAATAAGAATTGTAGCTTCATGTAAATTTATAATGTGTCTGAGCCAAAGTTTCAGAAATGAATGTGAAATGTTTTATTCAGGGTGTTTTATTGAACCCAGCGCATCCAACTTTGGCTGATACCTCCTCCTTCATCTAATACGAACCGTATATTTATTGATATTCGAGAAAAAGCTGTCCAATAAAATTGAACGAAAAAGTGAACACGTTTTTAAGACACGGTATTCTTTCAGCAAAATTTTAGTGTATTGGCAATTTTTCGTCAGCAAACAATTTAAAATTTGCCACAAAAGTGCAGTTTATTAACACAAATTGTCTAACAAATTTCAGTTCATTAGTTCATGCAGCCCCCTATAATCTTCCCAGGTAGCAAAAGAGATTCTACGAATATCCACCAAAAATATTAAAACTACATAATATATATTCCAATTATCCTCAGGAGATTCTTAGTATATTGGCACCGGAGTAATTCTTGGACGAATCTTCCGGGAATATCCTTTGGCAGAAATCTAAGAATGTTCAAATAAGAATATTCTAGTAAATTGAATTAATTGTCCTACACAAATATTTTAGTTCTAAGAAAATTTCCAGAGTATCTACGAAGATTGAAAGATTATTCACTAATGTCCAGAAAATATATTATCAGAATATTTATAGATTATTCTTGTGCTACCTGGGTTAGAAATATAAAGAATTGGCTGAGCTATTATTACCGATTAAATATATGAAAATATCTTTAATTTTTACAGATATCATTACCACGTTATTGATCCTCACGTTATCCGACATCGTGGTAACAGCGTATAGATCAATCTAAAAACTTATAAGATCCCAAAAAATTATTTACCAAATTCAACAGTCGAAGAAAGTTTACATAATGTGCTTAGAGATTTTGTAAATTTGAAAACCAAGAGAAAGAATTGTAAACTTTAAATATACGCACCCCGGCGAGAATAATGTCACAACTCAAAAACCATCATTTTATAGTAGACCAAAAATAAAGTTCACATATATTGTGATATAAAAGTCCAAATAGTTTAGAAAGACCAATTAGTGCAACATGTATTTTAATAGTTAGGAATTGACTTACTAATTTTATACTCCTTAAGCACCTTCATATTTTTCCTAGCCTAAAGAAAATTGTACGTTGAGTTTTGTCACTCTTCCTGAATAGAACATCAACATTTTGATAATTATGCCTTTGTGTGAATAATTAGAATGTAAAAGTTCATTACCTTCAATCAAGAACACTGTCACAACTCGAAAAGAGTCAATATTTAAGCAAAAAACACAAGGTATTGTCATAATCTCACTGTAACAAACCTAATGTGACACTTCCCTGTTAGGACACTTGGTCTAGAAGAGGTTTTCTAGATACTAGGAGATCTTCTAGACATCTTAAAGAAATCATAAAGACAATAAAATATTTTCTAGAGCGAGTGTGCTATCTGGGTTCTTGGTTGGATGGGAATCAAATTGACTTCCTACTAGAACGACACTTCCGTTATACCTAGACGTTGTCAGTTTTGCAACTGCAGAATAGGGAATTAACTCAAATTTGTGGATTTTTGAGTTGTGACGTTATTCTTGCCGGGGTGCGACTATTTTGTTTCAATTGATACAATTTTCTAATAAAAATATTTAGGTAATTTTTTTTGTAAGGGTCGAATAATATTTTGCGGGAAGATGGAGGGAGGAGGGGCAAAATCTTTAAGTTACGCTACTGACTTTATCAATTAAAAACATTTTATGCCCTAAAAATATAAATACGTGTGTAGGTATCATGAAAAATTTTGTCATTTTACAAAAGCTGATATTTTTTTATTAAATTTTATTTTAAAATTTAATTAAAAAATTTAAGAATGTGTTATATAAAATAATTAAATTTATTTCTAAACCTAATACAATCAGTAACTTTATATCATTCTAGCCACTGAGGAAATCGAAATAAATCGACGAAACATCTGGTCCATTTAATAAAAACTCAGTTTTTAATTTACCATAATTATTGTCCAATTCCCTATACTATATCTTTTAATTATATTCAAATTTACCAATTAACTACCAAGATTATTAGCAGCGATTTTTTTTTCATTAAAGAATAATGTTTCAGACTTAAAGAATAACACTGGTCAACAGTGGTTTTGTTGCCCTTGATATAAAAATAATTTTGAGTAATTGTATGCCAACAAATTATGAAACTATGAATGATTTTGAAATATTGGCTCTAGTTTTTTTTTAATCTTCATTTTCAATTTAGACTATAAAAAGCAGTAAATATGAGAAAGAAAAAGCATCTATACATATTCTATAATATCAATTTTTATTGAAAAATATTACTAATTGTTTTGTTTTAGTGTTTCATTATTTTATATAGATGTAAAAAGAGAGAAAAATTAGCAAAAACAATGTTACACTTTAGAGAAACGCCTTTAATAAACTTTTCTTTTGTAATTTTAAATATTATAGGTACTAAATTGAAAGTATTTGTGCCGAGGGTAGCAGAATTTTTATATATTGAAGGAGTCAATAAAAGAGTGTGTCTTCTGCTGGAATTATAAATTTTATTACAGTCAAAAAAATGAAACAAATATAAATGAGAATTCTTAACTCACCCATGTTGAAATTTCACTTTCCATTCATACATTAATTCCTGTGAATCAATCGTAATAGACTGGTGAAGAGGGAAAAGCCCTCGAAACTAAAGTGTCGTTATAAATAAAATGTATAATTCCAGCAGAAGACACCCTCTTTTATTGTCTCCTTCAATATTATAGGTACACCAAAATAAATAAAAAAACAAACAGTGCCAATTCAGTACTTTCATGACTATATTCGTAAACTGTGTACTTGAAATTATAGAAAAATTCAAAAGTAGCAAAGGCAAAAGCGCGAAAATAAAAATTTCCCTGATATTCACTTCGATTCGAATCCCCTGAAAATGTGTGACAGCCTATCCATGTTGGGCGTCTCTGTCGCATCTGACCTGTCTTGGAATGAACACATTTCCTCTGTGGCGCAATCTTCAGCAAGGAAGATCGGCTACTTATTTAGGTCCAAACGATTTTACAAGCCCCACATCTTCTCACCATCTACAAGGCCCAAATCCGCCCCTGTCTCGAATACGGCTCTCATTTATGGAAAGGAGCCTCTAAATATTCTCTTGCTACCCTGGATGCAATTCAGAAACGAGCTGTAAGGCTAATTGACGATTCTACCCTCACCGACTCCCTCGACTCGCTAGCTCATCGAAGAAATGTCTCTGCCCTTTCCCTTTTCTATTTATACTATCACGGCAGGTGCTCTGATGAGATAAAATCAATAATTCCCCCCAAAGCATGCTTTGCACGTAGCAAGCGTTTTGCCGACTACCAACACTCTTTCGCGATCAAATTAGAAAAGTGCCGGACCCCACTTCATTCGCCAATACATATATCCCCATGACTTCAAGGAACTGGAACTCTCTCCCAGCCTCAATCTTTCCCAGCACTTATAATCTTCAAACCTTCAAAACCCGAGTGCATAGACACCTACGTCTACACCCTCTCACTTAATCAACTCTTCCTTCTCTTCGGTAATGCAAGGGTCTTTCGAGATCCATAGGGGCTGCATCTTTACTGGTGCACCCCTTCTTGCATTCGATTGAATTAAAAAAAAAAAAAAAAGGCAACAATTTTTTTTTTTTTGTTAAGCTGTGTAATCTGTCTTGCTTATTGAATTTAAAAATGAATCGCGTAGCTCGAACAACTACGGGAAGATAAATAGCATTCCTATTAGAAACATTAGGATTAGGAAAAATTTAAATTGATAATTTTTCGGCGATGTTCAAAAACCAAATGTCTCGAATATTTATTTTCATTTTCAATATTAATAAATTGAATGTCTGATGATGATTTGAATGTCAATTAAAATTCGGGTGGCTATCTTAAAAAAATACAAATGATTTATTGATAAGTATAGTTTTAGTTGGGAGGGGGTCGGTCGGTAGACGGATCAACCGGAATATCATTGAAGAGGGGTCTTTTGGCGGCTGCGGGAGGGACCGAAGATCTCTGTCCCAAGTTCTCTTAAGAGAAAGACGCGGGGGCGGAGATAACAAGCCGTGAGTCGTGTCAGTCAAATGCGAGCATTACTTGCCATAACGCAAGGATTAATCTAACAAGCTGCCAGGCTAACAGCCTCTGCTTCCACTACTTAACTTCCTTAGTTCACTCTGAAATTGTTCCGAATAAATTCCCGACACGAAAACAACTCGACAAGCTCTGCGACTATCAATTTCTACCCTGGGACTTTGGGGGATAAATGGAATTGCAAAGACAACAAATAACCCGGGTTGTGGCCGAGTGATTAGATAAGAAACAAACTGTAACCGATACACATGTCTTTCAATTTAAGATAGCTGTTTCACCATATGGGTTTTCTTAGGATTTTTTTTGAAATTTCGAGAGATTATTATTTAAATACGTCTGCATCGATTGGTGGCAAAACGAAATTAATGAACAATATAGTTCCGGAGATATTAAATTCCAAAAATAGAGTTTTTCAGACTCAAGCTTGAGTTGCTTACAAAAAGAATTTAGTCTTTTTGATTTTAAGTCGATTCTTCCACGTTTTCAGAAGAGGTTGCTATTAATAGTCAAAACATCAAAAATGGAATGCATTAAGGTTATTCCTCTAGTATTAGATATGAATCGATACTTATTTTTTATTTTAAGTCGATTCCTCCATGTCTTCAGCAATGGTTACCAATAATAACCGAAACGTTTAAAGTCTAATGTAGGATGGTTATTCCTCGAGTATTAGATGAGAATCGATCACTATTTTTGAATTTAAGTCAACATGGACTGAAAATAGCAAGTGATATGTGATTAATAATAAAGGAATGAACATATTAATATTTCAAATGACTGTGGATAAAGTTTAGCAACGATCCGTTGCAGTTTATTTGATTATTATTTCATATTATTTTAAAAAATATTTAATCAAAAATACATACGATCAATTCCAATAAATTACACCTTATTTGGATATGTGTTAATTTTTTCTTTCCTTACTACCCCTGGGCTGCCTTCCATTACTTTCAATTAAAAGTTCTACCAGTCCGTCGAAAATTTCGTGGCAAATAAACATACGATCAATATTGAAATAAGCATAATTATTATTGAAATATTAATATAATTATATTAGATATTATTTATAAACTCATTGAAGGAATTAAAATATTTCTTGCATGCGCATAGGAAAATAGGATAAAATAGATTTATAAATTAGATCAAATAAAATACCTACTAAGGGGCCGTCCATAAATTACGTCACACAGTAAGTAGTCATGGGGAATCTCAAATTTGTGACAAAAAGTGATAGGGGGGCCCGAGGATCTTAAAAATGGTGATGTCACAAAAGTCAAATTAAAATTTTTTTAAAAATTTCAAATATATTTTTTAAATTTTAGCTTATATAAATAGTGAATAATGTGAAAAATGATATGAATAAAAATAAAGTTAAACAAAGAGATTGTCCTCTGATTAATGCAAATAAACATACACACATATATATCGAAATTATATATCTGTATATATATTATTTATTTGTTTGAGACTATAGTTTCGAAGACTTGGTCTTCATCATCAGTCTTTTTTAATTATATGATGAATGTGAACCTGAAGTTGATTTTAATTTTAACTGCTATAAGTAAAGATCGAAAATTTTGAATTTCGATACTGTATTGACTCCATGAAAAATAATATTTATAATTAAAAAAGACTGGTGATGAAGACCAAGTCTTCGAAACTATAGTCTCAAACAAATAAATAATATTGATACAGATATATAATTTCGAATATATGTGTGTATGTTTATTTGCATCAAGCAGAGGACAACCTATTTGTTTCTCTTTGTGAATCAACAACTCTGCTACTCTCGGCAAAACAAAAACTTTTCAATTAAATAAAGTTAAACTTGAAATATTATAAATCCCTTTAGTTGAGTTTAATTAATAAAAAAAAATTCCACAATTATTGGATTATAGGGTATAAAAGTGTGACGTCACGATACAGGGGAGGGGGGCTCAATGAAAAGTCTAAATATCTTAAAATTCATCTGACGTAACTTATGGACGGCCCCTAATGACAATAATATTCAAATAAAATAATTCTTTGAACTTGCTAAGTTTATTAAAATAAGTTAATTTTAAATTGAAAGTTTTTGCCGAGAGTAGCAGAATTTTTATATATTGAAGGAGACAATAAAAGAGTGTGTCTTCTGCTGGAATTAATTCCAGCAGAAGACACACTCTTTTATTGTCTCCTTCAATAAGTTAATTTTACAAAGATTCTGGTGACTCAGGAATCCAATCCGATCTTATATTTTTATATAGGAATAGAGCAAGGGAGAGTAAAATGAAGATTTAAACAAATGACAGTCGGGATGCATAATTGAAATGCAGCCCAATTACCGAAATATTAAAATATGATTTGTTGTTGGGCCTAGTAGATTTGGTGTCCCCATTTCGCTTTAACTAATGATGACATCGGAGGGTGCTTTTCTATAGATTACCTCCCATTCGTCATTCTTACCATGGAGTCAGCATTTAACTAATGTGTTTATAAATGAATCAAGGTACAATTTCATCTGGGGCACGAGCATGTCACCCAACACCTCACCTACCCCGAAGATAATTTGGTCATTAATATTCAATTTGAACATTTATTATTCTTATTTGTTTATTGTTTATTAAATAATCCAATGGTATTTTTCTTACTAAGTGGAATGAAAAAGAAGCTACAATTAATTCTAGAATAATTATATCGCTTAACTTTTAATGGGCTACTCAAAAATATTTAAGATATTAAACAGTAATATTTCAATCTTGTTTGAAAAAAGCCGATGATATAATTTAATGTCAAAGCATTCTTTAAATTAGGCCTGCCCAACCCGTGGCCCGCACAGTAATGAGTGTGGCCCAACATAAAATCATAAACTTCCTTAAAACATTGAGATTTATATATAGAGATATATTTATTCCCTTTTTTGAAATATGAATGTACATTTGTACAATACGTGAAGCTTTTTTCAAGAATGAAATTGACTAAAAGCAAAATTATAAGCTCAACAATATAAGATAAAAACAAAAAATAATGAATTTTCGAATATTTAAAAATTCTTCTTCTGATATTTTTATTTTCTAAAATATTTATGCTATTGTTTCAGTAATGCTACGACACTAACCAAGTCTATAGTTATATCATTCTAGTGCAAGGAGACAAGGAATTGGGGTTTTCTAGAACAATCACAATTAATTGATAATTTCTCTCCCGGACTAAAACGTGTCAGGATTGTATTTTAGATATTTGCACGTTCTTACATGTCAATAGATAATGAATAGTCAGGGATTATTATATCCATGTCCCTTTTAAAAAATAAATCATTCCTCATATCCTTCTTTATTCCCATTCGATTTAAACCAGGGCTGTCCAATCCGTAGCCAAATATAAAGTCATCAAATTCTTTAAAACATTGAAATTTATATGTAGATACTGGATAAAAATAATTTTAAGAAAAAATAAAACCGACTTCAAAAAAATTAAATGTAACAAATCAAATATACTAAAAGGTATAAAATAATTATTAACTTATTTAGTTACAACTAAAATATTAACATGAACTTACTTTTTAAGTCGGTGTCAAACGTATACCTTTTATGAATCGCACTTGACGGATCGTACTTAGTACGTTTGGTGTGTACGCTCGCTTATAGGTATAGTTTGTTTGGCACCGACTACAAAAAGTAATTTCATGTTAATATTTCGTAGTTTAGTTGTAACTAAATAAGTTAATAATTATTTTATACCTTTTAGTGTATTTTATTTGTTGCATTTAATTTTTTTGAAGTCAGTTTTATTTTTTTCTTAAAAATTATTTTTATTTTTCTCTTTTAGTGATGTTATTAATAGTGATCATATCATCAGAACTTGACCAAATTAATATGGCACCATCCCTAAGATACCCCCTTTCCAATAAAAAAAGAATCATCAAAATCGGTTTATAAACAAAGAAGTTAGGCCTAAACAAACCTAATAAAAAAGGTCTAATACCTATGAAAAAAAATGGGACCAATCGGAAGGTAGACTGAACCCAATGCAAAAAAAAAATTCAAAATCGGTTCACAATTGGCGGAAAAAAAATTCAGTCGAATAGAGAACCTCCTCCTTTTTTGAAGTCGGTTAAAAATACGCAACAATTTGATCTGTTAATTTTTTTTCTTTAAAATTGAAAATCTACTGTGAAGTTTTCAAAAAATAAAAGTAATAGAGGCAACCAGGTGCGTCAAAGCAATCTTATAGATCTGATAATCCTATGATGATGAAAAGAGTCTCGCCATTACGTTCCCCATCGGTCTAAAATACATGTGTCCCATTCTTAATACAACGAGAGGCCATTTTTTCATTTGGGTTTGTTTACTGGTAAAACAAAATACAGCTATTTAAAAATTAACTTATAATAGGAAAGGTAGAAAAATACAATTCTAAATTTCGACATGGAAAAAATGAAGAAGTGAAGCTCGAATGGTGTTTGACGTGGCCACTGCCACTGCCAGCGAATATTCTCTCATTTTTCTTCTTGAAATAAAAAGTGATGTTTTTGACAGCAGAAAATGAGTTGTTTCGTTTCGAGATATTTTCGTCCAAGCTCACCTTAATATACAATTAAAAAAAATACTTTGTGGATATTTCATGACTATATCATACACCTGTCCTCCTGGTATATTAAATTTTTTTTAATTACAATCTAGCTGTGGATAGTATGGATGGTAATAAGTAATTTTTATCGATTTACTGATTGCAATCTCCAGGGTTTACCCAAAATATAGGTACATACCTACCAGTGGCGGTTGGTGACTTTTCAACATGCTGTCCAAAAAAGAGCCCTTCATTTTTTGAAATTTTATTTTAATCTTCGATTTTTTTTTGCAAATTTCATCGAATACGCATCATTTTTATTATTTTTAACCGACTTCAAAAAAAGAAGGAGGTTATCAATTCAACATGTCTGTTTATTTTATTTTATTTTTTGTTTTTTTGTGTTTCAACATTGATTTCTCTTTACCATGTGGACCAATTTCGATTTTGCATTAGGTTCAGTATAGTTCCCGATTGGTCCCGTATAAATTTCATTAGCATTGGACCTTTTTTTTTGTTATATATGTTCACACATAACTTCATTGTTTATTGACCGACTTGGATGATTCTTTTTTTACTGGAAAGGGATTACTTTAGGTATGATCCCATACTGATTTGGTCAACTCTGTTGATATGAAATAACCGAAATCTCCAATTCTTATGTGCAAATAATCGAAATTATAATAAATAAAGTCTTTATAAAAAAAAACAATCTTAAAAGATAATTAATTGATTGTGGTGTTGGTGCAAGGTGAAACATCTTTAAGTAAAATATTGCATATAATATTTATATACATAAATCTTAAAAGGTTCATCTAAAACCCGCTAACGTTTCGAGATAATTTCTCTATTTATGAATTAAATTTTATTATCAATTTCTGAGGAAAAAAAAAAAAAAAAAAATTTCGAAGGATTTTAATTTATTTTATCTATCAATTTCTGAGAGAGGGGAACGGGGGATTAGAAATAATTATCGGATTAATTAATTAGTTTTTTCCTCTTATTAAAAACAAGGACTAAAAAGATGATCAAGGACAGTCGATGATGGAGAAGTAATTTCCGAAGTCGAAGCTCAAATACAATTCAATAATTGGTTCAATAAATTTCTAAAATTTCTATCAATTTCTGATTCTTCGCCCTAATCTTTCTCTTACGAGATGCATGCAAGGTATTATCTCATGTCACTATTCTTAACATCACTAAAAAGAGAAAAAAATAACTTTTAGAAAAAAAAACGAAAAAAAACGTGAAAGAAGTTATCACTTCAAAAAAAATAAATAAAATAAAATAAGCTAAAAACTAACCTAACCTTTTACTAATTAATAGAGATTGTGGTGTTGGTGCAAGGTGAAACATCTTTAATAAAGATAAAAGTAAATAATAATTTAATGAGATATAAATTTACTAACCTAACTCATAGTAAATTTATATCTCATAAAATATTTATTTATTTTTATCTTTAACCTTTTACTGTTATACTACTGTTAAAAACAAAAAAAAATGATTAATAAAAGGTATCTAATTGTCTTGTTTTCACTATTTCAGTCACTGAGGAAGTCGCTAATCATTGACGAAATGTCAGTAACTTTGCGTTTGATTTAAATTATTGATTTAAATTATTATATAATGAAAGGCAGTCCAAATTATTTAAATTTTTTATTCAAATTCCGACGTTTCGGAGAATTTTTCTCTCCTTCTTCAGGGTAATGAATAGTTATTGATGAGTGAGTATAACTCGGCTCCCATTTGTCTCTATTTTCAGTGATTATAACAATATTACAATACTTTTCACCATTATAAGTTGACTAAGTACACTTATGATATAATGGTGAATAGTATTGTAATATTGTTGTTATCACTGAAAATAACTATTCATTACCCTGAAGAAGGAGAGAAAAGGTCTCCGAAACGTCGGAATTTGAATAAAAAATTTAAATAATTTGGACTGCCTTTCATTATAAACTACATAATAACTTTAATAAACAAATAGGGAATTTTTACATAATATCTTCTCGTTTATATGCAATAACTTCACAAACGATACAAAAAATACAAAATTTGGTTGGCTTTTAAATTTCTACTTCTCAATTTTGTTTTTAATAAATGACCTACATTAAGTTGAAATGATTTCTACGATATCAATTCAAATTTGTTTGCTTGCCTTCGTCTACCATCTATCATTATCTGTAATATTCATTACCCGCTAAGGTAGGCGTATTTCTTTCTTATCTCTCGATCATGGGAATGATTTTGATGTTAACAAACAGTTTAGACACGATCGTTTAATTGATGACTCAGTGCTTATGTCACCTCCAGGAGAGCAAAGGTGAAAGAATTCGAGAATCTTCGAACCATAGAGCTTCTGTATAATGTTTCAATGCTAAACAATTATCAATTTCTTTATTGATTATGATTTTTGTTACCTAAATGAAAGTGCTATTCAGGGTATGTTCGTCTACATCTCACTAAATGTGGCTAGAGGTGAAGTTAGTCTTAGAATCAAAATAGTGGTTAGATCAGTGTTTCCCAACCTTTTTTTCTACCATGTCCCACCGAAGCCTTTCTAAAATTATCATGCCCGGTGCTGCCGTTACAGTACAAATGTATTTCTTCTTTCTTTTTAAGTGCCATATCAGGTCTACCTGACGTTTCGGCTCTTCTCTACATATACCTGTGCTGAGCATGTTTAGCTGTTTTAAGACAGATATACGGGACCTACTTTTTAATGCCGGTTCCCAACGGCTAGTTTAAAGAGGTTACTATGTAATTATACTCTTGGTAGGTTGCCATTGTTTTCCAAGAGGAGGCGACTACAGATATCTGATGTGCCGAGACTCAGTCTGGAACCATCGTATTTCAGGCCAGCGGCCCGACACTCTAATCACTGACCTACAGTCGCCTCTGCAGATGTATTATTTACAGTAAATTTTTGCCTGAAAAGTACAATAGTAAATTAACATTAAAATAAATTAGTTTTTAGTACATTCCATAAAATATCTCAAAGGTAGTTCATTAATGATACATTACAGTCCTAAAAAATATAAAGCTTCAAAAAATCAAAATAAGGTACGAATAGAGGACACTACACAAAGTTAGTTTCTTATTTTTATTCAAAGTATTGCCCCCTATAGTTCATTTATGATACATTACAGTCCTAAAAAATATAAAGCTTCAAAAAATCAAAATAAAGTACGGATAGAGGGCGGTACACAACCCTAGTAGCACAATGTTACTATATAGTTTGAAACTTTGTGCTACTAGGGAAAGTTAGTTTCTTATTCTTATTCAAAGTATTGCCCCCTATAGTTCATTTATGATACATTACAGTCCTAAAAAATATAAAGTACGAATAGAGGACGCTACACAAAGTTAGTTTCTTATTCCTATTCAAAGTATTGCCCCCTATAACAGATTGCAGCGTTTCAAATTTGAGAACTTCAAAAATACAAAAATAAATAAATTCCAAAAATAATAATAATAAATAAAAAACCGAGGGGTGAACCGCAACTGGAATTAGGTGTACACCGTTTTTGGAATTATTTGGAATTACTTTGGAATTCATTAGATAATCGATTGTCATCTATTGTCTTCTACTTGAAAATGAAAGTGGAAGTGGAAGTAGGTGTACACGATTTTAGTTCACGGTTCACCCCTCGAATAGAACCATATGTTAAGAAAAACATTGTATCTCTTCAGAACACAACATTTTCCTCAATAATCAAAAACGAAACAACGGACGTGTCTACTAAAAAAGCTATATTGTTAAGATATTAATCATCAAAAACTAAAAAATTATGTGATTCATTTTAGGATTAGTAGAATTAGATAATGGTCGTTCTGCAGCGGGTATTTATGATGTTTTAAGAGGTTATTTAGTTTCTGTGCAGGAGTTAATTTAGAAAATCTAGCTGGATTCGTTGCACATTATTATTTTGAGTAACCATTATATTTCCTGTTTTTCTTTTTATATTCTATATACGTTAATATATTATACAAAAATAATAAAGTGGCTCGATTTATACAGTACATTTTATACTAAAATGAATAGAACTTCTGCATAAAAGCTCGCGGCAGCACCGCACATAATTTTTATTTATATTCTAAAAATGAATTATCATTTATATAAATATAATTACAAAAACAAAATTTTGTTCATTAGTATTTTGATTGGTTCTACAATTCTACACACATTTAAGTGTATCTAATAGATACTATATATATAATAGATATATATGCTGAAGCTACTTAGCTACTATCGAATTTTGTTAATATTTATTTTTTCAAATATGGTTAACTAATTTTGTAGATTTTTATTTTTATCTAGATTTTTGAATTGACCCCCTGTGGGGCGTGGACCCCTTGTTCGGAAACACTCGGTTAGATTGAACATGTTATATAGGAAAGCAAGAACTACAAAACTTACAAAAATTTAATTTTACTTAAAGGTAGTAAAATTCAAAATTTAGGGATATCAAAATAAATATCTAAATGAATTATATTTAATTTTTCATTAAAATTAATTGCCTATTTATATACTTGTTTAAGATTTCAAAAATCTTCCCTAAATAATAATCCTAATAGATAGGATACCAATCTTTTCTAATCGGATATACTGTTTAGTAATTAATCTGAGTAGGAAATGCAATTAAATTTAATTAAAATATGGCGTCTGATTCTCACATTTTTCGGCTGGGCGAACAAAAAAGTTTCGAACCAAACTGGTCACCCACCTTAATTTTCTTGCTGGTGCAATGGATTGGTTCCTGATGGTTTTCGGTTGTTGAATGGGGCTCGGGGGTCGAGGGGCGTTCTTTCTTCCAAAGGACGGGCCTTGCAGCTAAAACTGCTTGAGGATTTCGAAAAGAAATAGGAGGGATCCAACTGCGCGATTGATTGATTGTTTGTCTTGTCTGTGATTCGAATTGAAAGTACCTCGCGAATACTGGCTGGCTGGCCACTCAATAAGAATTCAATTAACTTTATTTCAATTCCAAATCATTTGCATTTAGATTACCTTTCGTTGTTTTCGTTCAAACTTCCCTGGTTCTCCATTCTACAAAAATCCTACTTCAATTTATATACTTTTATCGTTTGACGGAATCAGAATGATCAAATAGCTTGTTAAAATAATTATTATATACCTGAAAATAGAATAATCTAAAAATTTATTTTTAAATAAGTATTTCAAAAATAACTATAATATTATATAATAATACTGAAGAAATATAAAATAAATACCTATATCATGTTTGCCAGATGTAAGAATATCTTTTTACTTTACCATACAGGGTATTGTCAAGTATAGTACACGTGCATGGAAAAAGTGTATTTTTTTTTGCTTCACCCTTTCGAAATCAGTGAAACCCTCAAATCCGGACTGTAGCCTAATTGGGACTGTCAATCCTGTTCGGATTAGCCGAAAGCACCTTCGACAATTGAACATAACTGATATAAAGTGAAAGATTAAGTGATATTTTGTGTATTTCTATTATTATTTCATTGTTTTTGCAAAGTGATTAACCTAAAGAATTTCAATAACCAACTTTTACCGTTTTTCAATCCGGGATGACATAAATATGTAGACACATTTACACTTTGTTAGGTATATGCTAACTGTACTTCTTTGTTAATTTTTCAACTAATTATGTAAAATAAGGTTATAATGTAGAATATATACATAATTGTTTTATGACTAAATAAATAAGTTACTCTTTTTTGCGTTCAGATTTCCTGGATTTCGGATTTTCGGGATTCGGATTTGAGGGCCTTTCACTGTATCTCAAAAACGGCTAAAACTATTTTGATTTAAAAAATTGGACGAAACTATGACATTTCGGTCTACAAAAAAAGCCCTATATGCAAAATTTCAGCTCAAAAATCACAAACGTTCAAGAGCTCTTTAATTATAAATGCTCGAGTTCTCCCGATTTTCTACATTCTTCACTCGGAAATTCTTAAGCCAGAGAGCTCAAAAATCTAATAAATTTTTTGGAAATAATTTCTTCATTATCTTAAGTTAACCATTTCTATACGCTGCCGAAAGGTACAACAATGTTTCACTTTATTAAACGGAATCCAGAAAAATGGAAAGCTGAAAAATAAAATCTTGGCTAATAACTATAATACTTAACTATTGAAGATCATATTGAACAATTAAAATTATTTAGTTTTTATGGACGGTTCCTAAAAAAAGTAAATTCAAAATTTATTTTTGTATTTTTCCAATGAGTTAATGTGATTTTACCAATATAATATAGTATTTTTTTACTATACGCAATCTTGTAAATTTCCTATCAATTTGTATTGTAAACATATAGTAAATTTACAATTTTTTTAACCTACACGGTGTAATTCTTCTTCGGTTTGAAAATGTCTCTTGTCTTGATTTCAAAAATATATAAAAATTTGACTATATAGATCGCTAGAATCAATGTTCATACCAAGCAAAGATTTGTCACACTACTTCCTATTATTTTGATTATTTATGTCCATCGATTAAATTAATAAGTTAATAAATTAATAGTACGGAAATAAGGAAGTATTTTTTATTTTATGCCAACGTTTCGTAAACTTTGTTGACTTCTCAGAGCTCAAACAAATTAATCTCTTTGCATATTTATAAAGTGACAAATATCGTATACAAAGAGATTAATTTGTTTGAGCCCTGAGAAAGTAAACAAAGTTGACTAAACGTTGGCATAAAATAAAAATACTTGCATAAGCTATTGTCCTTATTTCCCTACAATAACTTATTAGAAATAGTAAACGCATGTAAAATACTATATTATATTGGTAAAATCACATTAACTCAATGGAAAAATACAAAAATAAATTTTAAATTTACTTTTTTTTAGGGGCCGTCCATAAAAATTAAATAATTTTAATTGTTAAATATAATCTTCAATGGTTAAGTATTATAGTTATTAGCCAAGTTTTTATTTTTCAGGTTTCCATTTATCTGGATTCCGTTTAATAAAATAAAGTTTAACTACCTACTTCTATTTTTGACTTCTCCAAATTATTTTGAATATTATATGCGAGCAAATTTAAATAAGATTCTTTATTTATATTTTAATTCTAAAAATACAATTATTATATTTCATTTTATTTTTTGTTGAAAAAGATAAATTCCTCCGTGTATACGTATATTATTCTCTCAGGCAAAGACCATCATCAATCACAAAAGCATCTTTCTTACGGAAGAAGAGCATTCTTTAATATTCTTTCGAAAGTGCTGCTATAATTTCATTTCCTAACCCCAACAGCTCAGTTCATCAGATGGAAGCACTCGCATTTTACTTCCTAGGTTTCCTTCAATAGTCAGATGAAATTTATCGCGAGGGATTGGTTAACGCCTCGCATGAGGTGAAGGAAGACCCGGCCGATGTTCGGGTGTTGTTGTTTGTTTGGGGTTTTCAACCGAGGGTAGATTTCCCTCGCGGGGTGACGGCGCCAAACGCCCCAGACACCAAATGTCAACGTGGGAATCACACACAACACAACACACCGACGCATACAATGAAAATCGAGAGTGTGTGCGATATGCGTTGCCTACAACGAAAATCGATCACTCGACGCTGCTGAGTTCCGTTTGCGAGTACGATGAATGTTTGGTGTCAGGTATGAGGATAAGCAGCGACAGCAACAGCAACCAGCTATGTCATCGCCAACCAGACCAATCCGCCGATTCACTCACCTTCACCGAGAAGAATAGAGTCCAAAGTTGCTGCATAAGTGTGGCGAATTTAATTGAACCGGCAGCCTTTCGTCTCCTCAGATACCATTCATCGAAAGCAGCTGACCGCTCTGTCTGTTTACTATTCCATTTACTCGTACTATAAATACACATTACACAAACTTTAACTCATCGCCAGTTAGAAATTAAATGAACGTGTTGAATTTAAGGAGGTCCTTTCGCTCCAGTTGAGTCAAAATAAGTGTAGTATCGAATATTTAATAAAATAAGTTAAAAAACAAATGAAAAATAATAAAATTAAAAAATAAATAGTATGAATGCCGTAAATGTTTGAAATCAAAACAATTTCAATCAAAACATTCTATGAAAAAACAGGCCATGTTCGATAAAGTAGTGAAATCTAGTGTGTAGCCAAGTTAAATTCGCCACACACTAGATTTCACTACTTTTTTGAATATGGCCTGTTTTTTCACAGAATATTTTGGTTGAGATTTCTCTTCTTTTTCTAAGCTATGAGGAAGCCCGTTGGTCCAAAGGGCTAGAATTTTCATTTTTGACCCCCCCCTCCTTCCCCATTTTGGGTGGTTAGTTTTTGCATTTCTAGCCTTCTGGGGGCTCACAAAATATGTATACAAAATATGGTTGAGTTTTGTCCAACGGGCTAGAATTTTAATTTTTGACTCCCCCTCCCCAATTTGAGTGGTTAGTTTTTGCATTTCTAGCCTTCTGGGGCTCACAAAATATGTATACAAAAATGGTTGAGTTTTGTCCAACGGGCTAGAATTTTCGTCTTTGACCCTCCTTGCCATTTTGAAAGGGTTGAAAGATAGAAAGTTTGGATTTTTGAAATTTTTCCATTGTTTGTGTCGCAATCTCTACTAGCAGGTGAAATTTCATGATGCCTGAATGATTGGAAGTACCTACCCTATAGGTTTTGATGACCTGTCAATGAGTGAGTGCCAAAATTAGCTATTTTCTCAGATCCATATCTCAGAATCTATTTAAGCTATATTATTGAAATTTGGTACTTTCCACAAGATGGATTAAATAATTACATGTGTATAATATCAGCTCTGTATCTCAAATGTATTCCGTGCTGTAGGGGGGTCGAAATTGGCTCGAAATGGTTCGGGTAAATAGCCTACAGCGTGTACGGCCAAGCTAATGCTTGAACTTGGCCTGCGCACGCTGTGCGTATATAAAATAAATAAATAAATAAATAAAAAGTTAGTTTCAAATCAGATGATATTAACTCTTGTATGATTTGGCAATGTTGTATTTCTACTGTTTATGTTTACATCCAATTTTATGTGATTTTTAGTGAATTTCTCAGTAAATTCCGCGGTCAATTATATATTTTATTGCAAAAAAAGAAACCTGGATGTTTCAAAAAGTTAATTTTTATTTTTTTTTAACTTTATCTATTCAACTAATAGTAGTATAATTCAAGAGAAAGTGTCAAGATCTTAATTTTCAATAAGACTCTGAGAAAATGTTTACATTTTAAAAAATTTTATTTTCAAAAATTTGCAATGTGTAATGTGTGATTGAAACTTCACCAAAGCATAGATAGAGACTTACACTAAAAAAATTAAGTTATAGTTATTATCTAATATTTTTTATTTAATATTGGCGGCGAAAGGACCTCCTTATTAAATCGAAAGATTAAATCATATTTACTGTTCCTGTTTTTGGGTATTTTCAAATTTTTACGCTGAGAAATGCTCATATGGTTCGAAAAAATTATAATTTAAAAAAACTAAAAAACACGCTAATGCTCTAAAAAGTACATAATAATGTCTGGGGAATCCATACGGTATTGACCCCACGAAAAATAATATTTATAATTAAAAAAGACTGATGATGAAGACCAAGTCTTCGAAACTATAGTCTCAAACAAATAAATAATATACAATTTCGATATATATGTGTGAATGTTTATTTGCACCAAGTAGAGGACAACCTCTTTGTTTCTCTTTGTGAATCAACAACTCTGTTACTCTCGGCAACACAAAAACTTTTCAATTAAATGTACAATTATAACTTACCTCAAATTCTCATCAAATTATTTTTACAAATAATCTACACAACAGTGGCGGGCGGTAACTTTTCAACCAGGAGATGATGTCAAAAAAAACCTTCATTTTTTAAATTTTATTTTATTTTTCGCTCTTTTTTGAAAATTTCAACAAATACGACATCCTAGAATTTCACGTTATTTTTAACCCACTTTAAAAAGGAGGAGGTTCTCTATTCGACTGATTTTTTTTTTGTGTCTATGTTACCTCATATCTCCGCCAATTGTGAACCGATTTTGAGAAAAAAATTTGCATTGGGTTCAGTCTAGCATCCGATTGGTCCAATTTTTTTTTATTGGTATTCGACCTTTTTTATTAGGTTTGTTCAGGCCTTACTTCTTTGTTTATGAGC
This sequence comes from Forficula auricularia, assembly GCA_024734495.1. Classification (NCBI taxonomy): domain Eukaryota; kingdom Metazoa; phylum Arthropoda; class Insecta; order Dermaptera; family Forficulidae; genus Forficula; species Forficula auricularia. The sequence continues at coordinate 8,055,519 of JALMQS010000150.1, read as the reverse complement.
CGATTTCGATGATTCTTTTTTCTATTTTACGAATGGTGTAATATTAATTTGGTCAAGTTCTGATGATAGGATCACTATTAATAACATCACTAAAAAGAGAAAAATAAAAATAATTTTTAAGAAAAAATAAAACCGAATTCAAAAAATTAAATGCAACAAATAAAATACACTAAAAGGTATAAATTATTATTATCTTATTTAGTTATATCTAAACGACGAAATATTAACATGAAATTACTTTTTGAAGTCAGTGCCAAACAAACTATACCTATAATCGAGCGTACCCGCCAAACGTACTAAGATCCGTCGAGTGTATATGTTTGGCACCGACTTCAAAAAATAATTTCATGTTAATATTTCGTCGTTTAGTTGTAACTAAATAAGATAATAATTATTTTATACCTTTTAGTGTATTTTATTTGTTGCATTTAATTTTTTGAAGTCGGTTTTATTTTTAAAATTTAACTGTAGATTTTTTAAGACTCGGTATGAAAATAATCTCAATGTTTTGAAATTTTAGGGATACGCCGCATCCACAGCATCCATGGACCGCATGCCACTGGTACACATGTGTTTTATAATTATAATTATGAAAGTTTCTTTTTACAGAGAGTAGCAGAATATTTATAAGTTAAAGGAGACAATAAATTAAATACATTTTTTAATTTATTTATATCGAGTCTATAGTTTCGAAGGCTTTGCTTGTAAAAGACTGATGAAGAGTGTAAAGCCTTCGAAACTATAGTCTCGATATAAATAAATTAAAAAATTTATTTTCCCATCAGAAGACACACTCTTTTATTGTCTCCTTTAATGATAATTATTATTAAAATTATAACTTTTATAATTTTAGACAAATTAACATTTTTTTAAACTTGAGTGGATATTGATGAGGCAGTCTAAAGAAAAGAAGATAATTTATATTATCCTTTTATTCATAAATCGACGTTTCGGAGGTTATTCCCTCCTTCTTCAGGGTTTTGAAAAGTCAGTGAAGGAAATCCAATGCGACATTCAAAATCCTGATGAAGGAGGGAATAGCCTCAGAAACGTCGTTTTATGAATAAAAGGATAATATAAATTATCTTCTTTTCTTTGGACTGCCTCATCAATATCCACTCAATTTCACTTATCAGTCCGTCTCCAAAAATTACTCCAACCTTATTTTTTTAAACATTCGTTTTAATTTTTTTTTTGAATTATTTCTATTTATGTATGTAGAATTGTAGATAGATTAACTGTTTTTTTTTTGATTAAATAACAATTTATCGAGTATTCAATTATATCAATTAAATTAGCAAATCCTAATATGTAGCTAATAATATTTGTAATGATCTTTTAGTGGGATTTAAAATTAAAAAAAAACAATTAATTTTTATTATTAATCTCCCCTGAATTGCTTTAAAGTATTCTCATTGTGAAGTACTAAGTTGCCTGATGGCAATCCTACGACTAAGAAACGATCATGATACTAGAGTTTCAGTTTAGTCAGATGGTAATTCCCTAGTGTGGGACCTTATTTGTAATTATTTTTATAGAAAAAATTTGAGGAATTTAACAGAATGAAATGTATTTATTTTTATATATGTAATTTCATTTCAATTGAGTAAACAATTATTTTTATAGAGAAATGTTTGCGGAATTTAACAGGAACAAAAGTCACAATGATACATAGAGGTGAAGCAAATATAAAGAGTGAAATAAATAAAAAATTATCCCCCAATTATCAAGTCTCTATCTCAATTTTAACCTGGACCGCACAGCGTTGTAATTTTCCCATCTAAATAACATGGGGTTTTTGACATTGAACGATCAAATTTTTATTCCGGCCAAAGTAATGGTTCAAAAAATTTGAAACTCTCAAGACTTTATCCTTATAATAGTAGCTATCCTTCAGAATTTGTATTTTAATTTATCCAATTCCTTGCGATTCCTTTTATGAAAGTAAATGTAAGCACGTCGAATTCATGGGAACTTTTTACAAGATTCAGTTCTCGAATTATTGTGCGATGTGCTTATCGGAACCAGAAAAATCAAAAACAATTTTTCTTCACATTTCAGACTAATTGACCGACTTCAAAAAAGGAGGAGGTTCTCAATTCGACTGTTTTTTTGTGTGTGTCTATGTTACCTCATATCTCCGCCAATTGTGAACCGATTTTGATAATTTTTCATGCATAGGATTCAGTCTAGCTTCCGATTGGTGCCGTTTTTTTTTCATTGATATTGGACCTTTTTTGATATGTTTGTTCAGGCATAACTTCTTTGTTTATGAACCGATTTTAATGATTATTTTTTTATTGGAAATAGGGTACCTTAGCGGTAGTACCATATTAATTTGGTCAAGTTCTGAAGATATGATCAATGACGAAATAACGTAAATCTCCAATTCTTATGATCAAATATTTGAAATTATAATAAATAAAATCTTTTATATAAAAAAATCTTAAAACATTCATTTAAAACCCGCAAACGTTTTGAGAGAATTATATTTATTAATTATATTTATTAATTGAATTTTATTATCATTTTCTGATTCTTTCGCCCGACGCTTTCTCTTATGAGATGCATGCAAGTTATTATATTAAGTCACTATTAATAACATCACTAAAAAGAGAAAATAAAAATAATTTTTATAAAAAAAAAAAACCGACTTCAAAAAAATGAAATGCAAAAAATAAAATAATAATAACTTAAAAATCAAAATAAAATATACTAAAAGGTATAAAATAATTATCTTATTTAGTTACAACTATGTTATAAATTCACTAGGTGATCCATATCCGTGTTTGGTAAAAAGCGTCATGCGGGCTAATAACGAAATGATGGTGGATCATATCTTTTTCATTTCTCTTGGTCCAGATTTAAGATTTAGCTGACTCCATAGCCTCAACCAGCAGTAGTCTAACGTTATATATTGATATATCTTGTTTAAAAAGCGGTCAAAAACAACTTTCTTTGATATATTAATTATTATTTAATATATTAATTAGAAAACTATTTAAAAATTCATTATTTCTTACACAGAAATATATAAATTCAGATAGGTATTAATAATTCTTAATATCTGACAAAAATCACCTGCATTCGATTCGAGAATGAATCAAATATAGGAAACTCATGAGTTATTACTTTACCATACAGGGTATGGTCAAGTATTGTAATCGTGCATGAAAAAAGTGTTTTTTCCTTCTTTTTTTCGAAATATCTCAAAAACGGCTGAAACTATTTTGATTAAAAAAAATGGACGAAACCATGGTATTTTGGTCTACAAAAAAGCCCTAATAAGTGAACATCGAAAAAATTAAATTTTTCGACATAATAATTGTTTTGTCAAAATGTCTGTTAGTCTGTCTGTTAGTTAGTCTGTGCGTTACCAAATTTTGTGAATGAGCTGGCTCAAAAACTAGTATGAATATTGAAACAAAATTTCACACGCAGTTTTGGTACATTGAGATTAAGAGCTGTAGATTTTGGTGCATATCGACCAAAAATTAATGGGGGTGGAGGGGGATAAAAAATTAAAAATCTAGGCTATTTGAGCAAAATCAACCAAATTTTGTATTCATAATCAGTGGACTCCCAGAAGTCTAAAAATATAAAAACTAACCGCCCAAAGGGGGGGGGGGTGTAGGGTCAAAAAATGAAAATCTTGGGCATTTACCAAACTCAACCAAATTTTGGTTGCATAATCAGTGGACCCCCAGAAGTCTAAAAATGCAAAAACTAACCCCCACCCCTACATGATTATAAATATTTTTATTAAATATTAAATATAAGTGAGGGGCCAGGTTGTATGGTAAAGTCAAGTGGATGGCCACATCAGAACACGTCAGCTTATTTTTAAATATTTTCCTATCAGTCCCTGAACTACAGTTAATTCTTTTAGAGTAGTCTTGGACAGTTATGACAATGAATAAAGGCAGATAAATAGGGGTGTTGATTGAATAATTCCAGCCTCCGTAAAGAGGCATAATTTGTCTCTGGACGTTGATAGGCTGATGCATTCTATCTCGCAATTCCCACCACGCCTATTTTCCTGTTCGTGATGCTCTCCCTTGAAGAACTCGGTGCTTTTCAATTCGTGAATTCAGGATTCACCGCCGGTGGCCGCAACCCAGGCCATTTTATCACGAGATGTCATTAATAAATGATCAGCTTGATCCCTGGTAATTTTCGAGTCCGCTCTGCTCCAGAAAACAAATACGACTGTCGAAGAGGCTTTTTTTTACCAAAGGCGGACGCCGCTTTTGATATCAAATGGATACAGGTGCTTGAATAAAATTATGAACCCCGTTCTCCACTCCTTTCCCCTTGACGTATTCAACCAACTGATCTCTTTAAATAAGTAAAGTTCTTTCAGGCAAATCAATCAAAGTGAGAAGGTTTAATTAAACTTTGACCAAGTTCGATAAAGAGATAAAAGCCGAGTTTGGATGCTGCCAGCCGAGAGTGGTTCAGTTGGAAAATTTGAAAAATGAACCGTGATCAATATCGCAAACGGAAGTTGTATATAAAAATATTGTCATAAAAAACCGATTCATTTATCTATGTTAACAATTTCGTTAAAAAGACATTATTATTATTAATAATATTCCTTTGCAAGTTCAATTTCCTGTAAGGATTTTAATAAAAACATTCGAATGAGAGGCTTTTCACCGGGCGACCATATGTCACCGTGTGTTCTATTGATAGAAATTCGTAACTTTGCCACTATTTGAAGGCAGTAACACCCGAGGACGTTGATAGTGACGTCATGCAGAAAGCAAGGCGAGCCACGTCAAGGGGGCGACCATAGACCATACACATTCGCCGAGGGGGCGGCAGGGTGAAGATTAATGATTTTCCAGCCAAGTCACCCGTCGACGGGGACGGAGAGCTCCTTGCATTTACATGGCACAAAAACCCTCAGCTCAGCACTGAGAACTAAGGGCTGAGGGCTGAGAAAGGCCCTTGCCCAGCAGGCGTCGCGAAAAACCGCCACAGCCCTTCAAGCCTAACAGGAAGCGAACAGCGAGGAAGGAAACCCGATTCGACTCTACTCAAGAATAAAACGATCGTCGCTTTTGATACAACTATTATTTAAGATTATTCTTAAATAAGAAATGGAAATTCCTATTTTTATATTTTCACGTGAAGCAATATTAATTATTTGCTTATCAATCCGACAGTTTGTCATTGTCAAACGAGTCATGAAAGTCTTTCACTAGGTCAAGGACTTTTAAAGTAAAATTATTCAATTGCACATTTACTTAATCAGTAAAAAATAATCGACAAGTATTTTTCGGATTTGTTTCGAAGTTGAAATTTTTTTCTCTGTCTATTCCTATGTTTAGGACTTGTCAAGTTAGACAGTGATTTATAATGCAAAAAGAGAAGAACTTCATGTTTATAAATAGGTCTGAATGACTGGGACCGATGACTTGTGATGAGGGAACTGCAACATCGCCCATCATCAGATTAAATTTACCTCCTATTTCGGATGCAATTGGTCCGAGTTCAGCGATTTGCCGTTGTGGCGCTGCCTCCCAGTACAAGATCTACTCTGGCGGCCGGCCCGGAAACTGTTCATTTACATATTTTAATTGAATAATTTATCAGATCGAAATACAACTTAACATGAATTACTGATATATTAGTTAATTAAAAAATTAAGATTGTAAAATATCTCATGTTAATTATTTTCTCTACGCTATAAGCATATATTCTAATCTTGAGTTTTTTTTCTTATTTCGAATTTTATATGATAAATGAGACAAAAAATATTGAAATTGATTTTTTTTTTTTTTTTTTATTCTGATCGTGAAAAATTCTATGGCAATTTATTTCAGTCAATTGATCTATTCTGAATTGTTTGACTATCTCCTATCAGATGCTTTGAAAGGTATCTCTCTCCTTTGTCCGGGTGTGACGGTGGTTGGGATTTTGATAAATTTAAACCCACTTACTTTGAAGTTAAACAACATTCAATAACTGCCAAACACAATGGAAACACATTTGTATCTGTGGATGGTAGTTATAAAAAGATGCCGAGTTGGAGCATTAGCCCCTCTCGATCCTCGATGAGGTCACGATATAGTATTTTAAAAGCCGGGCTGGAGGTCAAGTTGAGCCTGGGAGGTTTTTGAGTAGAGCCGCGTCAGGCACAGCTTGTGGCAGTAAATGGCGCTTAAATGAGCCGAGGCTGACAAGATCACTTTGTCATCTGGGATTCCTCCTCGACCTTGGGACACCTGTAATGAGTGCATCCCCCTTGAAACGGGCAACCCTGGTACTTGAGCTAACCGAATGGGTTTTTAGTAGATACTCATTGTGTGGTGTAAATTTACTCAATTCGAATATTCATGTTCAAGGATAACCACAAAACACATCCACATCGACATTTGTCCGCGTCATCTTCGAACGAGACCTCCAGCGAAGGCGCCTTCTTGCCGCCTGGTTCGGCTATTTATTTACAGGCCATCCATCCCGAGGCAGCCGGTTACCTTGACGACGATGCGATCTGGGTACCTTGACCGAATTGAAGCAGAAGACCACTAAAGAGACTAGCTGGGCTTGATTAGGGAATAGGAGAGGGAGAGACAGACTATTAGTAAACACTTCATTTATTGCTCATTTATCACGTCTCGATTAATTACCGACTTTCGGTACATTTGGCAGCTCAGAATGTCAAATGATTCTTTAATCGTTTTGCCATTCAGGAAACAAATAATTTTGTTCAGATTAATGAACCACTGATATTTTAAAGCGTCATAAAATGAATCATTTCCTTAGGATTTTAAATCAGAATAAATTCTAGATTTTTTCTTATTTACACTTTATTTAAACCAAATTACAATCATGGGCGCTCGCAGATAAACTAGGGAAGGGAATGCATGCGGACAAATAAATCAATACATTTTTATTTCATTTTTTTTTTTTACATATAAATTATACAATATTGCATCAATATAAAAACACAAACATACAATTAACATTAAAATATGGATCCCAAAGGAGGGGCAAGTGTGTTGTTCGCCCCCCTCTCCGGATGACCATAATTTCAATTACACTTATCAATGATTTTTCTGGCTGGCAGGATCTTCGCTACGATGTCGGCGATGTGTCCCACAGTGGAAAATAAAAAATAAAAATAAAAAGTCCAACGCGGTTGAGAGGTCTTCCATCCGTAAGATACCTGTAAAGACGAGCTTCTGATATCTACATATTCTACAAAAGCCCGGATCTACAGGGTAGATTACGGATGCGCCCCTTTATAAGTGAGATTAGAAATCTCTAATAACGTTTGCACTATACCATACTAAGCCTCGTCGGCATCTGCTGGGAAGAAAAGATGATGTTCTAGCAGCCGCACTTACCCTCCCGATCACAGATGGACGGACATGCGCACTCGCATGCAATAAAGAACAATATATACTAATAAATGTGAGATGGATGGGTAGGAAATCATGCGCTGGTTTGGTGGTTGGTGTTTGTTGCAATGGTCCAGAGCAAGTGCATGCAGATGAGAACGGACGGCGCGGCGTCTCGACGCCGGAGAGAGAGAGACTACGCCCAGGACGCCTGCCCGGGAGGCTGTATGGATCTCCGGCTGGCATCAGCCGCTGATTGGGCGTCGCGATACGCCGAAAGGGGAGGGTAACCACCCCTCCGCGCACCCCCGACGTCGATTCGGGACAAACAAAGCCGACGTCGTGGCGGCGAAGAGTCAACGTGCGAACAGGTCATCCCGCATACACCACGCGGGGCACCCCTTAGCCGGCGACCCACTAATCCCTTTCATACCACGAATGGGACAAAAGTTAAGAAAAACACCCACACATGGAAACGATCAAAATGTACAGTGATTAGGTGCTAAAAAAACCGACTTCAAAAAAATTAAACGCAACAAATAAAATAATAAGAACTCAAAAATAAAATGAAATTCACTAAAAGGTGTAAAATAATTAGCTTATTTAGTTACAACTAAACGATGAAATTGTTACATGAAATCACTTTTTGAAATCGGTGCCAAACATATACATTTTTTGAATCGCACTCGATGGATCTTACTTACTCACTTACTTACTTAGTGCGTTTGGCGTGTGATGATGACAACATCGCGTAATCTCGTTTATATAGTTTGTTTGGCACCGACTTCAAAAAGTGATTTCATGCAACAATTTCGTTGTTTAGTTGTAACTAAATAAGATGATTATTTTATACCTCTTAGTGCATTTTACTTGATTTTTGAGTTCTTATTACTCTATTTGTTGCATTTAATTTTTTTGAAGTCGGTTTTTTTCTAAAAATTATTTATTTAGCCCCTATCACTGTATTTTTGATGCGTGGGTGTTTCCCTGAACTTTTTTCCATTCGTGGTATGAAAGGGATTAGTGGGTCGACGGGTAAGGGGTAGTATGTGTGCCGCGCGTGCTGTATGCGGAATATGTTAAGAATAGTGACTTATGATAATACCTTGCATGCATCTCGTAAGAGAAAGATTCGGGCGAAGGAATCAGAAATTGATAATAAAATTCAATTCATAAATAGAGAAATTATCACGAAACGTTAGGGGGTTTTAAATGAACGTTTTAAGATTATTTTTTTTATAAAAGATTTTATATTTATTATAATTTCGATTATTTGCACATAAGAATTGGAGATTTCCGTTATTTTGTTATTGATCATATCATTAGAACTTGACCAAATTAATATGGGACCACCCCTAAGGTATCCCCTTACCAATAAAAGAAGAATCACGGAAATCGATCAATAAAAAAGAAGTTATACGTGAACATACATAACAAAAAAAGATCTAATACCAATGAAAAAAGAACCAATCGGGAACTAGACTGAACCAATCGGGAACTAGACTGAACCCAATACAAAAAATCATCGAAATCGGTTTACAATTGGCGAAGAAATTGAATAACATAGATACAAAAAAAATCAGTCGAATTGATAACCTCCTCCTTTTTGAAATCGGTTAAAAATAGCAAAGTTCGAAAAAGAGGAATTTTTTAACACGCTTTTATTAGCATGACCTGTATGTACCTATGTATCAATGTGACGGAATCTTTCAATGTAATTTTCACCACCTTCAAGGCGTCTGATTAAATTGAATATTTGCATACGTATTAAGAACCGATGACAATACAATAATTTTAAACAATTGAGCCGAAAATATTAACAGAAGGGAGAGGGGCGAAATTTCGAAATTATAGCCCCCTTTGGTCTAAAACCAGTGGTTCCCAACCTGGGGGCGATTTGGATTATCAGGGGGGGCAATAAATAAGTAGGGGGCGATGAGTATTCAAAGGGGCAAAAATTAAAAACTGACATGAAATCAAGATTTGAAGATTTAGATCCATTCTCATTTGAAGCTGTGGATAAGCTTGAAAACTCTTTGCAGACGGAGTTTCTAGATCTGAAGTATGACTGTGAGGCAAAATTCATTTTCAAGCAGAGCTGTCTTTCTTAATTTCTTCTCTAGATTCTTCAATTTAAAAATTAAAACATGTACTCCTGTTTTTTAAATGTACGTCAATGATCTTAGTTAAAAAAAAATCTGTAAAAAATGTACATTTTAATTATTTTTCTATTTTATTTAAAATTTGTATACATAATCTGTGGGCCCTCAGAAGTGTTAAAATACAAATATTAACAAAAGTGGAGTGAAATTGGGAAAATATACTAGACTCTTGCCAAATTTAGTTTGGCGATTTACTCGTGGAATAATTGTACATACCCATTTTAAAACTAAAAACTAAAAAAATAAATTAAAATTTAAAAAAAACTAAAAAAAACACGCTTTTGTAAGTAATGCACTAAAAATTGTAAAATAATATAACTTAAAGCTTTTCTAGTGTCCAATAACTAAGTCAAAAAGAGTCGGCCACTTTGTCGAAATTAATTAAAACTACCTACAGTCTTCTCAAAGAAGACCCCCACGATTTTTTACTTAGTTATAAGACATAAAAAAGTTGTTATGTACATTATTTTATACTTTTGAGTGCATTACTTACAAAAGGGAGTTTTTTTAGTTTTTTTAAATATTTATTTAGATAAATTATTCGCCTAATGAGTTTTGTATAGGGTTTGGTTGTCAGATTGATCAACTGGTTTAGACCACCCATTATGACATTTCGATTTCTCATTCTGAAGCCCTTTTCAAATGATCCCTACTAAAATACAACCCTTATATTAACAAGATCAATTTTTACAGATTAAGTTTCACTGCATTAATTAGATTTATTTTCACTTAAAAACAGTTTTAGAATTGAATAGTTAAAAGTTGATGAATAAGTTCTCATAAAACACCAAAACATTCCAAAGACATCTTACTTATCTTGCAGGTATTCTTCCAAAAATCTTGAGAAACTCTTGAGATATTTCAAGATGGAAGATGCTTAGAAGCCTTGTATATCTGTCTTATTCGCATCTTCTATTCAAGAAGAACTCCTGAAATATCTTAATAGGTCTTCTAGAGCTCTTGAAGTTGGTCTTAACTAATTAGGTTACATTTTTTTTAATTTACCATACAGGGTAACGTCAAGTATTGTAATCGTGCATGAAAAAAGTGTTTTTTTCCTTCTTTTTTTCGAAATATCTCAAAAATGCCTCAAATTATTTTGATTTAAAAAATTGAGCAAAACCATGGCATTTCTGTCTACAAAATAGCCCTGATAAGTGAACATCGAAAAAATTATATTTTTCGAGATAATAATTGTTTTGTCAAAATGTCTGTTAGTGTCTGGTTGTCTGGTTGTCTGTTAGTCTGTGCGTTACCAAATTTTTGTGGACGAGCTAGCTCAAAAACCAGTGAGAATATCGAAACCAAATGTCACGTAGTTTTGGTCCATTGAGCTTAAAAGCTGATTAGATTTTGGTGCATATCGACCCAAAATTAAGGAGTGAGAAGGGGGGGGGGTTAAAATTTAAAAATCTAGGCCATTTGAGCAAACTCAATCAAATTTTGTATACATAATCAGTGGGACCCCAGAAGTCTAAAAATGCAAAAACTAACTGCCCAAAATGGGGAGGGGGGCGGTGTAGGGTAAAAAAATGAAATTCTAGGCCCTTGTACCAAACTCAACCAAATTTTGTATACATAATCAGTGGGACCTCAGAAGTCGAAAAATGCAAAAAGTAACCGCCCAAAATGGGGGGGGTCTATGGTCAAAAAATGAAAATCTAAGTTCTTCTACCAAACTCAACCAAATTTTGTATACATAAATTGGGACCCCAGAAGTCTAAAAATGGAAAAAATAACCTCCCTCCCCTACAAGATTATAAATAATTTTATTAAATATTAAATATAAGTGAGGGGCCAGGTTGTATAGTAAAGTCAAGTGGATGGCCACATCAGAACACGTCAGCTTATTTCATAGAGATTTTTCCGTTTTCATTTGTTCTTTGATTTTGATAAACCTACAACAGAGGTTTTTTGAGAACATAAAGATGTTTTGTATAAACAGAAAAACTTTAAGATGATTTCCTCCAAATTTTATTTAATTGTAATTAAACATGTTTATCCACTAAGCTTTTAATTGCAAGGCGGGTAAAATAACAAAAATATTAATCTCCCCATGGTTGGTCCAGCCTAAAAGAAATTAAAAAAAAAATTAAAATTGAAAAAGATTAAAGATTGGTTTAAAATAAAGTAATATTGGAGACTTGAAAATTTTCTACTTCAGTCAAAATACTATTATAATCCAAATGTGTTTCATTCATAAATTCAGATCTTATGTTAAAGAAAATTAACTGGTGTGTTTACCACACGACTTTCACATTTTCATTTATTTGAAGTCATCGCGACACTACTAATTTACAACCCCCATTCTTTATTTAGTTTTTTTTTATTTTCTCAAAAACGGCTCTAACGATTTTTTTAAAAATTAGTGTATTTATCAAGTGTCATGAGTCGATAGTTGTGTCAAATTTTTAATCCGATTGAATTAAAGGAAGGGGTTGTAAATTAGTCATGACGTAAAATAAATATTTTAATCGTTCATATCTCGTCTTCGGAAAGTCGCAGAGTCTTGAAATTTGAAACTTAAGCTATCTAGAGGCTACAAAAAGTATAACAAGATTTTGGCTAAAATAGAAAACGCGGAAGTTGATGTTTACGTACGTAAGAATTTACCTCTCGGAGATACGAAATTCGAAACTTAAGCTTGATATAGACTAGAAAGAGTACATCAGGCTTTTGGTTGAAATCGGAAGACCGGAAGTGGACATTTACATGAAAGATTTTTCGTTTTATTTTTTATTTTCTCAAAAACGGCTCCAACGATTTTTTTAAAAATTAGTGTATTTATCAAATGTCTTGAACAATGGATTTTGGAACCCTTTTGGGCCTCTGGGGACCACCATTTCCGCTTTTATGTCCTAAATTTGCTTTCCAACTTAAGGGCAACGATTCCTTCCACCAAGTTACAAAATGAAATTAACTTTTTTCATCTCTGAGATACAAGCTCTCAAAGGCCATCGCAATACTCTCCCATTATATTCTATAGAATATAAATGGGAAAGTAAAAATCAAATTAAACATCTTTCTTACATCCTAATTTACTTTATAATAATATTTTATTTTAATTCTTTTTGTAATTTATAAGATTATTTTGATTAAAAATTCTGTGAAATATGAATGATTCAGTAGTGACACTATCTTCAAAATTGTTTTATTAATATTGGGTCAAATATGACATAGAGCTAAATGAAAACTCGTTCGGATATAAAGCGCCAGGGATGCGGACGAAAATTGAAAGAAATATCAAGGGAGCAATACAATAAATAATAAAAAGAAAAAACTTAATTAAAAAAATCAGAGTGAATTGTTGAAAAGAATAAGAAAGATAATTTTTCAGTTTCGAAAAATTAATTATATTTGGCCAACGTTTCAGAATTAGTATTATGAAATTGGAGAAGGACTGAAAAGTGAATTGAATGGATATTGATGAGGCAAGTCCAAAATTCAAAACAAAAAAAAGAAGAGGATAATTTAAACTATCTTTTTATTAAAGATAATAGTAAATAAATATTATATTTAATATTGAATTACTATGAGTTAAGGATTCTAGGTTACTTATTTCACATTAAAATTAAAAAATTAAAAGATCTAAAAAATTTTCTTTTTCAATATATATATTTCGGGTAACTCAGTTACTTTCTGCACTTCCTGAAGATGGATTGCTAGCCCGAAATATATATATTGAAAAAGAATTTTTTTTTATAACTTTTAATTTTTTAATTTTAATGTGAATAAGTGACCCAGAATCCTTAACTCATAGTAAATCAATATTAAATATAATATTTATTTACTCTTATCTTTATTAAAGATGTTTCATCTTGCACCAACACCACAATCTCTACTAATTATCTTTTTATTCATAATCCGACGTTTTGTCTTTGAAATGTTTTTGTGTTTTATGGGAACTTATTCATCAACTTTTAGGTATTCAATTGTGAAACCGGAAATAAATCTAATTAACTCAGTGAAACTTAATCTGTAAAAATTGATCTTGTTAATATAAGGGTTGTATTTTAGTAGGGATCACTTGAAAAGGGCTTCAGAATGAGAAATCGAAATGTCATCATGGGTGGTCTAAACCAGTTGATCAACCTGACCACCAAATCCTATACAAAAGTCATTAGGCGAATTATTTCTCTAAATAAATAGTTTAAAATACTAAAAAAAAAAACACGCTTTTGTAAGTAATGCAATAAAAAGTATAAAATAATGTACATAAAATTTTTTTTTCTTATATCTAAGTCAAAAATCGTGGGGGCTCTTCTTTGAGAAGCCTGTAGGTAGTTTTAATTAATTTCGACAAAGTGCCCCAACTTTTTGACTTAGTTATTGGACATGAAAAAGTTTTTAGATATATTATTTTACACTTTTTACTTTCAAAAGCCTGTTTTTTTAGTTTTTTTAAATTATAATTTTTTTTTTATTTTTATTTTTAAAATGGGTATGTACAATTATTCCACGCTTAGATTGCCAAACAATAACTAAATTTGACAAGAGTCTAGTATATTTTCCCAATATCACCCCACTTTTGTTAATATTTGTATTTTAACCCTTCTGGGGGCCCACAGATAATGTATACAAATTTCGGTTGAGTTTAGACCAAAGGGGGCTATAATTTCGAAATTTCGCCCCTCCCCCTCCTGTTAATTTTTTTCGGCTCGATTGTTTAAAATTATTCTATTTTCGTTGAGTGGATATAGATTAGGCAGTCCAAAATTCAAAAAAAGAAGATAATTTAAACTATCTTTTTATTCATAATCCGACGTTTCGGGGCTTATTCCCTCCTTCTTCAGGGTTTTGAAAGGTTAGTGAAGGAAATCCAATGTGAAATTCCCTCTCTCTCCTCTCTCATTGGCAGTAAGAGGAGACAGAGGGGGTCCCTTGGATTTCCTTCACTAACCTTTCAAAACCCTGAAGAAGGAGGGAATAAGCCCCTGAAACGTTGGTTTATGAATAGAAAGATAGTTTAAATTATCTTCTTTTTTGAATTATGGACTGCCTCATCTATATCCACTCAATTATAGTATTATAATCTATATATATAAAACAGTTCCGTGACAGGGTGTCAGACAACGCCCAGACCAAACCGCTTAACCTAAAGGGCTGAAATTTTGATAGTACATTCCTATAATGATATGGATATCCGCTATGAAGGTTTTTTTTTTAATTCGAACCACAAAGGGGGAAAGGTCCCCAAACTGTGTTTTCGGAGTTTTTCAACATCTCTTAAAACAGAAAAGATATCGATATGGTTTTCGCTTAGAAAGATGTAATATTAAAATCCAAAAAAAAATATCTGAACATTTTGCTCAATTTGCCCCTGAAAGGGAGATATAGGCATTTTGGGGTAAATTTTTGAAATTTTTAAAGTACTGTCTCATGGGTTTTATAAGGTTTAGCATTCAATTTTGGTACTTAGGTCTAATCTTGAAATATCTTGAGAGAGTTTTTTCCTTTATTCTGAAAGGAAAAATGGGAAATTTTGATTTGGGGGTCTTAAACACAAAAGGCTCCGTATCTTCTACTCGTATGTATAGGGATAGGGTTGGTGGGGTGGGAAGTGATCAGTGGTGCAGGGGGAGAGAGTTTAGGATCCGGGGTCCAGGTGGCGAAGCCCCTCCGTAAGCTTAGGCCCGCAAATGCGGACTTCACAGCTAGTTTAATATTTAATATAAATATAAAATTAAAATAATATTTTGAAAATGTAAATTATGGGGAAAATATAAGATTTTATCTAGTTACACTGAAGATAAATCCAATGTTCATCTCTCTCAGATTCCTAATTTTATATTTAAGATTTAATTTAAAAATGATGATGATCTTGAAATTGCGTGCATCCTAAATTTTTTTTTATTTTCAAATATAAATAATTAAATGAAAAAAATAATACTTTCTTGAAATTAGAAAATGTTGATATTAGTAATCTATAGCTTAGTTAAAAATAGTAAATAATTTTTGTTTTGAATATAATTGAAAAATATAAAATTTATAATCGAAACCAATCAAGGACATGACTTCTGCGAACAGCTTAGATAATTTTTCCCGAGGGGTGAACCGCGACCTAAAATCGTGTACACCTACTTCCACTTCTACTTTCATTTCCAAGTAGAAGACAATAGATGACAATAGATTATCTAATAAATTCCAAAGTAATTCCAAAGACGCTGTACACCTAATTCCAATCGCGGTTCACCCCTCGATTTTTCCCTACTGAAAATATAGACACTGAAAAAGGATTTACTTTAAAAACAACATAATAATAGTAGTGGTATAATTTATTTGTAAATAATCTAATCAACTCTGCCATTAAATTATTTTTCTTCTTTTTACTTTAACCGAGGGGTGAACCGCGACCTAAAATCGTGTACACCTACTTCCACTTCCACTTTCATTTACAAGTGGAAGACAATAGATGACAATAGATTATCTAATGAATTCCAAAGTAATTCCAAAGACGGTGTTCTCATAATTCCAATCGCGGTTCACCCATCGACTTTAACTATTAACAATATAAGTAGTAAAAATAAATGCCTTGTTCGAGGCAGAATAAAAATTTAACTGACTAAAATCCGGTTGCTCCTCTAACACCATGATAAAATTATCATACTACATTCCCATTAGCTAAATGGATTGAGTCAGACACGAAGGTATAGATTTTTTATGGTCTGACTGAGCAACTGATTTGTTCAGGTATCTTATTCACCCACACCCCGGATTTGGTAAACAAAATTGAAATACTTTTCTAATAGACATAATTCAGATACAGAGCTTATGTAGTGATAGGATGTCTTTCGAAAAGAAAATCAAAAGAAAAATTTAACTGTTACATGTAGGCGGGGGGGGGGGGGGTGTTAACTCCTTGAACCCTCTCCCCTTGCCTACGTGTCTGGACTGACTATAGTATTTGAAGCCAAAAAAGAAAAAAAAGAATTAAATAATTTCCCATTGGGAAACAAAACAACATTTTAATCGTTTTTTCTTAAATTAATTGTGTACATTTTAAAGGTGACCACTGACGTCATACCAGTAATTCTATAGTTTGGCTATAGCTATTTAATTTATTAATATTTTTCAAGACAAAAAATAAATACCTATTCATCAATACTTTAATTTAAAATATCGATAAATATTTTAAATTTAAATTTTTATCCACATATGCACACCTAATAAGTAAGCTGAACTCTAACGTCACAACATTGATTCAAATTTGACTAATAACTATTTTATTTTTTATTTTTTTTTCAATTTCCATATTTTTAATGAAAGTATTGATTAATATTAAAATTTTAAAATTTAAATTTTTATGAACACACACTCACACACTCACATTATGAGTAGGCTGAACTCTAACGTCTCACCAATGACTTTAATTTGGCTAATAACTATTTTATTTTTCATTTTTTATTTTTTAAATTCAATATTTTTAATTAAAGTATCGATTAATTTTAAAATTTTAAAATTTAAATTTTTATGCACACACACACACACACACACATTATTAGTAAGCTTTAACGTCACACCATTGAATCTAATCTGACTAATAACTATGTTACTTTTCATTTTTTTTTCAAATTGAATATTTTTAATCAAAGTATAGATTAATATTAAAATTTTAAAATTTAAATTTTTATGTAAACATACACACATTATGAGTAAGCTGAACTCTAACGTCACATCAATGACTTTAATTTGGCTAATAACTATTTTTTTTTATTTTTTTTTCAAATTCAATATTTTTAATCAAAATATCGATTAATATTGAAATTTTAAATTTTTATGCATTCACACACACATTATGAGTAAGCTTTACTTTAACGTCATACCATTGATTCTAATTTGACTAATAACTATTTTATTTTTCATTTTTTTTTCAAATTTAATATTTTCAATTAAAGTATTGATTGATATTAAAATTTTAAAATTTAAATTTGTATGCACACACACAAACACACACATTACGACTAAGCTGAACTCTAACGTCACACCAATGACTTTAATTTAACTAATAACTATTTTATTTTTCATTTTGTTTTTTCAAATTCAATATTTTTAATCAAAGCATCGATTAATCATAAAATTGTAAAATTATTTAAATTTTTATGCACACACACACATTACGAGTAAGCTAAGCTCTAATGTCACACCAATAACTTTAATTTGACTAATAACTATTTATTTTTTAATTTTTTTTTCAAATTCAATATTTTTAATCAATACACCAATTAATTTTAAAATTTTTAATTTTTTTAAAAACACACACACACACAAAACACCCACATTATTAGTAAGCGAACTCTAACGTCACACCATTGAATCTAATCTGACTAATAACTATTTTACTTTTCATTTTTTTTTTCAAATTCAATATTTTTAATCAAAGTATCGATTAATATTGAAATTTTAAATTTTTATGCACTCTCACACACACACATACACATACACACATTATGAGTAAGCTGAACTCTAACGTCACACCAATGACTTTAATTTGGCTAATAACTATTTTATTTTTCATTTTTTTTTTCAAATTCAATATTTTTAATCAAAGCATCGATTAATATTAAAATTTATAATTTTTTTAAATTTTTATGCACACACACTCTATTATAAATGAAATAAATATACAAAAAGCGATTGAACCAAGTGCATTTTGAAATGCAATGCATCGTGTATTAATTGAAATTAATTGAATGTGTCCAGTAGATGATATTTAAAATGAAAAGCCAGGGTGGATGGGTGAGTGACTGACTGGACTCGATTGGTGATGCGTGATCGATAGAATCGGATCATTCATTATTTTGTGTTTATGCCAGTGGAGCAAGAGCAGAGCATTTGCGTGCTGGGAGTGGAGACCGGGGGTTGCTGCCGCCGCCGCCGCTTGCCTATTGATCGGCGGGCTGGGCGCGCCGGGGGTGGCAGCCCTTGCGACACGGGGCTGCCCGGGGAGAGTCCAGACGGCGAACGGCGAGCTCAATGCATTTCAACAGTTGGTGGACTGTATTAACACTCGCCACTTGGTCTTTGCCTCTCCAATCAATTGCCTTAAGAGCATCCTAATCAAAAATACACAAGCGTGGGAGTCACGTCGCGACAGTACAACCATCCACTCTTTCGCAAATCTACCCAGATTATTCGTTCTCAATTCTTTATTCAAAACTTGTTCTTAATTTTAATTTTTAATATCTATAAAAATAAAATCCCTCCATGTCGGATTGAAAAAAGGTTTTCTTGAGTAGTACGCCAATACATATATAGCTAGAAGGCTAAATAAAATTCAGTACACACATTCTTTGGCACTAAATTTGGATGAGAAAAATATAATCGAGCAATTCTTGTATATATATATATAGAACGATTCCGCTAAAAATTGGTGTACTTATCAAGTCACATGAATTATTAGTCATGTATAAATTTCAATCTGATTAAAATAAAGGAAGGGGTGTAAATTAGTCATATCGCAAAATAAATAATTTAATCGTTCATGTCTTGTCTTTGAAAAGTCGCAGAGCCTTGAAAATTGAAACTTAAGCTAATTAGAGGCAAAAAGCTACCGATCATCGCTCGGTGCTCCAGGCACTATAATATTAATTAATCTAAAGAATTAAGTATATTTGTTTGAAAATTAGATGGTAAATTTTTTCAAAAATCAACTAGATGGCTGAAATCAGAATATATTAATAAGAAAGATTTTAAAAAGGTCAAAATTTCAAAGGTTTTAGTAGAAATAATTTTAAATTGCTTATCAGAGGGGTTCATCCCCTCTGGAGTTTTGAAAAATTTTAGCTTTTCTTATATTTATATTGCGAGTCGGAGAGATTTTTATCTCAAGGGTTAGATCAACTGCTCGGAAAGCATATTGGTTCTCAGGCTTAACTCCAATCCCAAATTCGGACTTGGAAAAAAAAATATATATATTTTAGTTGTTTAGCTTACACAAAGCGAGAAAGTAGTTCGTACATAAATATAAGTATGTAGATTCTGTTATGTGCAAAATGTTCCATAAATATGTGCAATAAATAATATTTTCTTGAGTGTATATAATATATAGATCTATTTTACTTTCACCTATCCTTTGAAACTAAAACATATTTTTTGCCAAAACTGCTAAATTTTGTGCTTTCCTCGACTTACTCGAAAATTCTCGGAACCAATTAATCACGTAATTCGAAGGCTTACTGTATATAGTTATACATAGTCCTTTTTTACGCTATCTTCTTTTCTCTCTAATTCACTATAAAGCAACTTGTTAGGATGGCATAAATTATTTTTTCATGCAATTTTGCCCATAATAACGTTTTTTCTTGAAAATTTTCAAAACCATTATGTAAATATAGTAAAAACTTTATAAATACTATTAACAAATAAATAAATTAATAAATACTATTAACAAATAAATGTAAAATAATAAAACCTCTATAGTCTTATTTTTTACAACCACCGTGGACTGCTTTCATCAACATCCAATTGCATTTTTATAAATACTTATTGTTGGGTCTAAGAAGAACAATCAAAGTCGAATTACAGAATATCTTGTGTAAACAAAAAGACTTTTAGAGCATCAATCAATAACATATTTTTTTACTCGATTCTTTTTTACGCGTTGATTTGCTGGAGCCAATAATTGCGTAAAAAAAGGATTGGGTATATTTACATATAGTATATATTATATATATATTTCCTGTTAGCAAACTTGGTCTAGAAGATGTTTTCTAGACATTTGGAGATCTTCTAGACATCTTAAAGACATTTTAAAGACAATGAAGGCTGAATAAGACATCCTCTAGAGCAGGAGTTCCCAACCTTTTTGCACCTGCGTACCACTTGACTTTTTGAGAAATTTTGGCGTGCCACCAGACCTAAATATTTTAATAAACGTATAATATTTACTCAAAGTGTTCAAAGGCTTTTTGAATTAAATTCCTGAGAAAACTTCATATTTAATAGTTAGATATTTGTTTAGCTTATAATAAAGAAGAAATAAAAAGATTAAAATGGTATTAATTTACAGTATTATTTATAACCCATAGGTCTAAAAACATACAAATAAAAAATTAGTACAAACTCAGCAAAAAATTAATCATAATACAAAATATATTTTTATAGGCTTAGTGCGAAACTTGTTGTTGTTTGCCTGTGATTAAAATATGAACATTAGGAGTAATGGAACATATCTTCACTCTTAAGTCTTCTTCAACACTTATTCTGCTTCTATGTTTATTTTTTATGTACAAGAGTTCTGAAAATCCACTCTCACACAAGTAACTCGTAACAAATGGCATCAAAAATAGCAGAGCTTACCGCAAGATCAAAGGGTACTCGGTTTTACATCCAATCCAGAAGTTAATTAAAGATTTTTCTTTAAAATAATCTTTCATTGAACTATCTTCTGTAAGATCGATAAAACTTTCTTTTAGTTGTAATTCATATGGTGTGGTTCCCGAAAAAGGTTTCTGATCCAGTTCACTTTTGAATAATCTTCAGAGAAATACTTCTTAAAGCTTTTTTGAGCTATTAATAGCATGTTGCTCACATCACTCACGCGTACCAGCTGAAACGTTTGCGCGTAGCACCAGTGGTACGCGCACCACCGGTTGGGAACCCCTGCTCTAGAGAGTGTGTGCTATCTGGGTTAGGGAGGTTCTTATTTCAATGATTTTTGAAATTTGTGTTATACCTTTCAAATATATATAAAAAAATCTATAAAATTTGAGCTCTTAATGTTGACAAAAACAGATGCCTCAAAGCTTTGAATGTTTTAAAGGGAAAAATACATGTAATTTTTATAACCAGTATCTTTTTTTTCATAACTCTTATAAAAATTGATGAAATAAATTGAAATTTGTTAGAGTTGTTGCTTTTAATGTTAGGAAGAAACTATGAAAAATAAAAATTTATATATTCATTATTTCATTACAGTAGACTCTTGTATAACGCGGAAATACGTTCCGCGCAATAGGAAATCGCGTTATACACACATTATCAGACCAATTTATGTAACTTCAAGCACTACCAGCTTACGCGTTATACGGGAGTGCTTATCGCGCTATATGAGTTCCTACTACAATTTTTTCGCCTCGGTTTATGGGAACGCGTTATACAGGAGGCTACTGCATATATTAATTAGTTCAATAAATATAAATATAACACAATTTCTAGGGATTTTTTATCATAATTCTATCAAAAAAAAAAAAATATATATATATATATATTTTCCATCATAGGGGTATAGTCATCAAATTTTAAATTTCAAGTTAATTATATATTTTTTCAATATTTAACGAAATTTCATACTATAATATTGATTAGCGTGAACTTCGTTAAAAAATTAAAAATTAATAAAAATGAATATATAAATAAATAATTAAACATCGAAATTCGTCATCTCTTTCTTAATCATTTAACTTTCATTAGACTTAGTAGAGGTTTAGTGGTAGAGTAAAATACTCAAGATAACAAAAACAATAAGGAAAACAGGTGACTAAGTACACATGATATAATGGTGAAAAGTATTGTAATATTGTTGTTATCACTGAAAAGAGAGACAAATGGGAGCCGAGTTATACTCACCCATCATTAACTATTCAATACCCTGAAGAAGGAGAGAAAAGGTCTCCGAAACGTCGGAATTTGAATAAAAAATTTAAATAATTTGGACTGCCTTTCATTATATCCTACTTACAGGTGAGTAGATTTTCTAATTTTGCGGATGAAATTACTTGAAAAATAAAAATTGTAATTTTGAGAATCAAAATACTTGTTATGTATTTAATTAGTTTTAATTGCACTAGTTGAACTAACGATATCAATTTACGTTTTTTTCAGTGTTTCGTCGATTTTCCTCCAGCTCGGCGTAGTATTTGAGTTCTAGTGAAATAGAAAATGCTTGTGCAAGTCATTTTCGAAGCAGCCCGCCATCAGGTGTTGTTCTTATATAATAAAGCGGACTAATGAAGGAACAGTCACTGATCGAGTGATAAGGACAAGTGCAGGTGCTGACCAATGAAACCCTTATTTAGGATATACTATGACGTCTAAGGATTTTTTTCTATGACCAGAAAAAATCTAAATGGAAAATTAATCCTAGAGAATCCTTGCAGAATAAGCCTCGCTCTGGCCCTGTTAATATTTAGAAACAATTTTTCAGTGTCAACAAGGCCTTATGTGCAAAAAACAAAACAACTCAAAAATAATTTGTTTCCGCCCCTATCCTGTTAGAAGTGCTAGGCTAATCAAAAAATTATATATAATATGAATGAAAAATAGGAGCGGGTTGATGGAGATATCAGCCAAGTGGGATGAACCGGGTTCAATAAAAGTCCCAGAATAAGACGTTTCGGCCTAAATTTTATTGGGCCATCATCGGTTATTGGGAATTATAGGTACACATACAATACGCACATGTGATCGAACTGAGTTTTGTCAACAATAAGAATTTTAGGTTTATGTAGTTTGTGTCTTGCTTGCACCTTGAATCAATTTCGGTCCAATAAAATTTAGGCCGAAACGTCTTATTCTGAGAGTTTTATATTGAAACCGGTGCATCCTAATAAAGAAATAATTAAGAATGGATCTCAAAAATAATTACAATTTGATTGTAATTGTGAATAATTTATGTTTATAAACAATTATTTTTCTAAATTATCTTCCATAAAATTATGTCTCCTTGTTTTATTTCTTCTTTTTTTTTAATTCTTCTTCCGAAAAGTTACTTTTAAAACATCTATCTGTATTTGACGAAAATATGCAATATTTGTAAAAATCCTTTAATTATGCAATTTTATGGAATATTATTTAAATATTCAAAAATATGCATTATTAAATTTAACCTATAGTATCCCTGATGCATGATTCGGATAGATAATTAATCTCCTGAGTCTTATGTGGCGGCAAACAAAATATGCAATTGCATAGGAATCTGGTCTCTACATATCTAAAATTAAACTTGTTTAATTTGTTTATACTTAGAAATTAGGCTCTACCAAATAAATTCAATTCTAAAGAATATTTTATTGGAACATAGAATTTATTTGGGGTGAAATGAGTTCCAATCAGTGGGGGACCCATGGGTTACCGCTCTGCTTTAATCCAGCGGGGTCCAGGTGTAGACTCCTGAAAAAGTCATTTTCTTATTTATTTTGATTCCTCTATTTATTCAAGGACGGATGTTTCTAAAAAGTTGATTCTGAAACCAAAATTGCTTTATAATATCTTCATCACAAAATAAGTACTCTTTACATTTTTAGCTTTCTAAATTTAAAGCTTCCAGTTGAAACTGTGGAAACTGTGATAAAATTTTTTTTGATATTCAACCAGACAAAAAAATATGATATTTCTTCATATATATAAGCATGAATAATACAATCACCATTCTAGTCGAATATAAGGGATAAAAATTGAAAAATGTTGACTAAGGGAGGTGTTACAACTAATTTTACAGTTGAGCTAGGCAAGGCAGTAAAGAGGGTGATAATGAATTATGGGAAGCATCAAGCATAAAATATGAAAATCCATCCGTCTTTCCATCTGTCCCAATAGGTTTGAAGAATTTTTCTAGTCTTAATTAAGGGTAAATTTTTCTAGGTGGTCTGAGTAGATTAATATTTAACTAAACAGCCTTTAATGGTTTTTTCTAATTTCTTATATTAAAAAAAAAAAAATACGGGGTCCGATTTAATTATTTCGCTGCTTTAGGCAAAAAATTATTTTTGACTCTCTGAATACCCCTATGATTCCGTCTTCGGCTGTTCTATTCTTTTTTAAAAGAGATTGGTGTAGGTTCTAGGTGAAACATATTTAAATTAGTAAAGAAAATTTAAAAATAAAATTATAGGTAGATTTTACAAAAATAAAAGAGTTAGCATGACTCTATATATATTTCGTGTTACGAGGCCATCTTTAGGAGTTCAGTATACACGAAAAAAAAACTCTCGTACCAAGAAATATTCTATAGAATCATGATAACTCTTTATTTTTGTTAAACCTACCTAGAATTTTATTTAAAATTTTTTTAAAAAATTTTAAATTTTCTTTACTTTATTTATTCTAGTCTTGTTCAAAAATTATCATTTTAATGGTAAATTTTCAAAAATTAAAATATTTTATATAAAATTTAATTTTTCAAAATTATTTATTTTACATCATATGAGCATGAATAATAAATTAGGGTGTTCTCGTCTTTAGAAGTCAAAAACGGATATGCGAATTTGTTTAATCGTTTTCCTTATAATTTGGCAGTAAACAGGACCTAAACGTTTGAAAATGGTATACTACCCGTAGCCAAATTGGTAAACACGCTCTTCGGCTATGGGAGAGAGATATGGGTTCAAATTCTGTCGGGTGCTGAATTTCATTTTTCCCTTTTCAAAAAATAATAGAATGATTTCTAAATATGTAGAATTAACATAAGAAATTATTGATTATATTATCTATCTTTCGCAGTTCAATTATTTCAACGTAATCAAAGTTCCTGCCATTTAGAAAATGGTTTTAAAAACGTTAAAGATTTTCTTTGGAGACGGAGTGAATATTAATATCTCAGGATTGGATAAAGAAAGTTGGGAAATAAACAAAAAACTACTTCAAACAAATAATATTTTTTAGAAATATATTTCCCTTATAGGTAACGAGCTGCTCCAGGCAGGCCTTCGACACGCCCTCTACAGCTCGGCCCTTCGGGCAGGTGGCCCTGGCGGGCAGCGTCTCGGCATGTGATTATTAGGTCTGTAATATATATTTGTAATATTTTGCCCTCTCTTTCGTCCCCACACACTCATTTTGGCTATTGATTTTTACAGCATACATTTTATATAGTCTTAAAAACTAACATTACAAAATTTGATCTATATCGGAGAGAGTATTAATTTTTTGCCCCCACTCACATTTTCGGAGGTTGAAATTATTTTTTAAATATTTGCAAATAAATAACTTTCAGTTTTCTAAAGAGTAAATGAACAAAAAACTAAAAATTTCTAAATTTTGTCCCCCCCCCCCCCTTTCACCCCCATACAGTCAATTTTGATAGTTGTTTTTACAGGAATAGTTTCTTAAAGTAATAAAGAATAACGCTACAAAATTTGATCAAGATCGGTGAGAGATTTAATTTTTGCCCCCACTCGCATTTTAGATAGTTGAGGGGAGGGGTCGGATTACAAAAAATCTTGAAATTATTCTCTCCAAATTTCATGTTCCTATGTCCAGTGGTTCTGGCTGTTTTGATGATGATTGAGTGAGTGAGTGAGTGAGTGTATCGGGCAAAGAATTATATATAAATATATAGATATTGGTTCGAAAACGACGTTTCGGAGATCTTTCCTCCTTCCTCAGGGTTCAAAAGGGTCAAAGGCAACATTCTATCGTGTCTTGAAAATCTCTTATTTTTCTCACAATTTTATTTTATTTTTATATAATAAAACTTAATTAAGACTTGATAGGATGTCTGCAAAATTTTGGGGGTTCTAATTGCAATTGTTCCTATGCAATTTCGAATTTTATTAAATTGATCAAATGTACATACTTTTGAATATATTCTCTAATTAGAAATAGTGTAACTCCGAAGGGAGTCGTGGACAGAGCCGTGGTATAGTGCGTTTCAGATCACGGTAGCAGAAACGAGACCCGCAGCCTCCTATCGCATAGATGACCTGCTACACTCACCGGACTTCTCCCAGGTGATAAAAGAGCCGACTCTGGTTAGCCTTATAAGCCCATTCCCCCTGGTCCCATTGAATAACCAGCCTGCCTCTATCGCTCCACCTCTATGAAATGCTCAAGGCTGGACATGTTGTTTCAACCGCATTCACTTATCGATAAAATAATTTTTTACCTTGTCATAAACAATATTCAATTGGACATTGGATTGTTCACGAGGGAAACGGCGATCGAATTATCTTTTATTGCTTCTCTTAATCAAACAGACCGTTTACGAACCAATGCGATCATCAACCAAATCGGCATTGGAAATATATGATATTTTTTTAACATGACTCCTCATTTATTTGAAAAGAAACTCTCTTAGGAGCTGCCCGAATTGATTTTTTTATGATTTTGATGCTAGAACGTGTACACCCTCAAGGAAGAACAACTTTAATATTATAATAGACTAAATTGAAAGTTTCTTTTTGCCGAGAGTAGTAGAATTTTTATAAATTGAAGTAGACAAAAAATCATCGAAATCGGTCCACATGGTAAAAAGAAATCGACGAACAAACATCATCAAAACTTGGCCAAATTAATATGTGGCCACTTGTAAGGTATCCCCTTACCAATAAAATAAACTGCAACGGATCGTTGCTAAACTTTATCCAAATTCATTTGAAATATTAATATGTTTGTTCCTTTATTATTAATCAGATATCACTTGCAATTTGTAGTTCATATTGAGTTGTTTACCAAAAAAGAATTTAGTCTTTTTGATTTTAAGTCGATTCTTCCACGTTTTCAATAGAGGTTGCCATTAATGGTCAAAACATCAAAAATGGAATGCAATAAGGTTATTCCTCTAGTATTAGATAAAAATCGATCGTTATTTTTGATTTTATGTCGATTCCTCCATGTCTTCAGCAATGGTTACCAATAATAATCGAAACGTCAAAAGCCTAATGTAGAATTGTTATTCCTCAAGTTCAGGTAATGAGCTCCTGCTCGCAGACCACCATAGTCATGCATGTAGTATAGTGTGTGTGTGTGTATTCCTCAAGTATTAGATGAGAATCGATGTCTATTTTTTATTTTAAGTCGATTCCTCCATGTCTTCAGCAATGGTTACCAATAAAAACCGAAATGTCAAAAATCCAATATAGAATGGTTATTCCTCAAGTATTAGATGAGAATCAATCGTTATTTTTGGTTTAAAGTCGATTTCTCTATGTCTTCAGCAATAGTTTCCAATAAAAACCGAAACGCCAAAAATCCAATATAGAATGGTTATTCCTCAAGTATTAGATGAGAATCGATGGCTATTTTTGATTTTAAGTCGATTCCTCCATGTCTTCAGCAATGGTTTCCAATAAAACCGAAATGTCAAAAATCCAATATAGAATGATTATTCCTCAAGTACTAGATGAGAATCAATCGCTATTTTTGATTTTAAGTCGATTCCTCTATGTCTTCAGCAATGGTTACCAATAAAAACCGAAACGTCAAAAATCCAATATAGAATGATTATTCCTCAAGTACTAGATGAGAATCAATCGCTATTTTTGGTTTAAAGTCGATTTCTCTATGTCTTCAGCAATGGTTACTAATAAAAACCGAAACGTCAAAAATCCAATATAGAATGGATATTTCTCAAGTATTAGATGAGAATCAATCGCTATTTTTGATTTTAAGTCGATTCCTCCATGTCTTCAGCAATGGTTACTAATAAAAACCGAAACGTCAAAAATCCAATATAGAATGATTATTCCTCAAGTACTAGATGAGAATCAATCGCTATTTTTGGTTTAAAATCGATTTCTCTATGTCTTCAGCAATGGTTACTAATAAAAACCGAAACGTCAAAAATCCAATATAGAATGATTATTCCTCAAGTACTAGATGAGAATCAATCGCTATTTTTGGTTTAAAATCGATTTCTCTATGTCTTCAGCAATGGTTACTAATAAAAACCGAAACGTCAAAAATCCAATATAGAATGATTATTCCTCAAGTACTAGATGAGAATCAATCGCTATTTTTGGTTTAAAATCGATTTCTCTGTCTTCAGCAAAGGTAACGGATAAGAAAACAACGCAGTTGCTATGGTTACTCATAAAAATTCCTCCCAAATTTTTAGCATTTCACAGAGAGAAGCCTATCCATTCTTACTTAAGCAAGGCTAAATGAGCTATATTAAAACTTTCAAATGAATAAATTTTAAAGAATTAAAAAAATTAAAAAAGTACCATCTAACTCTAGAGTAAAGTACTTTAAAATATAATTTTACTAAAAACTTTATTTAACCTTTTTTGTGGTCCCCAAGGTACTTAATTAGGATATTAAATTTCATCAAAATTGGTTAAGTCATTTTCAAGATATTTAGAAAAAACTAAAAAAGTACTGAAATAAAGTACTAATGTTTGTGGGCCGATATGTACCAAAAACTAATCAGCGCTTCATTTTGTTAAACTAATGGTAGGTTTTCAATTTCATTTCAATCGGTGCAACGGTGTGGAAAAAATCGTGGGCCAAAAAAGCGATAACATACATCCATCCATACATACATACATACATCCGCACGCACTAAATGAAAAAATCGCACTTTTTGGCCTCTCGACGAGACCCCATGTAATTTTTGGCAAAACCGTCACGTGCTAAAATTCAACCTAATTGAATACTACAATTTGTGACTTTATTTGAGTCCATGGGTTCCGTAGTCTTTACCTGAGGACCCTTTGAAGCCACGCTTGCCCCGAGAGCGATTGCAATACTTTACCCATGCTTTGCATTGGATAAAGTAAAAAGAATCATCGAAATCGGTCCATAAACAAAAAAGTTATACCTGAACATACATAACAAAAAAGGTCCAATACCAATGAAAAAAAACGGGACTAATCGGGTACGAGACTGAACCCAATGCAAAAAAAATCATCCAAATCCGTTCACATGGTAAAGAAAATTAAATGAACAAACACAAAAAAAAAAAACAGACATTCCGTTGAATTGATATCCTCCTCTTTTTTTCAACGTCGGTTAATAAAAGTGTATATCTTCAGGAAAAATAAATATTTAATTTATTTATAACGAGACTATAGTTTCGAGGGCTTTACCTTCTTGATCAGTCTATTACAATTGTTTCTCACTAATTGACGTGTAAAAGTCTCTTTCACACATCAATTTCTGTGAATCAATTGTAATAGACTGACGAAGAGGGCAAAGCGCTCGAAACTATAGTCTCGTTATAAATAAATTAAAAATTTATTTTTCCAGCAGAAGACACATTCTTTTATTGTCTACTTCAATTATAATAGAGGCTGAATTTCCGAAAAAAAGAGTTTGTTCAGAAAGAGAAGTAGAAGGTGTTTGCGCAATCCTGTTTTAAAAAACTGAAGATTGTAAGATTGGAGAAAGAGGGTGGCAGGAAGAGTGTACCATTCCCTAGAAGTCGTATAAAGATGAACGTATTGACGAATGAATTGTTTGTCCACTTTATCTATTTATTCGCTAAATAGGTGATGTTATTCTGAGAATCAAGTAATACGAACAAAAATTATTGATTTTATTTTATCGATACACATGTCTTGTTAAAAGGTAGCTTAAAATCGAATCAGCTCTTTGTTTTAAAAATATAAACATTAATTTAGTCACCAGAACGATTTATCTACGGCCATCAATTTTTGAGTTATTCTGAGTATTCAGATAGACAGAAAAATTTACCAATCTGAAAATGAATTTGTTTTCACTATTAAGATGATCAATAACTTTTAAGGAGTTGGGTCTTGGTTCTAGGTGGAACATTTTAATATGATAATAAAACTTGAGCAAGATGCGAGGTAAGTTTCACAAAAAAAGAAATAAAACAAAATTGAGTTTTGAATTCGATATATTTAGGGGGTGAGCCCATCATCAGGAGTCCGAGAAAACTGATTATAATTTGGAAAAATAATTTTATTTGTAAAATTATTTTTAGAAATGTATGTGGTAAGGGGAAAGTAGGGGGAAGAGGAGAAAGTGTACTAAGAATTAATATTTTCAACAAATTGAACAATTGAGTTTTTAACCAGCTGATGAGAAACTATACTTGCTATTATAAGAAGGAATGGGAGAGTTATAATTCTTAGTACACTTTCTCCTCTTCCCTTACCTTCCCCTCACCAAAAACATTTTAAAAAAAAATTATTTGTAATTGGATGTTGATGAAAGCAGTCCACGGTGGTTGTAAAAAAATAAGACTATAGAGGTTTTATTATTTTACATTTATTTGTTAAACCGACGTTTCGGAGATTTATTCTCTCCTTCTTCATTGCTTTTTACTTTATTTCTATTCGAGATGAAAAATGTTTATAATGTTTTTTTGGCATTGTCAAAGGAGACAGGAAGTAATTATGATTTGAACTACTTTCATTGACTTTTTGTTACCCTGAAGAAGGAGAGAATAAATCTCCGAAACGTCGGTTTAACAAATAAATGTAAAATAATAAAACCTCTATAGTCTTATTTTTTTACAACCACCGTGGACTGCTTTCATCAACATCCAATTACATATTTATACCAGTCCGTCCCCTAAAGAAAAACTCTATCAATTTATTTGTAAAATTATTTTTCCAATTTATAATCAGTTTTAGCTGACTACTGAATATGGGCTCACCCCCGAAATATATCGAATTCAAAACTCAATTTTGTTTTATTTCTTTTTTTGTGAAACCTACCTCGCATCTTGCTCAAGATTTATTATTAAATTAAGATGATCTGCCAAGTGTACCAAGTAAAAGATAAAAGACCGTAGAGGCTTCTTGGTTATAGCCATTCAAGTAAGTCAATGATTGTCGAATCCCTGATTAATCTAATCGCTTGTTTCGGAATCGCCTTCAGAGTATTTCAAGGTCCCACTCCACAGATACGAGCCATTTTCTGAAATCCGATTATGTAAGAAATTTAGTAGACGTAAAAATATAGAAAACCATTTTATACCAAAGGAAAAATGCTAATTCCGAGAGAGGTAAGACGCAATGTGTGATGTCCATTAAGCCTAGTTTACACGGGCTTAGTACTAAGCATTAGTACTAACCACTCTTATTAATTCATTGTCGTGTAAGCACACAATATAAGTGGTTAGTATTAGTAGAGTGGCAAGTGAGAGTGAATAGAAATGGTTTCTATTTACTAATGGCAAGTAGCTTCCAATACCACATATATTGACAACTCGAATTCCCATGTGGAAATTTTGGAACGGTCGGAGATTATTCCGGCCATCATCCAATACCGGATTGATATCCGATATCAGTATCTGTCTGGTATACAAAATGATGGCAATTGCCATCTTGCAGCTTTCACTATACACTAATTAGAGTGGTTAGAAGAGACGTGTGACCACTACTAATCAGTTAGTCAGCTAAGAGCTTAGTAATTGGAATAGTACTAGTGGCAAGTACTAAGTCTGTGTAAACTAGGCTTTATATAGGGACACACATCTTTAGTGTGACCGGTCCTAAAAAAGAATATCTGAAAAATGTATATCATGACGCGACGTCTAGATATTATTAAACAACAATAGGTACGTTAAAATCAACCAAATTTTATAAGCCCCATTTTTCAACAGAGCTTAGCTCGATATTAATCGAAAGAGTAACACTTTTATATTTTTCTTATATATTTTGTTGGCTTAGATAAAGATTTCGATCAGTGTCCAGTTGAAAATTGGGGACCATCTTAACATGAATGCAGGTCTAGTTGTCTGATTTCAAGGCGCTCAGATCGAAATCTTCAATCATTTCTTTTGAAACAAACATGAAGTTTGAGAAGGAGACAATAAAAGAGTGTCTTCTGCTTGAAAAATATTTTTTTTAATTTATTTATAGAGTCTATAGTTTCGAGGACTTTGCCCCTTCATCAGTCTATTACAATTGATTCACATTTGAAATTCGTATGAAAGTAATACATCAATTCCTATGAAAGAGGGCAAAATCTCTTTATAAATGAATAAAAAAATTTAATTTTCAAACAGAAGACACACTCTTTTATTGTCCCCTTCAATTTATAAAAATTCTGGTAGTTTCGGCAAAAATTACCTTTCAATTCTGAAGTTTTCTAAGTAATTGTATGTAATGTTTGGTGTGATTATAGAGTCTCTTTTCTCTTGGAATGCTCATATTCCGCTTTATAAAAATTTGGATTACGGAAGCTTAGGCTTTTATTTAATTCTATAAGCTATTTTCTAAACTAAACAAGAATTGAATTCTCAAATACAATACATGCCTGAGTTTAGCCTGCAATAAATTCCTTGCCACTCTAGTTGAATAACAAGCAATAAAATTGATTGAACATTCGAACTTGTTTACCGCTTTTGATTCCTCAGCTCATCGATGAACCTCCAAACATTATTTCCATCCTTGATAGAATTCAGAAATATGCAATTAAATCAATGAAAGAGATCCTTCCTAACTACCTTATTTTCCTGTACAATCTTTTAAGCATTTCCACCATTTAAGTAGTGAGAATCTAGAATTTTTTCGGCTTAGACTGCTTTATTTTGAGAACTGATAACTAAGAAAGAATTAAAGTTTTAATTTTTGGAAAAATTTATTTTAAAATTATTTTTAAAGATGGTTTGGTAGGGGACCCTGGATGCAATTCAGAAACGAGCCATCAGGCTAATTAACGATTCTACCCTCACCGACTCCCTCAACTCGCTGGCTCATCGAAGAGATGTCTCTGCCCTTTCCCTTTTCTATAGATACTATCACGGCAGGTGCTCTGATGAGATAAGATCAATAATTCCCCCCAAAGCATGCTTTGCACGTAGCACGCGTTTTGCGGACTCCCAACACTCTTTCGCGGTCAAACTGGAAAAGTGCCGGACCACTTCATTCGCCAATACATATATCCCCATGACTTCAAGGAACTGGAACTCTCTCCCAGCCTCCTTCTTTCCCAGCACCAATAATCTTCAAACGTTCAAAACCGGGGTTCATAGACACCTACGTCTACACCTTCTCACTTAATCAACTTTCCCTTCTCTTCGGTAATGCAAGGGTCTTTCGAGATAGGAGCTGCATCTTTACTGGCGCAGGGTGCCCTTTTTGCATTCGATTGCATTTAAAAAAAAAAAAAAAAAAAAAAAAAGAGGTACACAAGGAGTTCATGGAGTTTGCCCCCTGACAAAATTCTTTAAATGACTCTAAAGTATTATTGTCTACCTCGAATAATTCACTTTTGTACTACAGTGAAACCCCTCAAATTCGAACTAATTGGGCCTGTAGCCTGTTCGGATTCCAATTTATTGTTGAAGAAAATGGTTCTCTTCTCTCTTTCTATCCTTGAGAAGTTGAAGAAAGTTACAAAAAAACACGTTATTTACTGGATTGCACAATCGTGGCAAAATACAAGTGTGAACTTACTGCGGAGATCTTGGAAGAAGTTTTGGCCTAGCC
This sequence comes from Forficula auricularia, assembly GCA_024734495.1. Taxonomy (NCBI): domain Eukaryota; kingdom Metazoa; phylum Arthropoda; class Insecta; order Dermaptera; family Forficulidae; genus Forficula; species Forficula auricularia. Next base: position 8,021,940 of record JALMQS010000150.1, on the reverse strand, counting down.
TCGAGTTCGAGAAAACACCTACCCAAACTTAAATTTGTCAAAAAAAAACTCGTTCGGATTTCCCGGGATTTCGGATTTCAGGGTTTCACTGTATTTTGAAAATGGTGATTTTTCTAATTCCAATGTCATCGGAAATCTTAATTTATTCATTAAAATTTTCTATAAACATAGAATAATATTAAACTGTTTTCCTTGAACACATAAAAAACTATACTTGGGTTATCTAACTACTTGTTAACTAGAATTTATAGAATGTTGGAATTTCTTTAAAATTATTTGTTATTTAAAAAGGGTAATAATGTCGATTCGTATGCCCATGCTGTTTCCCTTCGAGATGGAAAATATTTACCAACATCTTGTACTAACTACTACTATGTTGTTCTTTCTGTGCCTATGTAACTTAGTGCATTGCATCACATTATTGTTGTAACTGCTGCTGTACTTATATTATTTCTCATTAAATTGTTTCAAATGACTTGTTGATGTATATCTGCCTGTGGGATCCCAGAAGTCTAAAAATTCAAAAACTAACCCCCCTCTACATGATTATAAATAAATTTAGGGTCCAGGTTGTATGGTAAAGTCAAGTGGATTGCCACATCAGAACACGTCAGCTTATTTTAAATTTTGGCCATATTGAAATAAAATTCTGGTTAGAGAAATGGTAAAATATTTTGGTAGACTATACCCCCATTACCTTCTCTCCACCGAAATCTCTTATCTTCTACCATACACAAATGTCTATGAGTGGTATTCTACTGTATTAATGTCCTGGGGAGTGTACCTATAAACAATCAGTGATTAAATTCTTATGTTTAAATATAAATAACATTCAAAATTCCTTGTCTTTATATATCTCTTGTAAGACACATCATGTCTTAAAATTAAAATTCCCAATGAATTATAAATAAAGAATATTCCATCTTTTATGTAAATAGTTTTTTATTGATTTAATGAAAAGTAAACATTATTGTCGACGATATTTAAATGGATATTGACTAGACCTCTAGAGCGTCGAAAAATAAAGAGCCTTGTGTTGCAGAGGACAAAAAATACAAACCTAATAATCGGTAAGGGCCGTAACAACTTGCTTTTACAAAGTCGTGTTTATTAATTTAGTAATTGTAAATTTGAGTATCGATTTCAGTCAAGGAAATGTTAGATAGAATATTTTATTCAAGACGTAGAATACGTATTATTCTACAGTGATATATTGGATTTATTGGAAGTGAAAATATATTTACATTTTCTAATTTACTTTCCTCGAGACAAATCAGACATAAATAATTATTCAATAACTCAAAATTCTCGCAGGATTTAAAAGCAAGTAAGACCACGTAGATAGATATAACTTGAATAATTTGATTTAATGATTAGAAAGTGATTTTTGTTTGGTTATTTTATAATTCATTATAACTATATATGTTAGGAAATAGGTAATTATAAATTAAAGAATTTATTTAAACTCTATTTAAATTTCGGTTTTTCGGTTTCTTCAACTATGGGTCGCGATCCCGTTTGGGGTCCCGAAACTGAATTTTGATGTAGCGAAACATAGGGAAACAATGACTTTTCAGTCAAAATGGGGTCGTCAATTAAAAAAGTTTAAGAAGCGTTGAAATGTGATTAAAGGGAAATGAACGTTTTGAATTAATTTGGTTCCCGAAAGAATCGCGATTTGATGTATGCTAAGAGCTAAGCAATAACTTTCAAGTTATATGATAGAGAAACATCAAAAATAACACCCTTAAAATAATACACTTGTAAAAATCTCGGGACCAGAATACCTAAAATATGTTTTTTTTTAGAAAAAAAATACAAACTTAAAACATATTAATTAACAGGAATAGCAGGGAATTGGACAAAAATTAAAAACAGAGTTTTTATTGAATGGGCCAGACGTTTCGTCGATTAATTTCGACTTCCTCAGTGGCTCATTCTATCACTCTTTGTCAAAAGACAATTCCACTACGCGACGAAACATCCTTTAATCTTTTTTATTTAAACTATAATACATTGTTGGCTTATGCCTCAATTGCTCAAGAATCTTGAACTTTTTCACACTTGAACAATTAAAGAGTAGAAACAACATATTTTTCTGTGATAAATTTTGATTAAAGGTTTTTAATTTTTTAATTGTTCAAGTGTGAAAAAGTTCAAGATTCTTGAGCAATTGAGGCATAAGCCAACAATGTATTATAGTTTAAATAAAAAAGATTAAAGGATGTTTCGTCGCGTAGTGGAATTGTCTTTTGACAAAGAGTGATAGAATGAGCCACTGAGGAAGTCGAAATTAATCGACGAAACGTCTGGCCCATTCAATAAAAACTCTGTTTTTAATTTTTGTCCAATTCCCTGCTATTCCTGTTAATTAATGCTTATTATGGATACGAGTGATTTACCGTTAAAACATATATTTTTTACGACTTTTTGTACTTGAGTTATGGGATATCCAAGAATTATTCACCCCCTCACACAAAATCATGCTTGAAATTTTTCTCCACCTTAAAAAAACCTAAGTAAAAAAAAATTGTTTATTATTTGGACCTTAGTAAAATAATTTTGACTGCTTAATATTAAACATAGAAATTTTAGATATTTTGCACTAAAACCAGTATTAAAATAAAATCTATTCAGTATAGTCAAATATTTAAAAATCAATCAATAAATAGAAATGTGTTCATCTATCATTACAAGGAACAAATATTCAAAAACAAATAAATAAATAAATTTCATTAAATTTAATAATAGGTATTACACGCAAGTGAGTTGTACTCTATTGAAATTATTTATTAAGAAAATTGTAATTGAAAATATTGAGAAAAAAGGGAGAGAGGGAGAGGATGGAGATACTAATCGATTTGATTGGGGAATAATGGAATTTAAATAATTATCGGAAAAGAGGTTTTTTTATCTAATTAGATTTTTCCTCTTATTAAAAACAAGGACTAAAGATAAATAAGGACACTCGATGGTGGAGAAGCAATCTCCGGAATCGAAGCTAAAATACATGGTATACATTAATTAATGTAAAATAATTGGTTTAATAAAATTTATAAAAAAAAAAAAATTGAAAATATTGAGAGAGGGGGAGAAGGATGGATGAAATATACCAATCGACTTGATTGGGGAATAATGGAATTGAAATAATTATCGGAAAAGAGGCTTTTTTATCTAATTAGATTTTTCCTCTTATTAAAAAAAGGACTAAAGATGAATAAGGACACTCGATGGTGGAGAAGTAATCTCCGGAATCGAAGCAAAAAATAAAATGTAAAATAATTGGTTTAATAAAATTGAAAATATTGGCGATTGGGATGAGGAGAGGAATTAATATGGAATTGGAATAATTATCGGAAAAGAGGTTTTTTCTTTAAATACTTTTTTCCTCTTATTAAAAACAAAGACTAAATAGATGATCAAGGACAGTCGATGGTGGAGAAGTAATCTCCGGAGTCGAAGCTCAAATATAATGTATACATTAATGTAAAATAATTGGTTTAATAAATTTATAATTGAAAATATTTCGCTATATGCATTTCAAGCGTAATTGATTATTATATCTTTACTCTTCTTTTATGTGAAAAATTTCTTTTTAATCCAAGTTTAGGTCGGTCTTAGAACAACATTCTATTCAACTAAAACTTGTCAGATCCTGATATTGTGATATTTTTTTTATTATTTTTGCTTCTTCAATCTCAATGGGGAGCAGATAGAAAATAATTATTCTATCTGTGGGCTTTTCACAAAATAGATTCTCAATTCTATTAATATTTTGATGAAGAACCAATTGTTTATCAAGTAAAAAAATAAAAAAATATGCAATTGGATGTTGATGAAAGCAGTCCACGGTGGTTGTAAAAAAATAAGACTATGAGGTTTTATTATTTTACATTTATTTGTTAAAACCGACGTTTCGGAGATTTATTCTCTCCTTCTTCAGGGTAAGAAGAAGGAGAGAATAAATCTCCGAAACGTCGGTTTCTAACAAATAAATGTAAAATAATAAAACCTCTATAGTCTTATTTTTTTACAACCACCGTGGACTGCTTTCATCAACATCCAATTGCATATTTATACCAGTCCGTCTCCTAAAGAAAATCTCTATCAATAAAAAAATATTTTTTATCATGGAGTGTAAAGCATCTCTGTAAAGATCTTTTTGGAAAGAATTACACTTAATTTTTTTAATTTATTATTTCAACTTAAAATTATGGTGTGAAAAAACTTCAAAATGACCATTTTTAGATGGTTTTTGCATCTGTCGGTATTTAGAAAAAACTTAATATTATGAAAATATCACACGAATTTTCTAATTATCTCGTTATCAACGAAAAAACAAATTTAATATCACAAGTATTTTATAAGATACGAAAACCACCTCGGTATTTTACGTTATTTTTTTTCTTTATTTTAAAACATGATTACTTTTAGATATTATATTTCTTTAATACTGGCTTGTTATTAATAATAGTAGTAGATTAAATGAAAGTCAAGTGGTTTACACTAAGCAAGTCAAAATAATCGGTATTGATCCACGAGTCGATTTTATTATGTATGATTCTTAATTATATTTGAAAATATGGAATCGCAATTTTACTTTAGCTGAATATTCAACATTACTAGCAGGCAATTGGAAAACAATAAAAACACAGTTTTTATTAATTGGGCTAGACGTTTCTTCAATTTTTTTGACGTATTCAGAATTAATTGACGAAACGTCTGGCCCATTTAATAAAAACTCTGTATTTTTAATTTTGTCCAATTCCCTGCTATTCCTGTTACAAATTTACTATGGATGCGAATGATACAACATTCAACATTACCTTTTCGATGTAGGTGCCTTCGTTGACACTATACAATCAATATGTAATCCAAATGAGCGACGATTAATTTATTATTTAGGTAATATAGTACAAAACAAAAACACTAGAACGTCTTCTGAGAGTCCCATCTGCGGAGCGTACAAATAACTCGTTCCCGAGACGAATGAATTCCCTCGACTGAATGCTGGCGATCCAAATGACCTTTTAGACAAGTCAATATTGCCCAAGCCTAGCGATGGATAAATATTGAACGTTAATTAAAAACTCCTGCCTATTCCAACAAGGGAATATTGAATATTCAAATAATAACTTTGCATCGTTAAACAAAAAGAAGAAAAAAATTGTTGGTAGTATTCATTAAAAAGTATCGGTTTTATCGCAGACTGTATCATTTTCTTCAATACCATTGATTGATTGTAGTGAAAAAACCTGACTGCTTTCATATTAAAAGTGTGAAGGTGTTTAATATTGATTATTTCCATTAATCAACAAGATAAGTTGTGAAGTAAGTGTTTTCTAGGAGTCAAGCAGCGCAGATCATTAGATGACAAGGAGACTACCGTTGAACAAGACTTGTCTGGATTGCGATCTCCTTTCTCCACTGATTGCTCGACAATACAGTGAGAACGTTTTATTAATAACGAACATTGTTTGGTCTGTAGACTGCTCATTTTCGAGATCTTTCCTATAAGACGCAATATGTACATTAAATTAGAATCGATACATTGAAATACCCATTCTAGAGTAAAATTTTATGATGAATATAATTATTTTGGTGGTATAACTAGATATTTCTTAGAATTTGTAGATCAATAATCAAAGTTATGGCTAATTATATAAATATTTATATTAAAATTGCAAATCATGACTACACTATAATTCTGTGGAGAATGAAATCTATATATATAAAATTAAGGTTTTGTCTGTACATTCCTCCAAATCATGCCAAATTTTGGTTGCACACGTTTCAAGCAAAGTTATGAACGAAAACACCCTCAACAAAATTCCGGTCTGTCTGTCTGTTTGCGTGGTTTCGAAAAGTTGCTCAAGATTCACGTAAAAACGGCTCAAGGGATTATTATTAAATTTCATATTTGGATCAGATGTCTTCTAACTTACGTTTATAGCTATATAACGTTCTGATATTTTGACTCCAAAAGGGGGTTTTGGGGGCGCAAGAATGAAAATTATCAAATAACTCCTAAACTATTAACTCTACGGCAAATTTTATAATGAACAAAGTTGTAGGGGATGTGATTTCTGACAACATTTGTTTAAAAAAATCCGCCCAAAAAACCACCCAAAAGAGGGGGGGGGTGAAAAAATGTAAATTCTTGCCCTTGGAGCAAACTCACCCAAATTTTGTACCTATACATAATCTATGGGCCGCTAGGGAGCAATAAATGCAAAAATTAACTACCCAAAATGGGGGAAGGGTCCAAAAATGAAAATTCTTGCTCTTGGACCAAACTCAACCAAATTTTGTATACATCATCTGTGGGTCACTAGAAGGCTAGAAATGCAAAAACTAACCGCCCAAAATAGGGGGTGGGTCAAAAAGGCGGGCCTTGCAGCTATCGTACGATATATTATTGTTACTGCCACTGAAAGAGGACACTGAGGGAAATGTCGCATTGGATTTCCTTCACTGATTTTTCAAAGTGACTAGATTGTTTTTGATTAAAAAAAAAAAAAAAAAATGTGATGATCTTGATTGTAATGATGGCCAAATCCCATTTTAATTGAATACAGACCCTGAAGAAGGAGGGAATAAGACTCCGAAAGGTCGATTTATGAATAAAATGATAGTCTAAATCAATACTTCTTAAAGTAGTGGACCGCGGCCCCCTAAGGGTCCACGAATTACCCGCAAAAATGCCGCGAAGAGTCGCAAATGTAACAAATAAATTATTATTGTTAAATAAATTTATATACTTGGATTATAATTATAAAATTTCGAAAATGTATTGAAATGTTGAAATGGTAATATATTTGAAACTGTTTATAACATGGTCTTTGATTTGTGCACATATGTACTTAGCCAAGGTAGTGGATGCATACACTCATTAATCAAAACATAATAACCGTTTAAGCAATTTGAACCGCGAAAGTTAAATAATATGATCAATAATTTCTTATGTTAATTCTACATGAAGAAAATTATTTTATTATTTTTAGATTTTATTTGAAAAGGAAAAATAAATAACCGTGTTTATTTTTTTTCACGCTTTTACTGTTAACCTTAGCATTGACTAGTAAGTGTATGCATATACGAAATTTAAAATTATAAATAGACATGACTTTAAATTAAATTAAATACATGTTTTCATTAAATACGCCAAATGTTTCGTTGCTGTTTTGCAACTTCTTCAGTGGCAAAACAGCAACGAAACGTTTGGCGTATTTAATGAAAACTTGTATTTAATTTAATTTAATTTAAAGTCATGCCCAACTCCTTATGATTCCTTTAATTATTAATCATGAACACGAATAATGAAATATTATAAATAGTTATTAAACTAATCTAAATTTTAAAAAAAATAGGGGGGCAGTGAGATTAACTTGGGTTCCAAGGGGGCCGCGACTTCAAAAAGTTTAAGAAGCACTAGTCTAAATTATCTTCTTTTTTTGGACTGCCTCATCAATATCCACTCAATAAAAGTTTTTATTATAATTTTTGTCCTTAAGGGGCCGTCCATAAATTAATAAATTACTTCACACAGTAAGGGGGAGGGGCATCTCAGATTTGTGACAAAATGTGGCAGGGGGACCGGAGGTCTTAAAATTTGTGATGTCACAAAAGTCAAATTAAAAAATTTTAAATATATTTTTTAGATTTCAGGTTAATATTATTTCAATCGGAAAATGTTGGTAAAATAAATCTAGACAAAAAAATTTATACAATTATTAAATTATAGGGTATAAAAGTGATAGTGTGTCGTCACAATACAGGGGGGCTCAATGAAAATGTGACTGAATGTGACACATGGGAAGGAGGGTCTAAAAATCTTGAAATTCGTGTGACGTAATTTACGGCCCCCTAATGAGAAAATTTTTAACGGAAATTAAGTTATTTGTGTAAGTAGGTGATTATGTTATTTTTCCACCAACATTTCGACGACTTTGCCGACTTCTTTCAAAATTTCAAATGATTACATTACACATTCGTCTAAATACATTATTTTTCTTTTCTCTCTGATACCAATAAAGAACCAACAAAAATTCAAAAATTCAAAAAATGGACGAATTTGGTACATTCACATAAACATTTATTCTCTTTTTCATTATCTGTGAGACAAGCTCTCAAACTGTCAGAACTCAGACAGGCGATCGAAATACTTCACATCGAGGGGTGAACCGCGATTGGAATTAGGTGTAGACGTCTTTGGAATTATGTGGAATTATTGTGGAATTAGATAATGCCCCTTCATCTATTGTCTTCTACTTGGAAATGAAAGTGGAATTGGAAGTAGGTGTACACCTTATTAGGTCGCGGTTCACTCCTTGCTTCACATTATATTCTATTGAATATAAATGTGAAAGTAAAAAAGTGTTTCGTGTCTAGTTTGCCTACCAATCGCTTGTTTTCGAGTCGTCTTTTTGAACAAACCGCTTTACATATATACAAAAGGAGTTGTAAATAGCAATGGGGGATTTTTCCACGCTTTAGCTTAAGGATGCCGAGATTGAACACGGGGTCATTAATCAGCGTCCGGCGGTTGTCATCGCTTCACTTTCTTGTATTGATCTAGCGAATGGAGCTCTTGATAATGCGTCTCGAGAGATGTCTGCCACCACTGGACCAATTGGACTCCAGCCATCCACATCATTAGCCTCTCCAAAACAATCCTCTCGAAAAATAATCCCCCGTCTTATTAAAAGTCCATCTCCAGTGACTTCATTCCACCATTAGATAGAACAACAACAGGTAGAAACACTTGATTAAGAGCTGAAAATGCAATGAAATTCATAATTTGCTATTTTACAAACAGATACAGATATAGAGGAGTTTTTTGACGGGTTATAGTGGTGTTTCACAAAGAGAAAATAAAAATTTAACAAAATAAATTTTTTAAACTATATTTTGGAGACTTTTTATTTATCTCTATAGATATTTCGGGTTACGAGCCCTTCTTCAGGAAGTTTAACTGGCCAGTCTTTTGTTAAACCTCCTGACGTAACCTCCCGCTCGTAACCCCAACTATGTATAGAGATAAATAAAAAATCTCCAAAATATAGTTTAAAAAAATTTAATTTTTTAAATTTTTATTTCCTCTTTGTGAAACACCACTATAACCCGTCAAAAAAAACTCCTGTGTTTAATATGTTTCACTATAAACCAACACCACTTTCCCTAAATGAGATACAGATATATATCAACTTGATTTTCAATCCCAAACCCTTCACTCACAGCTGAACAAGCTTCTTTGATAAAGTTCCAACAAACCGAATTGTTCTTCATTGATACACATTCACGTAGCTAAACAGCCGTCAACGTGATAAAAGAAGATAATTAGGTTACAAGAAATCTAGGTTTGAATTTTTTTAAATAATTTCAAGTGTGAAAGGTGGTCCCAAAAGTCGGGGGGGGGCTCACCCCTCAGTCCCCGTTCGAAATATCTCAAAAATGGCTGAAACTATTTTGATGAAAATAATTGAATGCAACCATGGCGTTTTGGTCTACAAGAAAGCCCTAATGAGTGAACATGGAAAAAATCATATTTTTCGAAATATTAATTATTACTGATTACTTCTGGGCGCTACAACCTTTGATGGGTATTGACTTCACGGATGATCTTCCTCCATATAGTCTTACCCTATTAATTGATTTGCCAAAATGTCTGTTAGTTAGTTACGTACGTACGTTACCAAATATTGTATACACTCTAGCTCAAAAACTAGTCTGAATATCAAAATGAATTTTCAGATGAAGTTTTGATGCATTGAGAGATTAAGACCTGATTAGATTTTGGTTGAAATCCAATCCAAAATTAAGAGGGGGGGGTGTTGGATTTGTCAAAATGTATGTTAGTTAGTTACGTATGTATGTTACCAAATATTGTGTACACTATAGCTCAAAAACTAGTGTGAATATCAAAACGAAATTTCAGATATAGTTTTGATGCATTGAGATTAAGAGCTGATTAGATTTTCGTTGAAATCCAATCCAAAATTAAAGAGGGGGAGGTATTGGATTTGTCAAAATGTCTGTTAGTTAGTTACGTACGTACGTTATAAAATATTGTGTACGCTCTAGCTCAAAAACTAGTGTGAATATCAAAACGAAATTTTAGATGTAGTTTTGATGCATTAAGATTAAGACCTGATTAGTTTTTGGCTGAAATCCAATCCAAAATTAAGGCGGGGGGGGGGGTTAAAAATTAAAATTATAAGATTTTCAAACTAAAAAAACATGAAAAATTAAATAAGTATAGTATAAAATGAACCTATAATAAAAAAGAGATTAATTATTTATTTCAGGCCGAAATAAGGAAGGGGTTGAAAAAAATTAGAGTTATCAATAAAAGTTCAAGAATCAAGACCCTTTAATCGATGTGTACGAAAATCGCATATGCGCCCTATAAGACCTTATGAAAATGACTCACAATATTAAATTGTTAGGGAAGAGGGGGAAGGGTGTTCAAAAATAATTGAAAATACTTAGGTAATACAATTTTTAAACAAAAATCAAAGAAAAGAGATATTATTAATTCCTAATAAAGGAAAGTTCTTTAGTAAATAATTCAAAATTATTATATCAAAAATTAAATATAAGAGAAGAGGGATATAATATATTTTGGAATTATTTTTATAACATCTTATTCTCTCAGAAATGAATTTTTTTAACTTATGAGTAAATTGAATTTTGTTTTATAATAATCTATCTAATTACCCCTTAAAATCTTAAACACTCAATTAGAAAACCCTGTATTTATTACAAGATGGTGGTTCACTGGATTGAAGTAACTTGAATGGTCCATTTCGTTCTTGAAATTAAACATGTAAAAATATACCTAGTAATATTAATCCCAAAAGACAAATAAAAATATGAATTTCAAGACGCTTAAATGGTGGATTAATTATTCTATTAATTAAAATTGATTTTTAAAAATAAAAATATTTTTTGGTTCAATACTATACTATATATATTTATCTAGATTAATTTGCCGCAACGCTGACGTAATGCTGCCGTCAGGGAGCGTTGATGCCGTCTTTGTGGCAAATTTGAAATATAATTGTAATTGAAACTCGAATTTTGGAATGAAAGACTCCAATTGATTTTAAATTAAGAAATATTAAATTTATTGATAATTATTCCCCCCCCCCCCTCACCACTCGAAAATCAAATATTCAATTCGCTTTTCTTTGCGCACAGAAAAAGAAATTAATTACATCTTATTTGATTTATATTTTATATATTATTTGTTTATTTTTTAAAAATTTGCCACTTTTTTATAATTTATTAAAAATTTAAATTTTGTTATTCTTATTTTTTGATTTTTACAAAATTGAACGACTTAAGACACGCATGCCCGAGTTTCTCATGGCAATACTGGAGGGAGCAGCCCGTCATACAAACAACACCTGATTGATCTCTTTTAAATATTTGGAGCCTTATATCGATTATCGATTCCAAATTAAAAAAAAATGATATAATATAATTTTCCTCCTCACACGATCCCACTTATTTAAATAAATCTACATATTTTCACATAAAAAATATCACAATGCTGTAGATTATAGAAAAAAATACTACCAGATTCATATCTAGAGCCTCATTTCTGTAGCTGTGTCAGGACGAAAATGAGGTGAAACTTTTAAGAGACTATGTATTTTCGGGAGTTCACAGGTATATATTTGGAGTGTGGTTTTTTAAGAGGAATAAAATTTTTGTACCGAGACGCTGCCCGCCAGGGCACCAGCCCGGAGGGTCGAGCTTCGAAGGCGTGCCGAAGGCACGCACGAAAAGCTCGTGTAATAATAATTACATAAAAAATTGATATCTAAAAGTTCATGTTAAATTTATTTTCATTTATCTTTTACTGATAATTTCCTTTTTTTTAATAAAAATATTATTTTATATTTTCTGTTTTAGAGAATCGAGTCCACCTAGAGAAATGCATTCAAGATAATCGGAATTGAAAACGGCATTTTATTCATTTGAGTGGCGGAATTTGACCAGTGCAGACCAGGCGGCCATTCTTCCAAGGTAAGACAAATCGACTAAACTTTAATTAATTTTGATATATGTATCATTAATACAATAATTAGTATAAGTCATAGGTATTATTATTACGACATATCATATTATACTCAAAACAGCCAACTCTCAGCATTAAAACTTTATCTTTTATCGAAAATACCCTTGATCCTTTGTTATAATCTTGGGCAACTTTTACGGACAGTGAATTTCATCAAAACCTCTCATTATCACGCAAAATTTCATTTAACATTTTTAATTATTTTTGAAAACATAGTCATTATTCATTGAGAATATATAACACTTTTTCAACCAAGACGAATTATTTTGATATAATTTCTTCTCTTAAACATACCATATAATGAGAAAGAATTTAATTTTTAGGACAGATTCTAAGATTTTAATAGAAATATTATTAAATTGCGATATCAGAGGGGATTCATCCCCCAGGAGTCGAACCTGAGAACTAACATGCTTTCCGGGCAGTCAGCTCACACCCTCGAGACAAAAAACCTCTCTCTGAATCGCAATATTTGATATAAGCATAGAAATTCTTCGTTATATATTAATGGAGTGAAGAATTTCTATGCTTATATCAAATATTGCGATTCAGAGAGAGGTTTTTTGTCTCGAGGGTGTGAGCTGACTGCCCGGAAAGCATGTTAGTTCTCAGGTTCAACTCCTGGGGGGTGAATCCCCTCTGATATCGCAATTTAATAATATTTCTATTAAAATCTTAGAATCTGTCCTAAAAATTAAATTCTTTCTCGTTTATTGATTTGTTAATCTGAACCCGAGCTCATTTTTGAAAAACATTCCAACTATTTTCAATGCTCAAATCTTTGCTTTGTATACCATATAATGTTGATATTCGCACTACCTCGTAAATATTTCTATTCTTCATACCATATTCTGGAATTTATACAACTTATTTTAACAATAGATTAAATTCATTTTCTTTTTTTAATTATAAACGAACTTTCTTTTCGTTTTTTTTTTTTTTTTTGTTTTTTTTGTTTTATAAAATTCAAAATTATCTTAAAATTTTCAAAAATGACTAAAACTATTTAAAAGATCATTGTAAACAATTTAAAGATAATTTAATCCTTTAATGAAAACCGGTTAATTTTTTATTATTTTTTCTACCAAATGATAAATGAGCCTGTAAATGGTGACTAGCCATTGGTGCTAGTAGAGGGGAGATTTCAAGAGACCTGTTGAAATGCTTGAGCATCCACAAGAGGATTTATTGTATTTTTTTACTAGGAATTATTTCTCCTAAAAGAATATAGAATAATCCTGGATTTAATTCAAACATCCAGTGATATCTGATGAATAATAAAAGGAAAAACATATTAATATTTCAAACTTCTATGCATAAAGTCTAGCACGATCTGTTGGAGTTCATTTTACAGAAGTGTCTTTCCTGGAATTTCACTTCTTTTTGTAATCTAGATGTGAATTTAGCCTGCAGGCAGTGGCGGATTAAGACAATATAAGGTCCAAGGTGCAAAAAAAAAATTAGGCCCCGGATAACAAAAATGTCTTTGGAAATTAATTAATAGGTATTATAAATATAAAACGTAATTTTAATTACTTAAATGTAATTTATTAATCTTATTTTTATGTTTCAACAATTTATAATACTACATATTATATAAAAGTAAAGATTTGATCTTATTTTTAAAATGAGTTGGAATGTTTTTCAAAAATGAGCTCGGGTTCAGATTAACAAATCAATTATAAACGAGAAAGAATTTAATTTATTGGACAGATTCTAAGATTTTAATAGAAATATTATTAAATTGCGATATCAGAGGGATTCATCTCCCAGGAGTCGAACCTGAGAACTAACATGCTTTCCGGCAGTCAGCTCACACCCTCGAGACTGCTCGGAAAGCATGTTAGTTCTCTGGTTCGACTCCTGGGGGATGAATCCCTCTGATATCGCAATTTAATAATATTTCTATTAAAATCTTAGAATCTGTCCTATAAATTAAATTCTTTCTCGACTATATATTATAATATAATAATTATTAACATTATAATTATATGTGTTTATTTCTAGATTTTTCTTTAGCGAATTTCTCAATAATAAGCTCGAAATTCAAACTATTTAATAGTTCGTCTTCAATTTAAATAGTAGATAAATAATTTAACCTATTTTCAGAAATTTTGGTTCTAACGTAGTTCTTTAATGTTTTTAAAGCAGAAATAAAAGAACGTTATTGGCAATGTCATCAAAATTTTAAAAATAATTTCGACGTAAGAGAATGTTGCTTTTAAATGGAAAGCCTTTTGATATATTTGAGAAATATTCAACTTTTCATTCAATTTTGGGGGCCTCTATATTCGACGGGGCCCTAGGCGGAGAAAGAATTTTAAAAAATGAAGAAATATATATAAAGTCTATATAATTCGCCCACATTACATCTGAGTAATCTCTGTTATTTTCATCGTATAAATCAATTTTAAGTGGCCGTAGACATAATAACCTGAAGATAATTTAGAAAAAAACTTGTAAACATAAATTATTCACAATTACAATCAAATTTTAATTATTTTTTAGATCCTTTGTTAATTATTTCTTCATTATTATTATTTTTTTTAATGACCTTCGGTAACTACATATATATAGCACATTATGGCCATTGAGTGTTCATGTGTGTGTGTGTGTGGGAAAGTGTCTATAAATTAGTGTAGTGATCAGATTATAGCTGGACAAATATTTGCATTATTTTATTAGTTTATTATTTGTACGTCAATAAGAAAAGCTTGTTAATATAAAAAAATAAAAGCAATACAATACAATCTTGTCTGTTAAATAAAACTACCCCCCCCCCCCCCTCCCGTATTTTTTCGATCACATTTTTTGAAACATTATTATTTATTATCTTATGTTGATTTAATTCAAGAGAACCTATTATTTCTTTAAGTTTAAAGATTTTTTAATATAATAAATATACCTAATGAGAATTTTGTAAAATTTTTTACTCAATAAAAGTACATATTTGACACTTGGTGTCTATAGCTTACTTTATCATTTTATTTATTTCAAATATATAGTCTTTTTGTCTTCATTTTTAATTTTAAAAAAGTGCATAAAAATATATATGTTTTGCCAATTTTTACTGCATATATTTGCATATTTTAACGTATTCTGCATATTACTTGCATATTTCAGCCTTTTTAACTGCATATTTTATGTCATATTTTGGCATTTTTTACTGCATAAAAATCCGGTCTCTACTTATTAGTAATCTCAAATCTATTCTACTAATTAATAGAGATTGTTGCGTTGGTGCAAGGTTGAAACACCACTAATAAAGATAAAATTAAATAAATATTTTATGAGATATTAATTTACTATGAGTGACATAGGAAACCTAATTCATAGTAAATTAATATCTCAAAATATTTATTTACTTTTATCGCTATTCTACTATGGCAAATTTTAGCATTCTAGAGTCGTTGAATTTTCACTTTATTTTAATTTAGCTTACAAATTTCGACCCTTCATTTTAGTTGCTGTAAAATGTAAAATTTCAGTTTTTCGATTTCACCCTTTGTTAAGGCCCCAAACTCTTCCAGCATGCCAAGTTTTAGAATTCTACTTCATTGATTGTCTTTTATATTCATATTTTTGACAAGTCTAATAAATTTGCATTCAAATGTCCCGGTGTCCTCTTTTTATTTAGGACAGGACTCAGTTGTTAAGTGATTTTCATATTTTTATTTTATCTCATTTATAGGAAACAAAAAAAAAAAAAATTGTTCAATATAAATATGTATGACATAATTTTCTTTGCTACTTTGATGGACAGGGACCCTGCTGTTTCGCCATTTTTTTTTTTATCACAACAGTAAGAAGGGCTTCTTAACACCTGTATGGTGCAATGAAACAACATTCATTTAACATAACATTCAAAAAACAAAACTTAAAAAAATTCAACAGAATACAAGACAAGAAAACTTTTTCACCTGGCAAGTCAGAAGACTAATAAATTTAAAGGTCACGAGTTTAGATCCAGACTTTGCATTTTTTTAATCTGCGTACTTAGATTTAATTAACATTCTATTTTAATTTTGGTTTGATTTACAGGTTAAACGAAAATCATGAGGTGGGCTCTAAATTCGCCACAATAATCTTTTTTTTTATTTGAATAAACTTTCTGAAGAATAGATATAATTTTTACAAAAATACGAACAAGATTAAACGCCGAATTTATTTAGGTAGTAGTCATCTACTACTATTCTTTGTTTACAAAAGAAATCGACCTTCATTCTATCGAGAGAATAGGCCTCTGATTTTCAATAGGTCCGGAATAAAGAGGGATTTTAAATAAGAACTCATGAAAAAAGATGAAATACATTATTCTACTTCTTGTAAAAAACGATCTTAAAAAAATCTTATAGAGTGGTTTTATAAAAAAAACTACCATTAATTAGGTACTTTAAATAATCATTTTTTATTAATTTTTGTGAGAAGTTTGCTGCCCAACAAATGCATAGGGCATTTCTTAATTTCCGCGACAATTTACAAATACATTCTGTTCAAATAAGTTTTAAAGAAAAATATCTATATATAAAATCATACAAACAAGATATAAAATGCCGAGGGGTGAACCGTGACCTATTATCGTGGACACCTACTTCCACTTCCACTTTCATTTTCAAGTAGAAGACAATAGATAAGGGGCATTATCTAATGAATTTCAAAATAATTCCACATAATTTCCAATCGCGGTTCACCCCTCGTATTCAAAATAATTCCACATAATTTCCCATCGCGGTTCACCCCTCGTAAAATGACATCATTACGCACTCATCTTTGACAAATATGATGTTTGGTGCCTTATAAAGTGCTGCCATCTTCATTGAGTTTCATAAATCCAGATTACATTAAATTTATGTTGGTTATGTAAATAATGTAAGTATGTACCAATATTGATATACCAAAAGTATGAAAATCAAAATTGTATATAAACATTATAAGAGACCGCCATAAATTACGTCACTCAGTAAGGGGGAGGGGAATCTCAAATTTGTGACAAAATGTGACAGGGGGCCCGGGGATCTTACAAATTGTGATATCACAAAAGTTAAATTAAAATTTTTTAAAAATTTCCAAATATAAATAATAAATATATAAGTGATAGTGTGACGTCACAATACAGGGGAGCTCAATGAAAATTTGATAGAATGTGACCCAGGGGGAGGAGGAGTCTAAAAATCTTGAAATTCGTGTGACGTAATTTATAGACGGCCCCTATAATATCAACTTTTGATTTTTAGAGTGAATATTTGCTTATATAATTATTTACTCAGGTTTTTTATATTTTGGGTGTTTATTTTCAAAAAATTTTAAACGAAAATGTCAAAAATTACATCCTCTACAACTTTGCTTCTAATTTTTGACATTTTCGTTTAAAAATTTTTGAAAATAAACACCCAAAATGAGGCGAAAGGTCAAAAATTAAGATTCTAGAACTTTGAACCAAACTCAACTAACGTCAGTAAACTCTAGTTGCCACAAAGATATTCAGTGAAAGGCGTTTAAGCTAGTAAGAACCACTTCTTACTAAAAACGGGTTTTTACTGAAATATATCTACAATTGGTGTTGTTATCGTCCATGTCGAATATAATACAATTTATCTACATATTAACTATAATGACACTTGAATAACTATAGCGAATCTTGGTATGGCCATTTCTGAGGTTTATTTATGGCAGAAATTTATAATTCCTCTTTATTAATACATAGGTACTCTATTAATTTAAACACTTTTCATACTCGTGTTGTTTCCTTTACCTTTCTTTCTTCGAACTCAAAAGGGTATCGAAATAAATAGAGAATAATAATAATAAACAGTAATCATTTATTATGAAATGACATGGGTACCCGGAGTTTTTCGAGTGAGGTGAACCCCCCCCCCCCCTCCGCCCCCTACTACAACATGAATTCGCTCCGCCGTGTTGTTAATGAATTCTCGTTAAAATTCAAATATCATACTGGTCACGTAAATTGTTAATGTCGTTTTCAAATAAGAATAAAGAGTTGGATGAATAATTGTTAATTCCCATTTCATTTCAAGACTTTTCCTTCATTGGGATAATAATAAGTCGTGCCGGTTGTAGCGTGACGATTATATTCACCCTGCGATACATTATAGACGATTCCTGCTCGGACAATTACTAAAATTAGTAACATAAATTTTGTTATATATTTGATAAATAAAGTAAGATTATTATCTAAGGCAGGGGTTTTCAACGGAGGGTAGAGACCCTCCAGAGGGAATTAATAGATTTTTAAGATAATATAGCGTTACCAAATGGTAAAGTAGTATAAGCTGGGTTCCAATAATTGAAATTTCGCCCAGGAGGATAGATGTGGACAGAATTCTCAATGCAAAATTTAAAGGGCTTCAATAGGTAGATATGCTCATCCCCACTAGGGATAAGATTTTAGTTTACAGAGGGGAGAAAATGCTTTATAGAGGAGTTAATCCCGCCCTAATTCGAATTCAGGTGGGGTCATTGGAAAAGTATGATAGAAAAGAAAATCTGGTTTGAGAATATTGAAGTTTTGCAATAAGCTTATGTAATATAAATATCACCCTGATTACGAAAAGAGGATGAGCCTAAAATAAATTAACAATTTAAACGATAATAATTTAGATATGGTATTATAATGTTTTAAAATTATAAATTGTGGTGTTTTTTGAGGCTTTTCAAAACCTTGAAAACAGATGTAATGTCTTCGTTAGGAAAAAGGAAATAAAATTTCTTTAATTCTAACAAATTTATTTTCATGGAAAACTTATGAGACGTTTCGGCGGATATTCTCACACCATCATCAGTCTACAAGCAAAACATAATCTTAATTACAGTAAATTACTAATTACATGTCATTCTCAAGATAAAAGAAGAAAAGAACTCACCCAAGCTTTTCATAATATAGTACATATGTCTGTGTAGAATGTCATTTTCTTTTTACAATACATCTTACATTACATCTGTTTTCAAGGTTTTCAAGAGCCTCAAAAAACACCACAATTTATAATTATGATAATAATTTAATTTAAGCTCTAATGTGACAGTAATATATGTATATTTGAGACACCTAATCAAAAATATTACAATTATACAAAATAATTTTATTCGTTATTTTAATGTTTTGATCATTGAAAGTCTTGACTTGTAGGTAATTCGATTAATCTTAATTGAAAAGTTTTTTAATCTTAACATAAAAACATGTTAGCTTCCTTAAAGAGAAATCAATGATAGGTTGTTGGTTATTCTCTGCCTGATACAAATAAGAAATAAACATATACATTATATTATTTGTATGAGACTATAGTTTCGAAGATTTGACCAACATCATCAGTCTTTTTAATTATAAATATTGTATATGTTATTTCTCATGGGGTCAATTGCCCGATCGGATATAAATAATTCGTTTTCTTATTCTAGCAAGCTAGCGACATTTTTTTTATATATAATGATATTGATACAAGATGAAGTAGCACCAAAAAGGTATTATAGTCCGCGATGGACCCTTATATCGTGAAAAATAAGAATAGATTTAGGGATTGGGTCGTAGTCGAAGGTATCTGTGAATGCGGACCTTGAAAGACTGAAGGTTACATGTTGCTATGAAGACGATCGGAGGAAAAGAGTTCCAGTCTTTAGAAGTCATAGGGAATAACGAATTTGGGAATCCGTTTGTACGGTTATCCAATATAAGCGCGTAGGGGTATTGAATCTTAGAAAATCGTGCAAATAAAGCCTTTGGAAGGATTATTAAATGTATCTCGTCAGAACAAAAGCCATGGTAATACAGTAGAGTCCCGAAAACTCGGCCTAATGTGGATCGAAGGGTGGCCAAGTTTATGAAAATTCCATGTTATCGGGAATAGGGTTAAAAAAGAATAAGTATGAGTGTTTTCTAAGAAAATACAGTACTGTGATTGTATGTATTGGTTGCTTGAGAATACAACCGAGAATAAACTGCCCAAATACCCTTAAACAAAGGAAAAGTACGTACTTTATGAAGGGATAGAGCCTTTACTACATGAAAATGAAAATTAATGAATACACAGATAGGACAAATCTCAGAAAAATACTTTATGAAGGCATACAACTGTCTATAATGAAATGCGGGGTTTTTTCGACATGTCACGGTGTGGCCGAGTAATCCGGACTCCCGGGTTATCGAGTACCTACCTAGTTTTCAGGACTCTACTGTATCTATAAAAGAGGGAAAGGGCGGAGACAGATCTCCGATGGGCAAGGGCTACATTAACACTTTTAGTTAATGTATATATGAGTATGAACATTTTTTGTATAGGTATTGAAAAAAATATTCATTTTCTACTTTAAATGTGTATTGAAATGTGTGTATATACGATATTTATATAAATGAATGTATGATTATGAATGAAAAGAATTGAAAGATTTTGTGCCGAGGGTAGCAGAATTTTTATACATTGAAGGAGACAATAAAAGAGTGTGTCTTCTGCTGGAATTATATATTTTATTTATTTATAACGAGACTCTAGTCCTTCAATGAAAAGAATGATAGCCAACCCCGTTTTATATTAATTTGTAGACCCTGAATAAGAAAGGTGTAAGATCCTCCAAAACGTTGGGTTTTTAAAGGGTGAAAATGACTTTCCAATAAATTTACTTTATTCTGAATTCTATTTTTTCATTATCCTTGGGCTGCCTTCTATCAAAAGTTTTTTAATATATGTATATGGTATTTCCAAAACTGATTGAAATATTTCTAATTTATATCGACTATGTTTGTTTTGGCAGATACACGCTCGTCTTCGGTTTGAAACTTCTTTCTCGGGATGAGATGTTTGCGATTGCATGAACGAAAAGGAGAGTATATCTTCTTTCTCGGGGAAGACATCTCGAGATGACAACTCGCTGTGTCAACCGTCAACAGTACCTCAACTGATGCGCCAAATGTATCTTTAGTGTTTGTGTCAACAAACCAATGTTTATTCGAATGTCACTTTGCTCGGTTCAAAAAATAAAAAATACATAGAGGAATATTTTTGTTTTCCAATGCGAAACAGGTTTGTGACAGTGAGAGGCAAATGAATGTATCAACTATTGCACAACTGTCGGTGTCAATTAAAGGGAAAGAAAAGATTCAAGAGAAGCTATTCTAGAATCAGGAAATGCTATTGATTAAACAAGCAAAAATTTGTCAGTCATGTTTAAAGGGAATGTTTACTATTTCATTTTGGATTGACGGATTCTATCGTATTCACAAAATTAGAAAATAATCTTTATTTTCATATTATAAAATATACATTAAATAAAAATAAAAAAATGACTAGGGTAAAAGCACCAGTAGTTGACACTTTCCCATTAAAACAAGTAAAAAAGAAAACCACACCTAGAAACAATTTTAAATTTGATCGCGTATAAACGCAGAACTCCGTTAGCTGCCGAAATGCAAACTAATAATGGACCAGATGCAACAGTATTCTCGTGGAGACCTGTTAATCAAACTCTGCACGTGGTTCGTGATTATTCGATTTTTATTAAGGACACACTGCTAAATTGTAAGTAAATTGAAAGTTTTTGTGTCGAGGGTAGCAGAATTTTTATATATTGAAGAAGACAATAAAAGAGTGTGTCTTCTGGTAGAATTATAAATTTTATTTATAACAAGACTATAGTTTCGAGGGCTTTGCTCTCTTCATCAGTCTATTAGAATTGATTCACAGGAATTAATGTAATGGAAAGCGAAAATCATCACTTGGATGAGTTAAGAATAACAAAAAACAAGTATAAGTGACAATTCTTAACTCATCCACGTGATAATTTTCGCTTTCCATTCATAGATTAATTCCTGTGAATCAATTGTAATAGACTGATGAAGAAGGCAAAGCCCTCGAAACTATAGTCTTGTTATAAATAAAATTTATAATTCCAGCAGAAGACACTCTTTTAATGTCTCCTTCAATAAACTGTAAGTATTTCAAATTTATATTATTTCATAATTTTGGTAATAAAAAGAATGTGTTTCACTGAATACCTTTGTGTCAAATAGAATTTACTGATGTCAAAAATGAATTTCATTGAAAACTGGATATAACTAAATAAAACGCTTCTTGGCAAAACGACTCAGTGTAAACCCTCGTCAATAGTAATTTAGATTATATGTTACGAATTCTAATCAAATAACCCTTAAACTGTTTACTCTACGTCAAATTTCATTAAAGCAAAGTTGGAGAGATGTAGAGGATGTAATTTTTGGCTCATTTTGGGTGTTTATTTTCAAAAGTTTTTTAAACAAAAAAATGTAAAAAATTACATCCTCTACATCTCTCCAACTTTGCTTCTAATGGAATTTGACGTAGAGTAAACAGTTTAGGGGTTATTTGATTCGATTTCGTCATATATAATAAAATGAACATTGACACAATGAGTCGTTATGTCAAGACGATTTTTATCTAGTTATATCCAGTTTTCACTGAAATTCATTTTTGACATCAGTAAATTCTACATAGTTACCACAAAGGTATTCAGTGAAACACTGTTTTAACTAGTAACAACCCGTTCTTACTTAAAAATCGATTTTTACTACATCATATATATATATTAAAATTGTCCCTTGGAGGATCGTGACAACTACTGAATCTTATAATAGGGTAATATCGAGTAATTGACATGGGGTATCAACTTCTGGGTAATTGTATAATTTATTAATTCGGCAGAATTTGAGCATTATTTTATTGCTTACACTGTAAAACTCTGACTAATGCCTCTATACCAGGGGTGGCCAACCCGCGGCCCGCCTTGAACATTTATCTTGGCCAAGAGATTCATCACACTCTTACAAAATATATTTATTTTATAATGGCCAAAGTAGTGAAAACAAATGTATTAAAAAGTACCTTATTTGTGCATCCATATATTCAAAAATTAACTGTCGAAATTATAAGAAAAAATTAACTTTGATTTTAAAATAATATTCTTGCGAATAATATGACAGATATTGCCTGATTTATTTATGAGTAATTGATGTGCAAATACCCAAATTGAGATCGATTTGCAAAAGCTAAGTGAAAGAGTAGAGAAACAAATATCGCACTAGTAAAATAAATATTTTTTAATGATTTCATTTTTATTTTATTTCATTTATATTTATATATTTTTATTTATATATTTTTTATATTTCATTTTTAGTGTTATATATTTCTTTACAAAGTGCGTTTAGTATCATTATTATTATATTATCTATGTTTACATCTAAGAATAATAATAAATACAATAATAATAGCTCATTATGTTTCAATTTTTCACCCCAAAAAAATGTCTATAGTGGGTCTAAATCTAATATGTTGATATATAATTTTATATTCGGCCCGCATTTCCAAAGTGGTCTACAAAATCATTTGTGTTGGCCACACTTTCTCTATCTACAAGCATCATGACCAATGTATTTTAGCGTATACGAGTTACAGAGCTCTCTGGCGAGACAAGTTTGTGCAATAAAATGGCAGAAACCGCTCTCTCCGGGGATAATTTTGGTCACATTATCAAGAGTAAAAAATAAGCTTATATATATATAGCAGACCACATTTGCCTACAAACAGTGACAGTGAACGTATCGATAGTGCCCAACATTCTCAAGACAGCAACAGCCGAGACCTCAGCCACCATAATGTAAGTAATACACCTTCAACCACAAAACACCCAAAACTTCCTAAATATCCAAATCTACCCAACCTTCCGACTGAAGAAATTCACTCTAAAGACACTCCTCCAAAACGAACCTTGGACTACAAGGTTAATACCACGTAAACCACCCACCCCTCCTTGAAAATGGCTCCAAAAGGAGTGCCGAAACGTCGAGTAAAACTCTCAAACCCACGCGCGGAAACCCAAAAAACCTCTAATGACATAGAACCTATCCGCCGAAGCCTCACTGAACATATATATATAACATAAAGGGTATGTATCTTTTATCTATGACAATGGCTTTGAATGTTCTATGATCTTTGGAACTTAAGAACTAAGAGTTTGCTAAGTGAAGTCGCTAGAGAGCGCTTTTTCTATATACGGTAGCTTTCCACTCTATATTAATTTATGATCGTGACCAATAGTTGGCATGGGGTGTCAACTAGTGAGAATTTAATTCAATTCCTCTTTCATTTATTAGATGCCTCTCACGCCTGGAAATTTTAGGAAATACAGCCAAAGTCAGTAATTTCTTTTATACATTTTTGTCTGAATTTTAATCAAGTTCAGTTGAATATTCTCTCTCTCTTTAACAAGTATCATTTCAATCTTTCAAGACCAGCATCCACAGATACCTTCGACTGCTACCCAATCCCTAAATCTCCCCTTATCTTCACGTTAGAAGGGTCCACCACGGACTACAGAGGTTGTACCTTCTTGGTGCAACTTCTTCTTGTATCAATATCATTATAAAAAAGTATCGTTTTGGTCTGAGTGCAAAAGGCCATTCCTAGAATAGTAGAAATTGAGAAATTCATCTCCACTAGTCTAAAACAGGACTGGACTTGTAGGTGAATGTCACCTTCAAGTCGAGACCTGTTTCAGGCATCCTTGCAATTCCTCTTTAGCTCTAATGAAAGAGCGATCATTCTATATGCCCTCTTTATAGGTACATATTTATTTTCATCGATCAGATTCTAATGAAAGAATCGTTCACCCGCAAATTAAATAATAAAAAAGAAAAACCTTTTTCAAGACTCGGTACACCAAAGCTGCCCTAGTAATCTATATATATAAAATGGAAAAGTACGTATATATATGTTTGTATGATCCAAACGATCTGATTGGCCAGTGCATAGCCAGTGGCAAAGGGTTAAATTATTAGAACGATTCTGATTGGTAAGATAGTGATCCTGCTTCGCCAATGTGTTAAATAAATCTTTCCTTATCATTCCTTATTGTTGAATCAATTTCATTCAGCACATTCTTTCAATACTTACAGTATCATTATAAATTTCAATTATTAAATTGGTATGAACGAGGCGATCCCTGCCAGGGGCTAAGTGGCGCCGTGCCGAAGGTATAATAAACTTAAATATAAATTGTTCATTTATGACTATACTATAACATCCTCTTAAAATCTCAATAGAATAATTCTAAAAATAATATTTTCTGCCTTTTTAACGAGATATTCCAAAATGCCCTTTTTTGCGTTCAATCATATTAAAAAAACCTTTTGTATTAATTAAAAATCTGTCAGTTTTTGATTAATTAATTGTTGTTGTTGTTGTTGTTGTTTTTGTTTTTGTTTTCGAATTTAAGCAAAGAGAAAATTGAAGGAGAATTGAAAGGAACAGAACGATTTAGGCTTTTGCCACGCACGGTCCTGTCGATCGAAAAAAGCTGAAGGAAAAAATAGGGGATGGAAAAATCGTCGATTCCAGTAAAAGAGAGAAGCAAGAGAAAGAAAGAAACGATTGTTTGAAAAAAAAATTGTGAATTTTCTTCCTAGAGATCACATGAAATATTTGATCGATATTCATGCGCTAGAGTTTAATCTTAAATCTATTATATGTCAATTCAATTGAGTAAATTTCAGAGCAAGTGATTTGAAAAAAGGAATATATTGATTCACTGGATAAATAAAGAAGCGAACAAACTGAATAACTAAAAAAAATATAAAAAAAAAAATTATATTTAAGGTCCAAAATCTAAGATTTTAATAGAATATTTTTACATTGGATATCAGAGGGCTTCGACCCCTCAGGAGTTGAACCCGAGCACTAACACGCTTGTCGGGCTTGTTAGTTCTACCCTCGAGAGAAAAACACACTCTGGCATGCAATATATTAAAGAAGCCCGAAATTTTTACTCCGTTCAACTCAAACCGAAAAAGCAAAAATCTTTCTAATATTAAAATAATTAACCCGAAAGTTTGAGTAACTTTTTTGAAAATAAGATAGATTTTTTTTTCAAAAATACATCGCACGGTATGAACCAAATATATTAAGAAAGAATTTATATTTATTTTATTTTTGTCTCGAGAGTAGAACTAACAAGCCCGGCAAGCGTGTTATAGTACTCGGGTTCAACTCCTAAGGGGAAGAAAAGCCCTCTGATATCCAATGTAAAAATATTCTATTAAAATCTTAGATTTTGGACCTTAAATATTAAATTCTTTCTTTAATATATTTGGTTTATACCTGGAGTTATAATCTTGAAAAAAATCGATCTTATTTTCAAAAAACGATACTCAAACCTTCAAGTTAATTATTAAAAAATATATATATTGTTATGTTTCCGATTCATTATCTTATTTAATTAATAAGCCAGTGATCAAAATGTGTTTCAATTTGTAAGTTTTTTTTTTTAGTTTTTTAGTTAAACAATAAACGGACATAAAAATATTCAAAAACATATGTTTTGAATAGGTATTTATTAAATACTTAAAAAAAATTAATTGTTTAAATAAATATTCCTTCTTTTTTGCAATAAATCATAAAATTTACGTGCGAGTTGGACTTATTTTAGATACCGTTGTATAATTTTCATCTAAAGTACCTACATATCTTACCTTGATTTTATTCATTTTCAAATCAAAGAATTGCAAAATTATAATTTTGACAAAGACACTGTGTTAGCAAATTTAAAGAGGCGACTAGGACGTTAAAATAAAAATTATAAAAAATATACATATTTAAAATATCTTTTAAAAAAACTTGCTTTTTTTATACTTCGAAATGCATTAACAAATTTTTATTGTGAGTACAAGTTTACTCATCTTCAGTGATTAATTCTTAAATTAATTTTAATATTGTTTCAACTTCTTGCAATCATAATTTTCTTTTTCTTAGATAAAATTATGGTAAATAATAGAAAAAACTACATATTTAAAATAATATACCTACATTACAAAAATAAAACAAAACATTTTTACAAAAACTTGTGCTATAATTCATTTTCAAAACTTAGAAATCACACACGATTCGTGTAAGTGTGACACGAAGATTTAGCGATATTAAAATTAGTACTGATTTGTTTCTGAAGTTTGATTAAACTGGCACTCGAAACATACTATATGTGTGAATAATTCTTTTTGTAAAATTTTGAGTGATTTTATATATATAGACAACGAGATTGAAAAAAGGAAATAGTAATTTGGCGAGCCTCCTAATAATTTCTTAGTGTCTCATAGTTTTTCAGAAAGTTTTCTATGCATGGGAAAATAGGGTGGTCCGTATTTTGGCTATTTTCGAATTTTTACGCTGAGAAAGGCTCATATGGTTCTAAATAAAAAAATATCCCCCAAGTTTCAAGTTCCTATCTCAATTTTAACCTGTGCCGCACGGCGATGCAAGTTTCCCATCTAAATAACATGGGGTTTTTGGCAGTGAACGATCAATTTTTATTCCGGCCAAAGCAATAGTTCAAAAAATTTGAAACTCTGTAGACTTTATCCTTTTAATAGTAGCTATCCTTCAGAATTTTTACAGATTTTTAGCTATTATAATTTTGGAATTACAACTAGATAAAATACTCTGCTATATCTTAGTGTTATAGACTCCAAAATAATAATATCTAAAAATCTGTAAAAATTATGAGGGATAGCTACTATTATTAGGATAAAGTTTATAGAGTTTCAAATAATTTTTGAACCATTACTTTGGCCGGAATCAATGCCAAAAACCCTATGTTATTTAGATGGGAAACTTGCGTGGTGTGCGACTCAGGTTAAAATTGAGATAGAGACTTGAAATTTGGGGGATATATTTTTCTATTTATTTCGAACAATATGTTCCTCTGTTAGCGTAAAAATTCGAAAATGCCTAAAATAAGGACCACCCTATTACAGATGTCTTGATAAAAGGTAGCCTAAAATCTAATCAGCTCTTTCATATAAACATTTTGTCACCAGATTTATTTATCTACGGCCAACAATTTTTGAGTTATTATGAGTATCCTGATAGACAGAAAAATATACGTGCGCGACGTCTAGTTATTATTAAACAACAATACGTCTTGGTATCGTTAAAATCAACCAAATTATAAGCCCCATTTTCCAACAGAGTTTAGATAAATATTTATAAAAGGAGTAACAATTTTATATTTTTCTTATATATTTTGATGGCGTAGATAGACTTCGATCAGTATCCAGTTGAAAATTGGAGAGCATCTTAACAGGAATGCAGAACTATTTGTCTAAATTCAAGGCGCTCTGATGGAAAGCTTCAAAAATTTATTTTGAATCGAACATTCTGAAGTTTAAAGGAGACAATAAAAGAGTGTGTCTTCTGCTGAAAAAATACATTTTTATTTATTTATAAAGAGACTATAGTTTCGAGGACTTTTCCCCTTCATCAGTCTATTACAATTGATTCACAAGAATTGATATATGACTTTCATAGGAATTTCTTATGAAAATCATACATGAATTCCTATGAATCAATTGTAATAGGCTGATGAAGGGGGAAAAGTCCTCGAAACTATAGTCTCTTTATAAATAAATAAAAATGTATTTTTTCAGCAGAAGACACACTCTTTTATTGTCTCCTTTAATTGATAAAAATTCTGCTACTCTCGGCAAAAAATACTGCTAAATCTTAGTGTTATTAAGTTATAGACTCCAAAATTATAATTGTTAAAAATCTATAAATGTTCTGAGGGATATCTACTGTTATAAAGAAATAGTCTACAGAGTTTCAAATTTTTTGAATGATTACTTTGGCCGGAATAAATAATTGATCGTTCAATGGTAAAAACCCCATGTTATTTAGATGGCAAACTTGAATCGCTCTGCGGCACAGGTTAAAATTAAGATAAGAGGCTTGAAACTTGGGGGATATTTTTTTAACCATATGAGCCACTGCAGCATACAAATTCGAAAATACCCAAAATAAGGACCCCTTTAATGGGATAATGAAAATATTAAAAGCATATTCCTATGAGGTGTTAAATAAATGAAGCAAACATGACGAAATGTGGTTTCATCAGTCCACTAACAAGTGGTATAGCCATTGTAGGTAAGTTTGTAACTAAGTTTACTATAGAAGCTTTTAAATTGAAATGATTTATAATGGTTGGCCATTATGACATAAGTGTATACTTGGATAGATGATGGGGTGCATTTACGACATGAGAATTAATAAAATCCAAACACTTTCATTATTCACTACAGAAGACGCGTCCAATTAAACGATTCTAGAGAAAATTCAATTAGTGAGGTCTCAATTTAAAATACAATCAGTCTGAGCAACAGTTTCACTAAAAATCACAAATTTAGATGAATTTATTATTTTCACAAACAAAAATGTTATTCTATCGATCCATAATTTCAAAAGTAGCTTTTATACTAAGGGTAATTAATGGGATAAAAAATTTTAAATTTTAAATTGATATAATGAGCTCGTGGTATCCTCGCAGAGATCAAACAATGATAATTACATTGTATTAAAAATGGCGTCCGAAAGGGGTGCTCAAAGAAAATGCACAGCTGGGTCTGTCGCTTCTTTTGTATTAGGCCTGTAGAGATCTGATGAAAGAAGCACCCCCGACTTCAATCTACACCCCCTTAAGCCCCTGCACCCTGGCCTATTCCCCGTTCGATCTGCAGTGCTTTGCCCTCTTTCTCCACCCCAGCAGCTGATGGGATTCGCCGTCTACAACCCCAATGGGAACAGTTTAGGGGTGAGAACAAACATGGCGGCCAACAAGTTCATCGAATCGCTACTAGAGGACGCCACCAATCCAACTGTTAAAATGAAGTATTTTCATAACAAATACTCGCCACTAAAAACCATACTAATTTCCGAACAAAAAATAAAATTTTCTTATTTGAAAAAATAAATTGTACATAAAAATGTATACAATTTTATGCAAAAATGATAGCTTTATTATTTATTTACTAAATGTAATTTATACAAAATTAAGATTAGTACCCAATCTACCGGTCAAAGCCCGAACTAAGCTTAGGTATAAATTTTAAAAGTTAAATTTTCTATTTTTCTTAAATATCTACTAAATTGCTTGGATTTACAATATTCTACAATTAAAAATATAAATATTTCGTTTATCAAACTCAACGGATATATCTACTTAATGAAAAACAAAATGAGGGTTGATCCGTCGGACATCTGCCGATCTTCAACGAAGGGTTTACCCGACAATGACGCATCCTCTGCCGCCATATACACGGGATCCTCTGCGGTGAATTTCATGGTTATAAAATTATGACAATTCCGATTAAAATAAATAAATAAATAACAAACACAATTCACAGTTGAGATATAAGACTAAACCAATAAAAAATAATAATGTCACAATTGCATTTGATCAAAAATCTGATGGAAGTAAAGTTTTTTTTATTTTTATTTTTTAGATCACTTTAGTACACTTGACACAAGTCACATCTTAAACTACACATTACTCTGTCTTGATAATGACACTCATTTACGAAAGAACGGCCCTAGCAAGACCCCGAACTTGTCTTTACGACGGTCTCGAGCCAACTGATGTAATAATTTTCATAATTACAAAACTCAGCCCTGCGCTTGGTCGTTATTGTTTGGCCATCATTAGACTACCATTACCAAGTTGATCATTTATAATGAATCGCTATAACGTATGAGTTGTAATTCTCGACTCGGCTCCCCATCTCCGCCCTTTTCCCCACCCGGGGCCTCAACCCGGCCTTTCATATTGCCTCCCATACTTCATTAATAATGACCAGGCATGTCTTTCTGTATTGTCCACCGACGAAGACACCATTTAGTTCCATTTCGTATTTCAAGGTCACCAGCAGGAGCGATTTATTTACTACACCGCCGCTCATTTCAAGCTCTCAACAGATTTGCTTCACTAATGATAATGAATTGTTGTTTATTTATCTCGAACAGAAAGAGAAGTTTAGTTGCCAACTAATCATTTTTGCTTTTTTTTCAATTGAAACGAATTTATTTCGAGTTTTAAAAATAATGTGATTTTCAATTGTTAAATTTTTTGCAGAAGTCATATCAAAAAGAAAATTAATTGAATTTTCTATTGAATGTACATCTCGAATGATAATTGCTTTTAGAGAGAAAAAAAACATATTAAATGATTAAAAATTAAACGATTTTATTGAAAATATTAGTCGGTTTAAAAAAATCAATAAAAAAAATTGTAATTTAATGTTCAAGGAGTCAGGTTGACCGAGTGGTTAAAGCGCATGCCTTCAAGCGGGTTCAAGCCCGACTTGTTGCAAATATTTGACCGGCTATAATCTGATTCCTTCTTGGGAAGGCATTGGGAAACCACCCCTGTGAAAAATTTCCCCAGGAAAATTACAATGGAGAGGATACTCTCCATAGTAATCGCGCTCGCGCGGAATCGACTATGCCACTTGAAGAGGATATAGTGTACAATGAGGGGTGGACTAGGGGTACACCGTCGTTGGAATTATTTGGAATTACTTTGGAATTCATTAGATAATCTATTGTCATCTATTGTCATCATGGAAATGAAAGTGGAAGTGGAAGTAGGTGTAAACGATTTTAGGTCGCGGTTCACCCCTCTGTGTACGATCTACTCTGACAGAATAATTGGGAGACAATCATTGTGGTGGCACCATTTTACATTTATTTAGAACCTTATAAAGATCAACTTTGACCTGTGATTTGATTTAGTGGTATTCTTACTTTACTTTACGAGAATAGGACTAAAGGACCGCGCGATTTAGGGTAAAATCCTAAAAGGCTAACAACAATCCTCACATTGAAGTTAAAAGGCTGCAGCTCTCTTGACCCCTCAAGATTTTATTCCAATGGGATGCTTGAAACACTACTAGAACTTGGTTGACTGCAGAGAACTAAAAGCAAAGTGTTTTTAGAAGATTGACAGTCCAAGAAATAACTCGCATATCTAATATTGCCTAAACTGAGGGATCTATATAAATTCTTATTATAATCTTGACCTGTGAGTGTACCTACTTGTGTCACTAAAAAGGTATTCTAGAAATATGCTTTATAAGGCTGTTCGATAATATTTTTTATTTTTGAGTTATTTAATCTTTTATTTATTTTAAGTCTCTGGCTCTGGCTCATTCGTCAATTCTCTAGAAACTGAATGCATTTCTCCATACCTATACTTCCCACATAGTTTCGATTCCAATTTAACCGTTTAATATTTCAAAGTTACCACCCCACTCTTATCTTCTAAGAATTTTTAACAGACTTCAAAAAAGGAGGAGGTTATTAATTCAATAAACCTATAATTACCTATATTCCTGTGCCCACTTTAGGTGACTACTAAAAAGGATCAAATATTTTTTTTAAGTCGGTGCCATAATAGGTTTAAAGTGAATTCAATAAAGTTACTTTAAATCAATTTTGGAGCCAAATTAAAAAACAAATGTAGGTATTTTACCCTTTTTAGTGCCTCTTTGAGGTCAGATTTTTATGTATTCTTAATTTGCTTTAATCAATTGTTATTTGTTTCGCATCAATTATATGTTAATTGTAAATTGTAAATTTTATAAAACCACCATTTCAACAGAATGTCCTGAATCGCTCTGATTTAATAGATTATCACTTTATCAATTCACCCTTGATAATAAAATAGTGAAAATAAAAAAAATAATTTCAAATTACTCCGGATGAAATAGAGTAAAAAAAGTCCCCTGCTTTCACCTATTAGTCTACAACAGTGGTTATTAACAATTATAATTGGGCCGCGAAACATATTTTTTGGGTCGCCCAGAGTCGTTAACCAAATATTCCACTATATTTTCAATAAGTTTAACAATACAACTATTTTAGTATGATCTGAATGAAAAAATGGCTTTTTTTGGGTCACGACACGAACATATTTCTCAAATTTGGGTCGCAGATTAAAAAGGTTAAGAACCACGACTGGTCTACACAATTAAAAGTAATGCAATCCTTTACAGAGAATTCAGAAAAAGTATTTAAATCTAGATGCATCAGATAACACAGCTTTGGCAAGTTAAAACCACCGGCTCATCGAAGTTAAGCTGATTGTACGAAGATTACTTCTTAGATGAATCACTGTCTTAAGACGTTGTAAGTCGCGTTGTACTACTATAACTAGAATTGATTGGGGAGAATCGGGAGGTATAAATCTTTATCTACACTAGCTATGCAACGGGTATGGCCTTTAAGAGTATAACTCATTTTCAATACAACCAGAAGCTAACCGCAATAACAGACATACTATCAGAAAAAAATTATATTAATGCTTTCGGAAGTTAAATTATTCTTTAGATTATTTTATCTACAATGGAGAGAATATTTTACTAGGAAAATGATAAAATCGATTCAATTCATTTTTAATTCAAACAAAGAAGTCACGCTACTGTCTACCTCTGTCCTTTTAATGTCCGAATTGAATGTAGTCCAAGTCGATGAACTTGTCCAGGTGTCTGTCCAAGAGGCCTTTTGAAGAAACATAAAAACAAACTCTCTAATATATATACAGTGAAACCTTAATATAAAGAACCTCAATAATAAAACTTCTTTATAAGATTCTCTAAGTATATTCAGTGAAACCTTAATACATATAACGTAGATCAATATAACGATTTCCTCGAATTAACAAATTCTTCGAAAACCCCTAAAACTGCCCGTAAGAGTTAATGCAAAATATACCTTTACATTAGTAATAAATACCTTTTGTTGAAAACCTCTTTATAACGGATTTTCAATTATTGCAGAACATAGAAAGTATAATTTACTCTCTGTATAACAATTTTTGTCAAGCTATCCTACATATCCATCTAACAAGAATTCATGTCTCAACAGATTCATAGACACTTTAAATTTATTATTACAATGTAAGACAATTGATGTTGTGCGGTACCTATCCGAGAAGTGCGAAAGTACATGAATACATTTTGATTATTTTATGAGAGTTTTTAATGTTGAGAGAAAAACTGTATCAACTGTTTTTAAATAAAAATTACAGTGTTTTCATTACAATGTGTTTTACTTTACTAGTGGAAATCGTTCGTTATAACAGGGTAAGTAGAAGAGTTCGTAATGTTGAGGTTAATAAACAATGTTGCTTACCTTGTTAAAACGAATCTTAGACCAACTTAAAGTATATTACAAACCACATTGTAACAAATTTCTTGTAATAACGAATATTTTCTAATCCCCTTCATCTTTGTTATATCAAGATTTCACTGTATAAAGATGTTAAGAACAATAACAAAAAGAGGGAATTTTTGGCATTTAAATTTTAAAAAATCACTTAAATTTGAAAAAAAATTGTAGACTGAAAAAGACAAGAAGGAGCGAATTGCACGGCATTCTGAGGCGAACTAAGGCAGCATCTCCTCGCTTTTCACGTTCAACGGTAATAAAAAGGATTATTTTGAATCCGTGTCAAGTGACCAGAATTTATTGCTTCGCCGGCACCCCAAGCAGGGATTCTCACCCGGGAACAGCTGGTTGTAAATACAAACACGTTTCCCCGGCACTGATCTCGGTCAAGCATTGTTTTTATTGGCAATTTCTAAATAATACCCCTTGATGAGGGCAATCGGTACTAAATACCACGCAACCAATAAAACAATTAGAATTTAATTAACCTCAATAATAAATCCAAAAGTGAGATTTGCGATTATTTTTCTCTTATTAAACAAATATCAAATTATAAATTGTTAATGCCCTTTCGTATTATTAATTTAATTTAAATTAAATCTATAATTTATTAAATGTAATAATAGATCAAAATAAAATTATAGTATTTCAAATATTGGATTTATATTTCATTAGTATCGAATTGATCCGCGACTCATTAAATACCTAAATTATGTCGATGTAATTATAATTCTATAAAATAAATGAAAATATTCATTCGATTTCTTATTAGAAATCATTTTTCATTATTATTTTGAATATATTTTTAACCCAAATTTATTAACAATATTTGAAATTATGTTCACATTTTATAATATAAGGTAAGAAAATTTCTTACCAGAGTAAAAAACTAATTAGACCAAAATTTGAAGCTGAAGTCTTTGTATTTATCTAAAAACAAATAAAACAATGCTTAGACTGTATTTTCCATTTTTTTACAGAGAACCAAATTTTAAAGTAGTTTTAGTTTAAAAAAATTGAAAATATAAAATGTTTAGGTTATTGTAGAAGAAAAATGAAGAAGAATGTTGACTCTTGAAAAAATTGAAAATTTTAAGATTCTCGAAATAGGGGGGGGGGGGAGTTCCAGTCCCTAGAATTCATAAGTATATATACGAAATAGCTAATGAGTTGCTACAAGATGCCTTTAATTTTACCCTGAAAAATCTGCTATGTTGTTTAACCAATGTTCAACAAATCGTGAATTTAGAGATTTTGACCAATATTTTAAATTTTTAATAGCACATCCTACCTAGACTTACCATAATATTTTTTTCTCATACCGGGACAATTTCGTGTGTTTTCCAGAAAAAGAAAGTGGGTGGCTTCTCTGTGATTTTAGAAAGAGACAAGTATATTCAGCTAAGTACTTATGATACAAAAAAGCTAAGTAAAGGAGTAGTTAAAAAACAATTATGTAGTAATTTTTAATTACTTTTTACGGAAAATACCTTATTATTATTTAATAGTTATTAAGATATTTAATTATTAAAGGAATCGTAGGGAGTTGGACAAGACTTTAAATTAAATTAAATACAAGTTTTGATTAAATATGCCATACGTTTCGTTGCTATTTTGAAAGAATCAAATTGAACAAAGAAATTTTTTGAAATAAAAAAAAAAAAAAAATTCTTTGTTCAATTTGATTCTTTTAGTTTTTTGACAAAAAACAATTAATTTGTTTAAAAGTTTATATTTTATGTTGGTTGATGAGTTGAATGAATTGTGATAGAAAAAAGAATATTGTTTGAAATGTTTTTTCTCGTAGTAAAAAATCCTGACAAATAAGTTTAATAAATGAGCCACTGAAGAAGTTGCAAAATAGCAACGAAACGTATGGCATATTTAATCAAAACTTGTATTTAATTTAATTTAAAGTCTTGTCCAACTCCCTACGATTCCTTTAATTATTAATCATGGACACGAATGAAATATGTTATTAAGATACTATATATGGTAATCGTGAACTTTCTTGAAAATTCTTGGTATTTTAAGTCAAGTCCCTTTCCGAGTTAGCTAATTGCCATTTTTGGGGTTTGGTATATATTCGGAAAATTTTAATTTTCCAAAATAACCGGGTCAAAATGACACTCTGGCCGGGACGCCCGGGCCATAACTTGAAACAGTGTGAAATCAGGACGTATATATGATATAAGATTAATCATTCTACAAATCCCGGAGTGTCCTGATTATTGTTTAAAATGAATTTGTTTACAGGTATTTTCTTATAAGAATATTATGAATTAAGGGACCCCACTCTCATCAACAGGTAAGCTCCATTTTTCCCTGATAAAGATGTCTTTGATCTGTTTTATTTTTTAAATACTTTCATCAGAAAATTTCTTTATTCCTAATACTCCACTCGATAAGGTTAAAATAGTATTAAAATATAATATTTTTTTCTTATTGAATTTATGTCTGTTTTGGGCGGAAATACTATGTTCAATTAATTTTGAAGATGTTCTAGAATCTAGAGCTATCTTACAAGTGTTTTTTCCAAGACTTTAGAGATACCTAAGAACATTAAAAAGATTTATAAAATGTCCGATGAACGTAGAAAACTTTTTCCTCTATAAAGTCTCTGAAAATTTCGGTGATTAGTAGTGATATAAGCAAACACAAAAATGCAGCGTTCTGATAAAAATTTATGGGACAAATTATATCTCAATTAGTACAACCTGTATAACAACATCTCATTTGACGGTTCAGTTTTTTACACGGAACTTTTGATGTTACAATATTACAAATTATTTAAACACTTCTCTATTTTGAAAATTAAACATTTTGCTAATTTTACGAAGTTGAGTTAACGTAAGTATAGGAATTAATGCTTAAAAATAAATTTCCCGTTTCAGAAATTTAGAAAATTTTTAAAGAATTAGGTGTCGGTTCAAAGTGAAAAATAAAAGTAAATAAAATTGGAAGCTAGGATTCACAAAAATAAAACAAATATTTCTTTTGAGGTTTATCTCGATAAACCCATCAGTTTTCTATGTTAACTCCTGAAGATGGGCTCGCAACCCGAAGATATATATATATGCAGTAAAAACCCGTTTTTTGTAAGAATGGGTTCTTGCTAATTAAAACGCGTTTCACTGAATACCTTTGCGGCAACTAGAATGTACTGATGATGTTGGTTGAGTTTGGTTCAAAGTTCTAGAAACTTCATTTCGGGTGTTTATTTTCAAAAAATTTTAAAAGAAAATGTCAAAAATTAGAACCAAAGTTGTAGAGGGTGTAATTTTTGATATTTTCGTTTAAAAATTTTTGAAAATAAACACCCAAAATGAGCCGGAAGGTCAAAAATGAAGATTCTTTTGAACCAAACTCAACCAACATCAGTAAATTCTAGTTGCCACAAAGATATAGAGGTATATAGTGAAAACGCGTTTTAACTAGTAAGATCCCGTTCTTACTAAAAAACATATTTTTACTGCAACATAATATATATATTGAGATAAAACTCAAAACAAATATTTGTTTAAGATTGAAGTAATTTTTGGAGATGGACTGATAAGTGAAATGAAGTGGATATTGATGAGGCAGTCCAAAAAAGAAGAAGATAATTTATACTATCTTTTTTATTCATAAACCGACTTTTCGGAGGCTATTCCCTCCTTCTTCATGGTTTTGGAAAGTCAGTGAATTACTACACTAAAATTCTGCTGAGAATGATATACAATATATTATTGTTACTGCCACTGAAAGAGGAGACAGAGGAGAATATATCATTGGATTTCCTTCAGTGACTTTTCAAAACCCTGAAGAAGGAGGGAATAGCCTCCGAAACGTCGGTTTATGAATAAAAAGATAGTATAAATTATCTTCTTCTTTTGGACTGCATCAATATCCACTCAATATATTTGTTTTATTTTTGTGAAAACTACCTTGCAATTTTATTTACTCTGAAATTTTTATACACGAATAAGAATAAAAAAATGAAACTTTTTCAGTGAATTCAATACTCCGGCTTGTTCATTCACAAAGTGGAATCGAATTCAAAGAGTGCAGTAAAATTTAGAAAATGTTTCTTTGAATGTTATTTGATTTTTTCTCTCTCTTTTGAGGGGATATATTATATGAGAGGAGAGTTTGGGATTAATTCCCGCAAGTTGAAACGCAAACATTGAATAGTGAGGAATTGGAAAGCGTTTGCGCTGGAAGTATTAAGCAAACATGTAGCGACGCGGGTGAATAGAATCAGATCGGATTTGCGTCAGCGGAGTGATGCAATGCGTAGAGCAAGCAATGGGAGATTGCCAAGCCCGTCGGGGGTGGAAATAGAGAAGTCGAGGAAAGTGCTCGCTTTCCTGAGAACAGAACCAACCCTCGACGCAACGGCAGCCCCTTGGCAAGGGCCTGTTTCACCCGAACAAGACAAGGGCCACCCCATCTCACGGCAACATCATCAATCATTTCCCCGGGACAATCGGGGCAGCCGGGGGATGGGGTCGGGGTGCTCAACAGCTGCCGTCAAGGAAAGCCGGCGACACTCACACTCATCCACACACACACACACACACACACGTGCACGCATACGAATTAAAAACAACCCGAAAGAGCCTCTGTCCACTTACGTTTATTTAGCTATCTGTAAAAGAAATAGATTTCGAATCACTCGGCCACCAAACTAGTCAAAATCACCTGCCCGAGAACTATCAAGTCAGGTGGAAATTCACTCGCTCGACTCGCCGTCTAATTATAATATTAAACACTATATCAATCTCCGAGTGCTGCTCTAATCCTTAATGATTTTGTAAATAAAGATTAATAATTATCAATTTTACATATTGTGAGGGTACAAACATATCCTTCTGAGATTATTCACTAGGCCTTCTCTTCGATATTTGAGATAGACTCAAAGTTTAGAAACAGACGTTTAACCAGATTTTTTGTAAAAAAAAATCAAAATTTTATAACCTATTTATCAATGTCTCGAAAATAACTCATATCGAGGGGTGAACCGCGAGTGGAATTAGGTGTACACCGTCTTTGGAATTATGTGGAATTATTTTGGAATTCATTAGATAATGTCCCTTCATCTATTGTCTTCTACTTAGAAATGAAAGTGGAAGTGGAAGTAGGTGTACACTATATTAGGTCGCGGATCACCCCTCGACTCATATCTTCTTTATCCAAGAATTCTCTGGATGGGATTCAGAATTGAGCTATCTGATTCATAGGAGATCCGGTATTAACTAGCCCTTACGATTTCCTGGCCAATCATAGAACAGTCTACGCCTTTACCCTTTTTTATAGATATTACCATGGGGTTTGTTCTGTCAAGATAAAATCAATAATTACCCCCCCCCCTCAACTCTTATTTGGGCGAATTACATGATTTTCAAACATTCAACACCCCTTTTTTTTAAATTAGATTCTAACCGACCAAACGCATTGTCCAGCTCGTTTATCCCTATGACTTCTAAAGACTGGAACTTTCAGCGTCTTTCCAGCTATATTTAAACTTCAGACATTCAAAACCTGCATTAACAGGTAGGACCTTCAAATCTAACCCACTCCCTGAAATTTCTCTCCTTCTTTTCACAATGAAAATGTCCACCCCGAACTACAGATTGCGCCTTCTGTTACTACGTCTTCTTGCATTAAAATTAAATAAATAAATAAAAATATAAGAGTAAGAGATACCCTAAATTAATAATAAATTAAAAAATCTTTATTGTTAGCTTTGAGAGGGGGACCTAAGCTCGAAGGGTCATTCGTAGGTATCCCCTTACCATTATGCTCTGATGAAATATTGTGAATACGGGATGATAAAAGTGCTCGAATCTCTATAAAATTAAAAAATTGAATGAATTGATTTGATTACTTACAACTCTATTATTTTTTATTTGTTTATTTATTTTTAATGATATTGATCAGAAATTGATTAAACGATTTTTTCACATTTGCATATCGGCACCTAAAAACAACTAATAAATTCCAGCCGTCTTGTTTAAGTCTTAATGTAAGCCAATAAAGAAACTTTATAACTTATTTTGTCTGTAAAAGAATTGCATCGGCTATGCATTTAAAAGCAACCTAGTTAATTTTCAAAGTCATAAGTCATCCCCATTAGAACTGATTAATTGAACTAAAGAGGAAATAAATGCTAGAAATCACAACCCAATGACTAAAAAAACTCCAACGGCAACTTGATTATGTTGCTTAAGCTCTAATAAAGTAATTCTTTGAACCAAAAGGGAAATGTTAGAAGTTGCAGCTCCTTGTATCTAAAATAATTGCAGTGGCCATACACTTTAGGGATGATGGTATACCCGAATAACCTTTTGAGAAATTCCACTAAATAGTTTTAAAATTACATTGTTTTTAAATAAATACTACAACAAGTAGTTATTGTGAAGAAATAACATATCGATGGATATAATATTTAGTTCGAGCGAGCTAATTAGGGAAGGCGACATTCTTCCCTTTGTGTTTTTGCCTCTTGAGGGGGATGATCATACTTTTAAATTTTGAAATGAGGCATCTGTCCTTAATTAAAACTTAAATAATGCACAAAAAGAGAGAGAAAAAATTAAAAAATTTTTACAATACATCAATTATTATTAATTTAGTAAGCACTGGACAAAATTTTACTAATTATTATCAGTAACTTCAGCTCCGTATAAAACAACAGAGCTAGGAGAGAAAATTATTATTATAATTGCTAAGCCATAGTTATATGTTTTTGGGATTCGGAGTAGCCCCCTCGGCCGAAGAAGACCGATCAAGCAAAACCACATTCCATAGAATTTGAAGTTAAAAAATAATAGATATTAATTTAAGTCAATTTTTTAAAGTATTTTTCTTATAATAATTTCATTTTTGATTCATCATTACTTACATCTTACAGGGATGTTTTTCAATGAATAATTTTGAAAATTTGTTTGCCAAGATGGTAAAACATTACCGTAATATCCCCAAATTGTTCTCTGAATATCAATATTCTAAAGGTATATTAATAATGAAGCCATCTATACTAGATGAAGCAGGAGGTATCAACCAAAGATGGAATCACTGGGTTCAATAAAACACCCATAAGACGTTACGGCCTGAATTTTATTTGGCCATCTTCAAGTCTATTAGCAGTTATGACTTCTTCTTCGAGTGCCATACCCGAAACGGGTGTCGGCTCCTCTCCACATATACCTGTGCTGAGTGTGTTTAGTTGTTTTACACAGATACATGGACCTACTTTTTAACGCCGGTTCCGAACGGCTAATTTGGAAAGGTTACTAGGCAATTATACTCTTGGTAGGTTGCCATTACTTTCCAAAGAGGAGGCGACTGCAAATATCTCATCTGCCGAGACTCGGTCTCGAACCAGCGATCTTCGAGTCAGCGAGCCAGCACTCTACCCACTGACCCACAGTTATGACTGAAGATGGCCAAAATAAAACTAGCCGAAACGTCTTATTAAAGGTGTTTTATTGAAACAACAAAAAGTGCATCTCCATCTCTTTGGCTGATACCTCCTTCATCTAGTACAGTTTCATCACAGCCGCGAACTCTAACAATAACTTATCTATTACAGAGACAAGTATATTCAGCTAAGTACTTATGATTCAAAAAAGCTAAGTAAAGGAGTAGTTAAAAAAACAATTATGTAGTAATTTTTAATTACTCTTTACTGAAAATACCTTATTATTATTTAATAGTTATTAAGATATATCGTAATCGTGAACTTTCTTGAAAAATATTTGCTATTTTAAGTCGAGCCCGTTTCCGAGTTACCATTTTTTGAGGTTTGGCATATATTCGGAAAGTTTTAATTTTTTTTTCTAAAATAACGGGGGCAAAATCACACTCTGGCCGGGACTATACCTTTGAATGGTGGAGAGTCCCGGCAAAATCGGGACGCGTGCGGTAAGATTATTCATTCTACAAATCCCGGAGTGTCCCGATTATTTATTAAAATGTGAAATTTTTTTACAGGTATTTTCTTATAAGAATAAATTTGATTCTATCATTACTTACATCTTACAGGGATGTTTTTCAATGAACAATTTTGGAAAATTTATGTTTTTAAGCAAGATGCAAAATCACTGCCATAATATCCCCAAATTGTTCTCTGAAATATCAACATTCTAAAATTATATTAATAATAACAATTGAGAGCAAGAGTACCTGCATGGAATTATACTTTATTTATTTATAACAGGACTGAGAGAAACGAGGGCGGCCTCCCTCATCAGTTCTGTCACAATGGAATCCATTGATGAAGAGGGCAAAGCCTCGAAACTATAGTCTTGTTATAAATAAAGGGAAAACAAATTGATAATTCCAGCAGAAGACACACTCTTTTATTGCCTCCATATAAAAAAATTCTGCTACTCTCGGCAAAAAACTTTCAATTTACCAATAACAATGGGACCATCACACGTTACGCCCAGGGAGCTAACCCACCGGACTGCTAGAATTTTGAGTTTTCACTTCAAACAATTTTCGATTTGGTTTTTTTAGCGTTGAGCTTAAAAAAAAAACAGGACCCTATTTTAGTGCTCCATTCTGTCTGTGTGTCCGTCCGTCCAGCTCGTAAGCTAAATAAGACACAAACTTGAAATTCTGGAAACTTTTTATTCTTCGAAATCAAAAATCGTATTAAAAATTTTTAATCAAATTATTATTTTGGAGACAATCGAATTTTAAGTGTGGGGCCAAAAATAAAAAAAAATTATGGAATGTAGGATATCTATCTCTCTAGCTCTTTAAGTAGAATTCCTAGTTCAATTGCAGTGGGTGTTGAAGGCAGCCCAATATATACTGAAGAAAAAAAAATATTTCATTTCCAAATAAGATGTATTTATTGGATTGTTATTCTTTATTCCCCTTTCCTTTAAAACTGAGGGGTGAACCGCGATTGGAATTAGGTGTACACCGTCTTTGGAATTACTGGAATTCATTAGATATTCTATCGTCTTCTACTTGGAAATGAAAGTGGAAGTGGAAGTAGGTGTACATGATTTTAGGTCACGGTTCACCCTTCCTTTAAAAACCAACGTTTCTGGGGATTCTTTCCTCCTTTTTTCAGAGTTTCAATCCTCAGAAACATTGGCTTTAAAAGAAACTGTCTAAAAAGATAATGACAGTCCAATAAATACATCTTATTTG
This sequence comes from Forficula auricularia, assembly GCA_024734495.1. Taxonomy (NCBI): domain Eukaryota; kingdom Metazoa; phylum Arthropoda; class Insecta; order Dermaptera; family Forficulidae; genus Forficula; species Forficula auricularia. Next base: position 7,978,674 of record JALMQS010000150.1, on the reverse strand, counting down.
GAAACGAAATAATTTTTTTCTTCACTATCCTTCGACTCCCTTCCATTAATTTTCAAATAACAATTCTACCAGTCCGTCTCTTTCCAAAGCGAAAATTTCTTCAAATATATTAGGTTTCATGGCTTGAAAATTTATTGCACTTTATAAAATAACGATGTGAGGGAGACTCCAATGTGGACATTTTTATGGGATTTTTGTACCTGTCGACGATATGGAAATGTATAATTAAAAGCTCCGATGAATTAAATTCAATAATTGATTGAATACAAATGCCCAAAATAGAAAAAGTATTTATCATCCTGATCGTTCTTTTTTAAGTTGATATAATATTTTCATCAAAATGGCATAGTTTTTTAAAAAAAATTATATTTTTTTTTAATTTAAAAATTATAGTTTTCTATTTGGCGGGGGGGGGGGGGGGATTAGGAATTTTTTTAAAGGTATACTTTTTTATATTACCAAGATACATATAAAAAGTAGGTATATAAGTATTACTCGAGTCGCCCAGACTCATCAGTCATCCTTCTATAGCTCCGACTGTTAGGTATTTGGAAATTCTAAACATGTTAATTTTATCTAAATCAAATATATTATCTCCAGTTAAACAAAACCAATATTCAATTATTAACGAAAAACCGTTTTCGAAAGATAGGAACTAACCCTTTCTTATTACATTGTTAAAGGAAACAAATATAGAAACAACACATTATCTCTGGTCAAACATTTAGCATGGTAACAATAGAAACGAATATTCAAAAAGGCCAAAAACAAAAATGAGTTCCTTGCTTAAAAAGATATGTACTCTATTGCAGCATAAGGATATGTCGATACAATTCTAAGAAAAGATACATTATCAATTTTATTTCTGTTGCGTATTAGGAATTAGGTACTCGGATGCGTCTCCGGCAGGCAGACAATCCTAGTAGGGAATTCTACGCAAAAAAATGTGTTACAATTCTAATTTTTTTTTTTTGTTCATTATGTTTATAAATGTCCTGAAACGAGAAGAAAAATTATTTTCAACTATAATTTTTTTTTCTGTCTCTATGAGTGCTCCGGATTCAATACTTTTTAACACGCGATAACTTAAGAAGGTCTTTTTCGCCGCTACACATTAAATAAAAATTATTAGATTATTAACTATAACTTAATTTTTTTATAATAGTTTAAGACTCTATCTATGCTTTGGTGAAGTTTCAATCACACATTACCGAGCAAATTTTTTGAAAATAATTTTTTTTTAAATGTAAACATTTTCTCAGAGACTCTATGAAAATTAAGATCTTGACACTTTCTCTTGAATTATACTACTATTAATTGAATAGATAAAGTTAAAAAACTAAAAATTAGCTCTTTGAAACATGCAGGTTTCTTTTTGCAATAAGATATAAGCATAAACAGTATTAACACAACGCAAAGCCAAATCATACAAGAGTTATTATCAGCTTACTTCTATTATCTTTTCATTTGTATTTTAACTTATTTTATTTAATATTAGATACTACCTACACTTCTTTTGACTCAACTGGAGCGAAAGGACCTCCTCAAGAACGAAAAATCGCTCGTTCGTTCTTGTGCTAAAATATTTGTATTTTCAAGAGAATGGATTAGATAAGGGGTTCACAAACTTTTTCAGAGTAAAATTCAAATTTTTCCATGGCGCCCTAGCCTAAGTAAAAGCATGTCTAATCGTAAGTAAGAGATACAAATAAATAATCAATAAATTTTTAGCTTCTCACTTTGTTTTGTGTCTAGTTATGCCAAATTCAATTATGAAGCTTCGCGGCGCACCGGTGAAGAAGCTGCGGCACACAGTTTGGTACCCTCTGGATTAGATTTTGGACTTTCTAACTTTAAAACTTCTGATATAAAAATACAGAAAACATCATTTTTTGAATGATTTTATTGGAATTTTAATCCGTATTAAAACAATCGAACAGGTGTTTTTTGAATTACAATTTAATAAATGGAATACAAAAATAGATATTTATTTTTGAATAAATTTTAATTTAAGAAAATAAACGGCAGGGCTTAGGCTAGAAAAGTTGTGATTAACTAATCCTTCTATAAAAGAAATGGCGTCAAAAATTATCAATTCACCGAAACTGCAAACAGCGTTCCGAGTTTCAGCTCATTTTTATAAAAAGAAAATTAAATTTTATTTCCGAATGAAAAAAAGTTTGAACCAACCCCTTTACGCCCCGGAAGGGTTTGTACCTATGCTTATATTAGGAAAATAAAGTATTTATAATTCTTTATCTCTGCCCAACAATGAAAATGTTTCGGGCTTAAAAATAGCTTGATCCTTTATGTATTTCCACCTGCTAAATTCAAAAATCACCATAAAAATTAACGATTAGCTCTTGTTTTGGAGATATTATCGGTCAAAACAACGAAAAATGGCCATTTTGACCTATTTTCGAGATCTCATTAGATATGAAACAGCAATATTTGAAATCAACAATATTTTGTTTGACGTAATAGAAAACAGCTTCATTTTTCTTGATTTTCAAATTACCACTTGTTTTTTGCCAATTAGAACTCGAGTTATAACTAAAAAACTAAAAACTACCTGTTTGTAAAGGATAATAAACATAGATACAAAAAGCATATGGTCTTAGTTATTTAGTTATAAGTCGAGTCTAATTGAGCTCCAAACACGTGGTAATTTGAAAAATCAAAGAGGAAGCTGTTTTCTATTACTTCAACAAAATATTGTGATATTTTATCCGTAAACCTAGCATTGGATACTAGTAGAGTTTTATACGTTGATTCTCATAGTGATTTAAAAAATTTTAAAACAGGTCAGGGTTTTGAGATGTTTTTGATCTAAACACCAAAAAAGGCTATTTTAGTCTATAATTGAGACGTCTTGACGCGCCATGAGGATTATTTAAATTCAAATTATTTTTTTATTGACAGAACAAAAATTCGTCTTTGATTTTAAGTTCACTGCTTGTTTTTAGCTCAAATGGAACTCGGGTTATAACTAAAAAAACTAAGACTCTATGTTTTTATCTAACTTTATTATTCTTTATAATCACCTAGTTTTAGTATTTTGCTTTAAATCGAGTTTTAATCGAGGTAAAAGCAAGAGGTAATTTGAAAATCAAAGAGGAAGCTATTTTCTATATATTACGTCAACAAAATATTTTGATTTCAATATATTGGTGTTTAATATTTTATGGAACTCGAAAATAGGCCAACGTGCACTTTTTCGTCGTTTTGAACGATAATATCTCAAAACTCCGACCTGTTGTAAAAATTCGGAAAATTGTAGGTGTATCAGAGTTGAGGGGTGAACCGCGATTGGAATTACACCATCTTTGGAATTATTTGGAATTTCTTTGGAATTCATTAGATAATCTATTGTCATCTATTGTTTTCTACTTGGAAATGAAAGTGGAAGTGGAAGTAGGTGTACACAATTTCTAGGTCGCAGTTCATCCCTAGATCAGCGTATAAAACTCTACTGGAATTCATTGTTAGGTTTAGGTATGGTTAAAAATTTTTTGTTTAATTTTTGTCGAGCAGTGATTATTTATCTCATGTGAAATGTTTTCGAATTTCAATCAACGCTTCAGGAGAAAGAGCTTAAAAGAGGAATTCGTGAGGTGAATTTAAGAAATTCTTTCAAGCCCTTAGGCGATACACATGCATTAGAGACAGAGATAGAGATAGAAGAACGGAATCGTGATTCCATCATCATTGAATTATTTCCAAGATACACGAATCACATTTATTTTCTAAGTTACTATGATTATCGGTCATTTGAGAAGAGGATTAAATAAAATCCAGCTGGAGGTTGGTAGCGAACCGAAAGGGAACGTTTTCAAATTTCAGGGCGGCAAAATGGTGGCCCAAGAGGTTGCCGCCTCCAGCTTTGTAGATGACTCGCTACTGCTTAGACGCCGGTTAAGACACCACCATTAAAATAATGCCCTGCATTAGAATGGAAAACTGCATTACTTTTAATATCAGCTATAATTTCGGCTCAAAAGCTTTATATAAATAATAGATTTGGACTGCAATGAAGTCGGTTAATCCGAGGATTATTCAACTGAAAGCCACCTGCAATTGAACTGGTCAAATCAATTTATAATGAAATTAACTTTATCAAAATAAATGAATGCAGCTGAGGGTTGGGGAGGGGTGGGTGGGTGGGTTCGGATTTCTATTAATTATTTGGAACGCGGATTGCAGGGGGATCGTCATTTCCAGAGCCTGAGTGGCCTCGGATATACAGGACTTTCTCACCGACATAACATGTCGCGGTCAATGGCCTCCGAGTAAATAGATTTAGCCATGGAAAATAAAGATATTTTTCATGACAAGAGACAAGGTCTCCATAGAAAATTTCCTTGTGTCAAGGCGATTTTTGAAAACATCGCGGGGTCACTCAAATTGAATTCATAAAAATTATTCATAGAAAGATTTGTTGAAATTCGTGCCCATCAATTAATGTTATGGTACATCTGTCCTCGAATATTTATATAATTTTATTTCAATTACACAACAAACAAATATGTACCTATATTAATAAAAATATTATATAGTATTCTTGTGAAAATTTGAAATTTTGAAGTTAAACCTTTTTGAGCGTATGTGTTTTTTTTTGTTTTTTTTTACTTTATCCATGGACTCAATTAAAGTCACAAATTGTAGTATTCAATTAGGTTGAATTTTAGCACGTGACGGTTTTACCAAAAATTACTTAGGGTCTTGCGGAGAGGTCCAAAAAGTGTGATTTTTTTCATTTAGTCTGTGTGGATCGTATGGATGTAACATTGTTATCGTTTTTTCCGTCCACGATTTTGCCACACCGTTGCACCGATTGAAATGAAATTGAAAACCTACCCATTACTTTAACAAACCCAAGCTTGAGTTGTTTACCATAAAAGTATTTAGTCATTTTGATTTTAAGTCGATTCTTCCACCTTTTTCAGTAGAGGTTGCCATTAATATAGTCAAAACATCAAAAACGGAATCCAATAAGGTTATTCCTCTAGTATTAGATAGAATCGATCGTTATTTTTTATTTTAAGTCGATTCCTCCGTTGATACTTCAGCAATGGTTACCAATAATAATCGAAGCGTCAGAAATCTAATGGAAAGTGCCTCCCCCCCCCCAGAGCGTCTCTGTGTGTTTGTATGGCAAAATTTGAAAAGTAAAAAGAAATTTAAAATATTACTTGTTTACTAATGAGTAATTCGGAAGCCAATTCGAGTAAGTTTATAATACGACATTCGATAAGAGTCTGTTATTTTTTTAATTCATATAGAAAATATATTCCGAATAAAAAAATGTTGCCCACAAATCAGAAGAGTAAAGCCTTTAATATGAAAAATAATAAGCGTAATTTATTAGGTAAGAATTTACCAAATTAAGAAATTTTAAAAGTCATCTTAACTGCATTAGTTCAAGCGACTCACATACCTAGTAGGACAGCCTGTCCTATAAGAAAATATTAAATTTCTCCTAATTCTATTCCTTTAAAAAGCAGCTTCTCTGACTTGTCTAGAGCACTCTTCCATATTTTCGATCTTTACATATTGAGAGTTGTTAGAAATGGATTAATCCAAAGATTCCTAATCATATCTTTATTTATTCCTTTTTTGTATTATTTCTATTTCAATAGTTCCTCAGCGAGAACAATTTTTATTCGACTCATACTCGTCTGAACTTGTCTTTGACATGCTTGAACTGCAAAATATACCAGTCAGTGACTTCAAACCTTCGAAAGGCACCCTTTTCGGAAAATCATTCATTTTAATTGCTATGCAACAATTTTATTTCATTTCGTAAGCCAATAATTTACTTTTCAAAACAAAAAATGTTTTTTATAGAAATATTTGAAAAATAATTTTTAGAATCTGAGTATTGGTGCAAGGTGAAACATATTTTAATAAAAGAAAAGTAAAAATATTTTTTTGTATTTGAAACAACGGATAATAATTTGAAAATTTAAAGATCCTCCTGAAATTTTGAATTCAACCTTATATATTTATGAAAATACTCGAAATGTTTGATATTTTAGAGATGCGGCGCATCCACAGCATCCATGGACCGCACGCCACTGATTGGTATATTTATTTGTTACAGTTTCGAATGCATTGCTTTTGTCAAATAGTATTTAATAGCATTTCAGTTTTTAACGCATTTAATTTATATTTTATAAATTTGAATATTAGGTAATAGATTGTTGAATTAAAAATATTGATTTTTGTTTTGATATATTATAGTGAATATAAAAATGTTACAATATAAAATAATCGTGACGTCAGAAGTAAGCTTGGACTTTACTTTTTTCTCCTTCAAATTGATTTTTTTCTATTTTATTCATTAAAATCTCGAGCAATCCACACAAAAAGTTTTAGCCTCGTAACCACTCTACAATTATGAACGGAACTAAAATTTTAGGGTATGTTTTTTTAATGTGACTGTCCACTCACACTACGAAATCTCTATATGGATACACACATACTTGCCGAATCGTTTCCAAGCCATTGTGCTTATATCCCCTCCGCTAAAATAATCGCCCAAACTCGTTTTTTTTTTTATCAAAACTACGTGGTAAATAATTTCGAATTTTTTTTTAAGTTAGGTACTCCGAATATATTATTTTAAAAATATTAGCTTTTCATCAAGATGATGAAAGTCCTTCAATGAAAAAAATAAAATAATCATCAAATCCCCACTCTTTCCTATCTACCCTATGTAAAAAATGTCATTTTTAATTTCAATTATTTCATGTTTGGTGTGGTAAATCGTCTTCAAATTTTAACAGTATCTGTATTATGCTTTTAATGACTTATATTCCAAATTTCAAAAAACTTATTGAATTTTTGCATTTGTGAAAGAACTACATTAAATAGAAAATTTTCGAACCAAAGGACAAAATCCAAGTTGACCTCTGAACTCACGTTAAGATTCTGATTCCGGTTAAAAAATTTTTGATTTCTTAATAATTCAAAATAAAAATACTTATTCTCAATTTTTAATTAATTATCTATTAATAATAAAATTTTCAAGTTTAATAATAATAGTTTTGATAAACACACTATTAAATCAATTTGATAGAAAAAATGTAGTACAATTTTCATTGTACTGACACATTCTCTAAAAATTAATCAACTCTGTATATATTCTCGCGAAAAAATGTCTTAATTTTATATTACTTTGTTTTACCCCCCCCCCCTCTCCCCTCCTTCCTAAAAGCCTACTACTTGTCTATTGTAGATTCAATAAATAATTGTATATTCGTTATTTTAAAGGCTTTATTTTTTTATTTAAATGAGTGTATTTTAAACCCACTTATGCACCTCCAATAGGAAGTGAAATTTAATTTATTAGGTCTACAAACAAGTTTTGAGGGTTTTACCCTTTACACTTTTTTTTATGAAAATTTAATTTAGTTTTTGAAATGTAAAATTTGTTTTATATACGTTTTACTTTAAAAATAATGAATATTTTACTAGTATTAAGATTTTTAAACTTAATAATTTCAAACTCGCTTCTATTGAAAAACTAGCTGAGTTCATATACATCAAATATAATAATTTCAGAAAAAATGTTTGATATTTATTTTTCTATTTTGATTTTACTAATCTGAAAATATCGTTGCATCTTAATATGGACGGGGTCTTGAACGATTTTCATGTTTTCGACCACCAATTCCTTCTTTGTAATTACTTATTGCTTAGACAATGTGAGGGACAATAGAGTAGTGGCGGATAAAAAGTTCACCTTCGTGGAGTCAAGTATTAGAAAAACTGATGATTATTTAAACATTTAAAACCAACCTTCAGCTTCTTTGACCTCGGAGTAGAAATATGTACTAAGTAAACTGAACAGATTATTATTTTAATTATATTTTCTACAGTAAAAAACTTAATTAACATATACATTTTTAAAATAAAAATTTAAAAGATAGTAAAAGACTACTATTAATAAATAATACTAATGAGTAAACAATGTAAAATAAAAGAGAAAGGGAATATAGCCTGCGAGCGACATAGAATTAAGTGTGACCAATCAATCAAAGCCCATAGACAGTGCGGTAACTAGATTTCCGTGGGCTCTGTTCAATGTTTAATTTTTGAGCCCTTTATTTATTTGCTCAAAACAAATAAGAAACAATAATTGATTTCTAAGGACAGCTGAGCAGAAATTTGAGAATATTATTATATATGACAATTTTTTATATCAGAGTTATTTCAGGGCCTAGTTCGTCCTGGGCCATATCTTTGTGCACCTGTTGCACCTGTCTGAAACTGGATATAGAGATATGGTACATGATTCAAAAAAGTTACTCCACGAGATAATACTAAAGAAAAATAATAAAGAAATAAGTTATATATAATTAGATCAAGAAACAAACTTCTCTTTACTTTATTTAAAACAAGAAATAAACTATGCACCACTCAGTTCGTGATAATTTTGGCTGTGAATTCAGAAGAATATGTGATTGGCTAACTTCTTCCTTTCTCGGTAAAGTTAAAAAAAGTATGTTGCTATTCTAGTGGAAATAAAGGATTGAAAAATCTGCTAAAAGATGCTTCAGAGTAACTGGGACCAAGGAGCCATGGGGTCTTTTTCTGCTACATTATGCTAAATACTGATTGGCGCCTTTATATACATTCGAGCCAAATTACTGCGACCTCAACATTTTTCACGTTTTTTTTTACAAAAGATTTAATAGGGCTAATAATAAATACCTAGACTCAGCAGTTTTTGAGATATTTCCAAAATACATAGCAAGGAGAGAGAGATTGCTACAGACAAACTTAACAACGCAGACTTGTCTAGAGAGCAGAGGGTCAGAAAGAATCACCAGACACAATCATGTTCAAACCTGTCGTGACACGCTCGCTGTTGACCAGTAGCAACATCAGTCGATCATTTAACAGCCACACCTCGTATAATGGGACCCCTGATGCTTAGACAACTGAATTACCACATTAATTAAAGATATGACTGTCCTGCAAAAAAGGCGCAAACCATTTCTCCATTTTTACTTTATCCAATGAGAAGCAAATAAAGTATTGGATCGGTCTCGCATCAAGGACGACTTCAAAGGGTCCTCAGGTAAAGACTACAGAACCCATGGTCTAATTGAAGTAAGAGATAAAAATTAATAATAAATAAATTAAATTGAAAGTTTCTTTTTGCCGAGAGTAACATAATTTTTATAAATTGAATGAGACAATAAAAGAGTGTGTTT
>JALMQS010000150.1:7895555-7969350 GCA_024734495.1 Forficula auricularia | reverse complement strand
ACTTGGTTTCAGAAGCTTGTGGTACACGACTTACCCCTCTTTCTGATGCCAACAAATGCACAGTATTGTCTTCTTTTGTGAAGCCATTCGGTCTTGCGGTCGATGTTGATGGTTGTCCTGGGTCGACCCGTGATTTTGTGCATTTTGGATCGTCACTATAATTTCCACAAGTATACGACAGCCCAACTTTCACTTGCGTTTTTCTTTTCATGAACAAGAAATGCAGTATGTGCGGCAAATGCCTCTTTATTTGGTTTGAAATTAGACATGTTTACCACACGAAAAAAATATGAAGCTAACTCGGAATCGTTTAAACATCAATGGAATTTTGAAAGGTGCTGACAGAGCAACAAAATGACATATAGGGGTTTAGACGGTGAACCGTCCCTTGCTTCCAGCATAATCTCTTAAAAAATTAAATTATTAACTGGCACACCTGGTATATCTTGGTCTCCTTTTACTTATATTGAATATAAAAAAATAAACTTAATAGTCACGCCCACTCTCCCCTTCTCCCGAAGAAAAACGTCTTAAAATCTGAATCATTAAATCCAACATAGATGCTTGGTATTAAATGCTAATACATAAGTATTATAATATTAGAAGCTTTAAAGCATTTTAATTGTTAGTTTTGGTGAAAATTATTGTGCTTCAGCCTTTAAAAATAAGTGAGAATAATTTTAACATACATCAAGTAGATATAACTTAGAAATTACAACTTATGTTATTGTGTAAACATTTTCCCAGGCAAATAAAAAAATATATTTTACTCAAATTTATATTTATACCGAAATGGACAAATAGAGAAATCACACACACTCACTCAGATAGAGACTCGACATATTTCTCGGGTATCTGATGCACATTCATGCGATCCTCTCCAGAGCTGGGGTTCCCTAATATGCCTGTCGTCCGGATAACCCTTCAATCTCTAATATTCAGCAATAAATTTTTTAATTTCGTTCTCGTTTACTTTATATTTATTTTAACAGTGTAAAGAAATAAACACATAAATAGAACTATTCCTATATAGAAAGGAATAACTTTAAAAAAAAAATTATTGGAAAGAGGTTGATATTTCAGTACAATTATAATCAACATAATAACAGTTTATGAAATATACCTGACTGATCCAAAATGTTTCATAAGAGCCTCGCGGGTATCAACACTGGCTACATTTGCCAGTGCAAAATCTCGAAGATCCGGAAATTTTGAAAATGCTGCTTTCTAGAAAAATAAATAAAATGAATATATTAGTTAACAAATCTTTATGTATGGATATGCTATAATGGAGGGATGTCTTTATATAGTCCACAAAATATTTTTGGTTTTATTTTTTGACATTATTTCTGTTTATTAAGGTTTTTTTTTATAAAAATGAGCATTGATTAAACAGCTTTTAGAACCATGAATAGAAGAAATACAATTTTCATTTTGTTTATATTTTTGTATTCCTAGTTGACCTCTCGCTTGTAAACACGCTATTTCTACTAATAAACCAATTCTCAAGTAATCATTCTATTTACTCTATTATTCGTATTTAGTTTCCCAAAGATCTGAGGATAATTTTAAAATATTTGTCGATTCAGCAACAACACAACTTGCTAGAGATTTAGGTAATGATCCCGAATTTCTCATCTCGAAGCTCAGGAAAAAGGTCCCTTTATTTGATTGCGAGGGCAGTGATGGACCAGTTTCATTCACTGAAGAACAAAAATGGTCCCAGGTTTGATTAGGTAAGTATGCAACCTGATTTTTGTAAGTCAAAAGAAACTTCAAACCTCGTTTTCCCAAAATTAGGAATTTGCACTTTGGTGGTTATAGCTTAGGACAGACGATTATGTTAATGTAATAATAATACACCAAATTTGGTTGAGTTTGGTACAAGGGCTAGATTTTCATTTTTTGACCCCCCCCTCCATTTTAGGCGGTTAGTTTTTGCATTTTTAGATTTCTGGGGTCCCACTGATTATGTATACAAAATTTGGTTGAGTTTGCTCAAATGGCCTAGATTTTTAATTTTTAACCCCCTCCCCTCACCCCCTTAATTTTGGGTCGATATGCACCAAAATCTAATCAACTCAATCTCAATGGACCAAAACTACGTGTGAAATTTGGTTTCGATATTATAATTCAGCTATACAATTTTAAAAATTAAAAAAAAATTGTGATTGTCAATATGCCACGATCGTGTTAAAAATTCTTAGAAGTTTGAGATAAAAAATTTTCAAAAGAATAAAAAAATATACTTAGTTTCACAAAAATTATTTAAATTTTGAAACAACACTTTGGTAAAAGCAAAGCTGATAGTCTCCTATTTTAACCGCCAATTTCGCTTTCAAAAGGGTTCCCCCACTCTGCTCACCTCTCCCTAACCTATCTTAGTTATTGGACCGCTCCCAGGGAGCAGCACTCAACGAATATTGACCCGGGGATTTAAAAATATAATTTGATTCCGTCTAATCGGTTTTTAATTAAAAGTGCAGTAGATCAATAATAATGTAATTATTAATATTATAATAATATAATAAATATTATTAATATTATTTACAATATTTTTATTAAATCAATCCACGTAATAGAACCGAATATGTGCCAATGACTCCGGTTCGGTTAATATATGTTCAGTTTGGCTCGGTTGGGTTCGTCAGCCAACCGAACCGTCTAAATGCCAGCCCGAAAAGGAGCTATACGAACCCAACCGAGCCGAACTGAATATACCGGAGTCGTTTGCACATATTCGGTTCTATTACGTGGTTTGATTTAATAAAAATATTGTAAATAATATTAATAATATTTATTATATTATTATAATATTAATAATTACATTATTATTGATCTACTGCACTTTTAATTAAAAACCGATAATTATATTTTTAAATCCCCGGGTCAATATTCGTTGAGTGCTGCTCCCTGGGAGCGGTCAAATAACTAAGATAGGGGAGGAAGGAGTTGGCAGAGTGGGGGAACCGTTTTGACAACGGAATTGGCGCTTGAAATAACAGACCTTCAGCTTTGCTTTTACCAATGTTTTTATAGTCATGTTGAATAAGATTGATGAATCAGTGATATGAAAATATGTAGAATTGAAGATGATGAGAAACTCAAATTTAAAGAAATAAAAAAAAAGATTGTTTTGATTGCAAATATTGATTAAATGATTTTCGTTTTTCTAATTTTCCGTGAAACATACGATATGTAAATATAATTAGATTAATTATAGAGAATATTTTAATCAAAGAGAAATATTGGAAATATGATAGGAGTATTTTTAATTAAAGACCACAAGTGTGAATTTTATTTTAAAATAAAGAAGTTTTAGGATATTAAGGCTTTTGTTGTTGGCATTTGACTTTAAAAAGACGAAGCAGCCTTTAAAATGTATTTTTTTATGATAATGATGAGAGAAGGAGTTACACAAAAAAGGTGCATCCCCTAAAGACCTGGTTTGGCCCCTCCATCTTGAAAAGAAGAAGAAGAAGAAGGGTTTTTAGGGGTCGTTTGTTCAGTATTTTGTTTTAAATAATATTGATGAAATAAGGTGTTACAACAAGAAGATGTAATACCAATCAATAATTGAAGGGTGAAGAAGTACTGTAAAAGAAAATGAAAGAATTTCACGTGTTGGGTTGGACTCGTAGGTTCCTGTGGATGCGAATCTTGAAATATAAAAAGTCATAGAGATAAATGAGTTTGCATATGCATTTCTATGTAATTTAACCGTGAATGGGTGTTGTATTGTTGAAAATCATTGTTGTATCAAAAAAGTGTAACCGCTGTAGTCCGGGCAAATTGTGAAAAGAAGATGATATTGGATTGGAGTGGATTAAAGGCGGAAGATTATATGTCGCAGGAAAAATAGATATACGCGAACAGTTCCGTTTTCTACAAGTCATAGGGATAAAAGAGTTGGTGAATGCGTTTGTTAGGATAATATCTAATTTAGTTTCCAGAAAAATCACCAGAATTGTTATTATTAACTAAATAATAAAACGTTCACTTAGGTAGTTGTTTCGCGACAATACTAGCAAAAAGTTAATGCTAGAGTATATAGAACAGACAATAAGGATTCATAATTCATAAGCCCAAAACTCTTTGTTGTTTATGTACCACTACTAGCCAATCCCGTGCTCGTTTGACAAATCTGGCAACACTGTCCGAGCTTGTATATATTTTATCATAGAAATTTCAGATTGAAGTACATTATAAAGAGAGATTTATAAAACAAAAAGTTCTTAATAATCGATTGAAAGCTGTTGCGACAATGGCTGAAGCGAAAAAAAGACAAAAAAATTACTTAAGTTAACTCACTTTTTAGGTTAAATAAATGCGTTGTTGCCAGTATTGTTATTAGTATAAATTTTTCATTATACATTTTTAATTATTTATTCATTATTATCTCAGAAACTGTGTTGTAACTATGAATTAAATTTTCTTAAAAATGTATTAGTTTTTGTTTAATGTTGGTTTAGTTTTTTATAAGAATTGTAAGAATATGTATGTAAACTTGGTAAACTTGGTAAAAATATGTATGTAAACTTTCCGATATCCCGTATAGTGCATGTTATAAGAGTCTGAAAAACTCTTTGGAATTTAATATCTCCGGAACTATATTGTTCATAAATTTCGTTTTGCCACCAATCGATGCAGATATTTAAAATATAATCTGTCTAAATTTCAAAAAAATCCTAAATAAACCCATATGGTGAAACAACTACCTTAATTCCCTCTTTTGATGAATTATCAATTAACTTTACAATTGTTTGGAAAAAAATAATTTTCGACATGAAAAAATAAAGAATTTTCCTTAAAGAAATTCAATTGTTTATAAAGTAGTTTGACGTCATTTTTAGTACTTAAATAGATAATATTTACTTAATATATCACATGGAAAAATATATAATATAGGTATATGTAGATTTGAATAACTAAGTACCATATTTAATTTTAAAATATTTATTTTGAATGAAAAATTAGTTGGGAAGGTCCAATATTTTGTCATAAAGTATATTTATTTTACAAATAAAAACATAAAGCGGCCAAGTGCGAGTTTGAATCGCATACCGAGGGTTCCGTAACTTATTTTTTCTAAAATACTTGAGAAATCAAATTCTTTCTTGAGTGTAGTTGATACTTGAACCGGAAACTAGAGAGTACAAAATCTAATCGATTCTTCGTTTTGAAAATATAATCATTTTGGCACTAGTGTATGAAAATTCTAAGACTTTCCATTTTTGATTTATCGTAAATATCTGAATTAAAAAAAAAAAAACTCACAGATAAAGAAAGAAAATGATTTTTCTCCATATTTCAGACATTTTTAACTAGAAAGCTGAAACTTTGCACGTATTTATAATGTGTTGCTTGTCAATACCAACTTCTGTGCCAAAATTCAGCTCATTGGCTCCAATCATTTAAAGCTCTTTTTAATTAATCAATATTTTATAGATTTTGAATAAATTCTGTAACTAGAAAGATCAAAATATAATAAGTTGACACCCCCCCCCCCCCACCCCGAATTAGTAGCACAGAACAAACTTTCTACGACCCACCGTTCTCTTGTTATAATGGATATTCAAGACAAAAGGAGAAATAAATCACGCTCGTATAAGATGTTTTCCAAGTTTCATACATTTCTAGAAAAAAAAATGAAATTATGAAATTTTTTGAATGAATTCAATAGTCTGGTGAGTAAGCATTCCAAGTTTTGAAGTATTTCTATGAAAAAGAGAACTCAATATTATTGTCTCTGAAGCTAACATAATTATTTGGAATAACATGAGAACAAGATATAAATTTTAAGATACGAATTTATCCATTTCTTTTGATAGTTAATGATTAAAAAAAATTGAAATTGATCCAATCATTCTCTTTCAAAGAAAAGATTGATCCTGATTACATGTGACGTTGGATGATTAATAAGTAGTATATCAGGATTTATTAAACCTGTGAGTTTCTCAATCGTCTTAATGGAAGAGAAAATAAAAATTTGCTCTAATCCAAACAACTTAAGAATATTTTTAAATAGATGAGGTATCTAGTACTTTATTTAATTTAAAAATAAAATCGGTTTATAAACCTTTGAATTATGATAAATATTGCTACTTCAATGAAGTTTATAAAAAAATATATTTCTTCATTTTTAAAAATAACTAGAAGTTAGGAAATTATTTATAGTATAATTGAAATTTATTATTAGATCAATTAGAGTAAAAAATAATTTTTATATAAAAAATAAAACCGACTTCAAAAAAATTAAATTCAACAAATAAAATAATAAGAACTCAAAAATAAAATAAAAGTACCTGGAGGCACCGAGCGATGCTCGGTAACTTCTTCCTTCAGTTAAAAGCTTTATTTTAATATTATTTTTAATTTAAAATTCTGATAAAACAGTCGATTTTTATTTGAGAGCCGCTTTCAAATTAAAAAAATACAAAAATATATAATATTCGACCACTGTACCCCCACCTCCACCCCGCTCGACCCCACCCCCGAAACCTCGACCTATCCCCGGATCCCCCACCACTGCACCCCACCTCCTGCACCTGTTTTGATTCAACCATATGATTCATTTTTATTCATCCAATTGTTAATAAATAAAACCTATCAAAATGTATTATTTTTTTCAGAAAATTGAGACCTGCTTATGCGAAATATAGGTATTTTAAAATAAATTCTTGATTATTTTTTATTCTATTAAATAAATAAAATTCTTTATAAAAACAATTATAAAACGTTTATTAATATTTCTAATGTTTAGGTTGAACAAAATACCAGTAGTATGTTAAAAACCACAATCACAATACTTCTTCAAGGCCTTTTAGAACAATGAAACAAACAACCCATTGTCTGCCTGGGTATAAAAGGAAAAGGAAACCTTTTTAAAACCCTAAGAATGGAATTTTTCTACCTGAGAATAATTAATTTGATTACGAAAAAACCCATCAAAAACAATTTTGTCGAAGATGAGACCGTGACAGATCGAATTGTCACCCCAAAAACCCCTAACCCATGAATTTCATCAAAATCGGTAATGCCGTCTTCAAAATAGAACTAAGATACAAATATACAAACAAACAAATATATATAGAAACAAATAAATATACAATTTTTGCTCGTTTAATAAGAGTAGATAGATAGATACTCTAAAAGGTATAAAATAACTATCTAATTTAGTTACAACTAAACGACGAAATATTAACATGAAATCACTTTTTGAAGTGCAAACATATATATTTTATGAATCAAACTCGACGGATTTTACTTAGTACGATTGGCGGCAACGCTCGCTTATATAGTTTGTTTAGAACCGACTTCAAAAAGTGATTTCATGTTAATATTTCGTCGTTTAATTGTAACTAAATTAGATAATTATTTTATACCTTTTAGTGTATTTTATTTTATTTTTGAGTTCTTATTATTTTATTTGTTGAATTTAATTTTTTTGAAGTCAGTTTTATTTTTTTTTTAATTATTTTTATTTTTCTCTTTTTATTGATGTTATTAATAGTGATTTAAGATAATACCTTGCATGTATTTTGTAAGAAAAAGCGTCGGGCGAATGAATCAGAAAATGATTATAAAATTCAATTCATAAATATAGAAATTCTCTCAAAACGTTTGATAGTTTTAAATGAATGTTTTAAGATTTTTTATAAAAGATTTTATTTATTATAATTCCGATTATTTGCTCCTAAGAATTGGAGATTTACGTTATTTTGTCATTGATAATATCATCATAATATCATCGGGCCTGGTGCAAAACGAATGAACAATACTTAAATAATATATTATACTATACATGTAGTAATACTAAAATCTTTTTTGTAACTTGTTAGTTACCTTTTATTTTCTAAATACTGTATAAATATGCAAAATGTACCAAAAAAAGGCTTAAATAAATAAATAAATAAATATCATCAGAACATGACCAAATTAATATGGGACTACGCCTAAAGTACCCCTTTCCAATAAAAAAAGAATCACCAAAATCTGTTCATAAACAAAGAAGTTATGTTTGAACAAACATATCAAAAAAGGTTCAATACCAATGAAAAAAACGGGACCAATCGGAAACTATACTGAAACCAATGCACAAAAAACCATCAAAATCGCTTCACAATTGGCGAAGATATCAGGTAACATAGTTATAAAAAAAAAAAATTAGTCGAATTGAGAACCTCCTCCTTTTTTGAAGTAGGTTAAAAATAGTGAAGGGGGAAATAATTTGTCAAATGCAAACGTCCCGTGTAAATTCCCTAATTCAAAATATTTCTGAAAGTTTTAGGAATAAATTTAAATAAACAAATAAGGAAAAATATCACCTTAGTTCCTCATTTCTTCAATATCTAATGCAAATAAAAAAATAGCTATGTAAAGAAAGATTCTTAAAGTAATGGAAAAAATAGATACTGGAAACTTTTTCAAGACTAGGTAGGCTCTCTACAAATGTGATTTTGAAATTTTTTTGTCTACGAACAGTTTAATCTAGAAAGTTTAAACTTGGCACAAAATAGAGCTTTTGGTAAAAATTACGATAGAGGTGACATCTATTCAAAATAAAAGAATTGATAAGGTAATGCGAATTCAATGCGAATTTATTCCTTTGATGTCTACTCCCGAGGGGTGAACCGCGACCTAATATGCTGTACACCTACTTCCACATGTACTTCCAAAAATTTCCAAGTACTTCCAAATATTTCCAAGTAATTTCAAATATTTCCAAGTAATTTTCAAATAATATCCCAAGCACTTCCAAATATTCCCAAGTACTTCCAAATATTTCCAAGTACTTTCAAAATACTTCCAAAGAGGTGTACACCTAGTTCCAATCGCGGATCACCCCTCGTCTACTCCTATTATTATTAATTATTTATTATGAAAAATACAAAAATTTCGGAACCAGTATGAACTTTCTACAACTTTCAGTTTTTGAGTTATTGAGAGTATCGGAACAACCTCGAGTTTTTAAGTTTTCGGAATTGAATTCACTCTTTTTTTTTCTTAGTTATTTCTTGTCAGAAATGTTTATATTTGCAAAATGAATAATAATATATTATATTAAGACATTTTAGACTTGAGAACTTCCGGTTAAAATATACGGAAAATTAGAAAAAAATCGAATAGTTATATAAAGAGCTATCGAAAGGTTGTATCTAATAAGCTTAAAATTTGAATTAATAATGTTTTTTAAACTTTCTAGCTCAAGCTGTTCGGTGATAAAACAAAAAAAATAAGCTGACGTGTTCTGATGAAGCCATCCACTTGACTTTACCATAAACCTGGGCCCTAAAATTATTTATAATCATGTAGGGGGGGGGGGGGTTAGTTTCTGCATTTTTATACTTCTGGGGTCCCACTGATTATATATACAAAATTTGGTTGAGTTTGGTAAATGATTTTCATTTTTTGACCCCCCCCCCCATTTTGGGAGGTTAGTTTTTGTTTTTTTAGACTTTTGGGGGTCCACTGATTTTATATACAAAATTTGGTTGAATTTGCTCAAAAGGCCCAGATTTTTAATTTTTAACCCCCCTCCACCCCACTTAATTTTGGCTCGTTATGCACCAAAATCTAATCAGCTTTTAAACTCAATGGACTAAAACTACATGTGCAATTTGGTTTCGATATTCAAACTAGTTTTTGAGCTAGCACGTCCACAAAAATTTGGTAACGCACAGACTAACAGACAACCAGACAGACATTTTGACAAAACAATTATTATCTTGAAAAATATAATTTTTTCGATATTCACTTATTAGGGCTTTTTTGTAGACCGAAATGCCATGGTTTCGCTTAATTTTTTTAATCAAAATATTTTCTGCCGTTTTTGAGATATTTCGAAAAAAAAGAAGGAAAAAACACTTTTTTCATGCACGATTACAATACTTGACCATACCCTGTATGGTAAAGTAAAAATTACCACATTTAAAAACCTCGTTTTTAGTGGAAAATGTATTAATAATTTTTCATTCAATTCATAAACTATTTGATTTACAAACTATATAGCTCTGTAGATGTTTTGAATACAATGGATCACGAGGGTGGCAGTAGATTCCTCTATCTATGTATAATATACTAGTATATTGATAAATAAAGTACCAAGTTAGCAGGTTTAAAGTTAATTAAGAAAATTCCGGTTTTAATTTTATGTAATAAGTGAAATAAAAAATAAATATAAGGAAAAGATTCGATTTTTTTAATTATTCTTATTTTCGAAAACCTTGATTGTCGTGTGAATAAAATAGATAAAGAATATTTTTAAATTAATATCTTGGTGGGATTCAAAATATTATTATAAGTAAAATAAACTGCAACGGATCGTTGCTAAACTTTATCCAAAGTCATTTGGAATATCAATATTTTTATTCCTTTATTATTAATCATATATCACTGCCTATTTGCGGTCCATGTTTAAAATAAAATAATAAAGAATTTAAAAAAACGTACTATCTTACTCATGAGTAAAGTACTTTAAAATATAATTTTACTAAAAACTTTATTTAACCTTTTTTGTGGTCCCAAGGTCCTTAATTAGCATATTAAATTTCATCAAAATTGGTTAAGTCATTTTCAAGATATTTAGAAAAAACTAAAAAAGTCCTGAAATAAAGTACTAATGTTTGAGGGCCGATATGTACCAAAAACTAATCAGCGCTTCATTTTCTTAAAATAATGGTAGGTTTTCAATTTCAATACAATCGGTTCAACGATGTGGAAAAAATCGTGGACGAAAAAAACGATAACATACATACATCCATCCCCACGCACTTCCAATAAACTGCAACGGATCGTTGCTAAACTTTATCCAAATTCATTTGAAATATTAATATGTTTGTTCCTCATCAGATATCACTTGCAATTTGTAGTTCATATTGACATTAATTCAAAAATAATTCTCATTTAATAGTCGAGGAATAACCATTCTACATTGGATTTTTGACATTTCGGTTATTATTGGTAACCATTGCTGAAGACATGGAGGAATCGAATTAAAATCAAAAATAACGATCGATTCTCATCTAATACTAGAGGAATAACCTTATTGCATTCCATTTTTGATGTTTTGACTATTAATGGCAACCTCTTCTGAAAACGTGGAAGAATAGACTTAAAATCAAAAAGACTAAATTCTTTAATGGCAAACAACTCAAGCCGCGAGACCGATTACAATACTTTACCCATGCTTCGCAATGGATAGAGTAAAAATAACAAGAGCAATATTCAAAATTATTTTTATTATTAGTTAATTTATTTTTTGATTTTGATAATGATTCAAAAGGATGTTGCACCAAAAAGATGCAACCTCAGTATTCCAGAAAAGTTTTTAAATAACTAATTTTGTTTTATTAATCTATATTAAATACGGACATAATATACAGCGATCTTAAAATAATAAAAGCACGCCAATCCTAGATTTCGGAAGTTAACCAACAAGAAATATTGTATTCTGAATTACAGCTTCCCTGATTCCACTGTAATTAATTGTGAAGCCTAACTCGTGATTTTTAAAAGTTCTAACTTTTATTTCCACTTCTTCTTTAAGTGCCATATCAGGTTTTCCTGACGTTTCGGCACCTCTCCCCATATACCAGTGCTGAGTGTGATTAGCTGTTTTACACAGATATACGGGACCTACTTTTTAACGCCGGTTCCGTGCGGCTAGTTTCGAGAGGTTGACTAGGCAATTATACTCTTGGTAGTTTGCCATTGCTTTCCAAGAGGAGGTGGCTGCAAACATCTGCCGAGACAGTCTCGAACCAGCATACTACAGAACAGCGGCCCGACACTCTGACCACTGACTCACAGTCGCCTGGCCCTTATTTCCACTATTTCATTTAATTTAAAATTGAGAATAATCCTTCATTTTCGTAAATATTATTTAATTTCAAAATGGGATAATTTTAATTAAATTAGAAAACTATTATTCTCCATGTATAATTAATTCATCACATTTTGATACAGACCAATCTCAAAGAGAAATTGACTAGCCCCAATTCGAAGTTGAAAATGTATAGAAAAGAGACAGAGATGCATGTCTTTTCGGATAGTTTTTTCATTTATTGAGTGGTTTATGGGTACTTATTTGAGTATAATTAACTGTTCAATGCGATTGCATGAAGCCTCGATGTAACCTCCACAAGATTATTTTGCAAGGAATTAATAATCGTTTACCTTGAAAATAATTGAAAGCTGGTGTTTTGATTAATACTTCAAACTAGTTCTATTCTATTTTAAAGACATTCTAATAACTTTAAAAATAGCAACAACATTCGAAAAATGTATAATCTGGCTTTTAATGAGTCATTTAATGTATTCATTCATGGTAGCATGTTTAAGGTGTTCCAATAGGAACTCTAATTTCCAGATCATTTCGAAGTTATTAAACCTACAACAGATACATTTTATAATTGTCATCTAGACTTCTAGAAAACCGACTTATAATGCTATGTGAAAATCAATTTGTATCATTTTCAATTTAAGGACTTTCCCTAATATAGCTCAGATGCAGTTCGCTCTTTCCCCTACTCTACCATGCGCAAAAAGGCAAAAATATTTTCACTGCGTCGTTTCTCGGATCTGGCAACATTGCATTCTTACCGACGCTAAAAGACGAAGAATAAAAAAAACACTTCATGAAACAGCTCAATGAGAAATTCCAGATGAGAACAGTATAATTAGGTTGAGAGAATAAGTTAAAAATCTCAAATGGACCAGCTGCAGTAGTTTTTTAGATATTAAAAATTGAGTGATTTTAGTGCGACGTTGCCAAGTCGCCATCTCTCACTTGCCATGCCATGAGAGAAAAATGAAAACCATTACAAGTACCTAAATTTTAACATTTTTCATACAAAACGAATACCGGTTGATACAATTATTTTAATAGAAAAATATTTGTTATATGTTAATGATTCTCAATTTTTAAAAATAATTTCAAAAAAATTACAATTGTTATTTAATGAAACAGTCGCTTTAACATCAATCGGGATAGGGTTCGCGTGTTAAATATGCAAATTTCAGTGGTCAATATTTACAAATTTAGTGGCGCAAGGACTATTGAAAAAAATGTCTAGGTATAAAGGACACTTATAAATATGTATATTCAAAGTTTTAAAAGGATTGCAAGATTTATTAAGGAACGTCCTTAAATTGCTTGGGCCCATCTGTTGAACTCTCCAACTAGGTAGTAGTTTTGTTAATAACACACAAAAAGAATAAAATTATGATTCTCAAAAACAAAACTAATCATTAGCACAAATAATAGTAATGGTAATATAAATAAATCCAAATCTTCTATAAAAAACAATCTTCGAACGTTTATTAAAATACTACACGTCTCGGGAGAGTTTCTCCCTTTACCAACGCAATTTTAATTTAGGAATTGTAAAAAAAGAAAAAGTGTTTTATATTCATTCCATAAAGCAACTTATTTTCTTTTTTACAATTCCTAAATTAAAGTGAAAAAAGGGGAAATTTTCCCGAAACGTTTGATAATTTAATAAACGTTTGAAGATTGTTTTTTATAAAGTTTTGTATTTATTTATATTATAAAAACAATCAATTTAATTATTTCAATATATGTATTTAGTAATGTTAAAGCTGCTTTAGTGCACAATTTGTATTTTTTCTGCAATCGTGCAGCACTTAATAAACGATTTCTTATCATACAAAATTTCAAAATGCCGATAGTAGCAGACTTTAAATTTCATCAATCACGAGAATTGTCAACTACCAAATTCGAGCTGCATTGGAGAATTCAGAAGGTCAGAATGTTTGTTTTCACCCCCCCCCTTCCGGAATTACACATAACCTCTTGGATTTAGTAGTTGCCATCGGGATTTATTTATAAAGTTGTTATCAATTTGGATGACAATTTTAATATGACTGTTGTAGGTTTAACATTTTCAAAATGTCCTCAATTTGAAATTCCAGCTGCTATTGAGACCCCTTTATAAAACAGTTTTACACAAACAGATGATTTTTTTTATTATCAAAGGCTTATTCTCCATATTAGAACATTTTGTCAAATGGCTTGACCTGAGGAAAGCATCTGGTCTCACTTCGAAGGTGGTATCGTGTAGAAACAATATGTGCTCTAGTTTTATCATAGCCAATCCAAATCCTTAGCTGATATCACTTTGGAATTGAATGGAGTTGTTTGATAACTTAACTAGAATTGCATTGAGTATAGGGACCGTGCGTTAAATAGAGTCAGCACTATTGCCGAAGGTAGCGCTCTCTTGTGTTTATTTATTCAAATAATTTGGGGAGAATTGGGACAAATATTGTATTATTGTATATATAGTATCATAGATAAAAGAGAGCACGGAGCTTAGGGGCCCTGAGCGAGTCTCTTTGTCTTGGAATTTTAATAAATCATCCCCCATAGCTTACATTTTCGTCGCCAGTTGGCGCTAAAGTCGTGATATACGACCCCTATAGCCCTTAAAGAGAGATTGTATAAAATTATTGGTTAAAAAATACTTGGTAGGTTTCAAGTACCAACACCAAATTCCTTAAAAACTAGAGATTATATAGATAGAAGTTGGTATATATTACTTAAACATTTATAATAGGTTTAAAAGATAAAATGGACAAGAACAAGTAAACAATAAAACGTCGATAATTACCTGAAGCGATGTAATTCGTGTATAATGCATTTGAGTCATAACATGGTCACTGAGAGGGTCTCCAGTAGGATCGGAAATTTCAAATTTTGCATAAAACTTCAACATGTCAAGCAACTGAAACAAAAAGAAAATATAGTAATTAATTAATAATAATAAAATAGATTTAAAATAAAACGTTAAAAAATTTGTTTTAGTAATATCATAAAAATTTGATATTATATGTTTGTTTTATATTATATTAGAAGAACCCCTATCAGGAGTCGAACACGCGTGGGAAGCCTGCTTTCAGGGCAATTATATTTTTCATGAATTTACATTTATATAATAATGCAAGGCTTATGATTTTTTCATTTTTAATGCTACTACGTCCTTTCTCGAAAAGATAATAAAGACAAAAATATATATTCTTCTTCATGCGCCATACTCGATTCGGAGCGTCAGCGATTACTATTTAGAATATTCTCTCCATTGTAATTTTCTTGGGGAAATTTTTCACAGGGGTGTTTTCCCATTGCCTGGAGCGTCGGCGATTACTATTTAGAATATTCTCTCTATTGTAATTTTCTTGGGGGAAATTTTTCACAGGGGTGGTTTCCCATTGCCTTTCCCTGGATTTAGTGAGGCTCCTTGCATTTTTGTATAAGAAAACAGGTCTATAAGAAACCCGATGGTTTCATAGTTTTTTCTATATTGTATTAATTATTTCATAGCAACTAAAAATCAAAAGTACGCACGCTAGGCTATTTTCATATATTTTTAAAGGATAGGGTTGCAAAATTAAGGTGGGAGATATACCGCTTAGTCTTATAGCGCGTGAATGGAGGGGTCAAAAGATATATAGTACTATGAGATGTGTAAATGGACTTATTTAAAAGAGAACTTCAACGCAATGGAGTGTGTGAAAATTTGGGGAGGTATCTCAATATGTTTTTTTCCGATTCCCCTATAGATTTCGCATTACTAACATTAAAAGCATACGGCTATGGAATTTTATTCGAATACATGATAAATCATAGAACCCGTGAGGCTGTGAAAGATGGATGATCGGACAAGCCAAAATTATAAGGGATTCTAGTACTACGGAACTGTAAAAAGGGATAGATATAGCAAGTGTAATAACAGCAGTTTTTCGCTACAAAGATTCAGTATAGAAGAAGAAAATTAAATTACTATGAATTGAAATACATTTTCTTGGAAATCCGATTTGCACTTTGCATATGGAAGTGTTATCAAAAGTTGTTCTACAGGGTCAGCTAAATTTGATAACAAGTGCACGAGTACGAACCGATTCATTGGGTATTCTCATGATAATTACATCAGAGTATCATCCTCAATAGAAACTGGCTAAATGGATTTAGTATCCAAAGCCATCCAAATAAAAATAAAAATAAAAAGTAATACATGTACATTGTACAATGTACATGTTATGAATTTTAGCAGGATTGAAATTAAAGCAGGTGTGCAAGTCGCAAGAATGACTCTAACGATTTCTTTTTAAATCGACGTGTTTATCAAGCATTTTTAATGTATCTAAAAAAACTCTGCTACTCCTAGGCAAAAAACCTCTTCAAATTTTCTTAAATACAATTCTTAGCCAAAACTGAAAATCATCCTAAGCTTGAACATGCATTTAACTGCAAAATAAAAGCCTATAAAAAATCTTTGAATTAACTTGTTATATAATATAATTATGCGAATGTTCTCTTTAATAAAAGAAAGATATCAAAACAAGGACACCTAAATTAAAATATTTTTTGCAAGTGGAAAATAATTCACAAATAACTAGTACATACTTGTGTATTTATCTTAAAAATATATTGTTTCTTAAGTATTTTAACATGATATTAATAAATAAAAGTATACCCGTCGTGTAGTCTCTATTTTAATAGACTTATAAAGGAAAAAATTAAATGAATTAATATACATTAATAACAGAAACAATTTGCAATTTTTTTTGCCTTAGAATAAAAACAAAAACAAAATACATTAATCATACATACATATGCAATTTTATGTTAATACCGGATGTTGGGTATCCCAAGAATATTTTATGAATTAAAAACACATGATTATATTTTTTAATAACTCACAGAAGTTACATATGGTTAAAAAAATACTCGAGGAGAAAAAATGTCAATTACTATTTATCAGACATGAGATAACACCGGGTGTTTTTTAAGAAAAGATGTCATTAGATGGGGTTTAGTGGAAGTCGGGTCAAGGTAATTTCTTTGAGAAGATTAGGAGGGGATCAGAAGACCTTGAGAAAATTGCCTCAAGTTCGTTGAATGTTCGGCTAAACAATCGAACTCGTTTTTACTACCAAAAGTTTACACTGTCTATAAACAAATGATGTCTACAGACATTATTTACACTAATAGATTTTATTTTGGTTTAAAAAAAATGCAAAATATATTGGAAGAATAAGAGAAAACTTTTTTAAGACTCAGTATTCTCCCTGCAAATTTTGGTGATATAGTTTTATCAGTAAGGGTTTGAGTGGAAAGCTGAAACTTAAGGTAAAGTTTAGGTGTAAAATTTTAGCTCATTAGGTAAAATCGTTCAAGAGTATAATATATAAGAATTTAATTTTCAATTTTTTTCGAAATTCAAGAAGTATTTGAAACTTGAAATATAAGTCATTAAAAGCATAATAAACACACTGTTAAAATTTGAAGACGATTTACCACACCAAACATGAAATAATTGCAATTAAAAATGACATTTTTAACATAGGGTAGATAGGGAAAGGGTGGGGATTAGATCATTATTTTATTTTTTTCATTGTAGGACTTTCACCATCTTGATGAAAAACTAATATTTGTTAGAATAATATATTAGGAGTAACTTAAAAAAAAAAAAATTGAAATTATTTACCTCGTCGTTTTGATAAAAAATAAAAAAAAACTTATTTGGGCGATTATTTTTAGTGGAGGGGATATAAGTTCAATGGCTTGGAAACGATCCATTCATAAAGAGGATATAGCAGTGTGAGAAGGACAGTCATGTTAAAAAAATATAACCTAAAATTTTAGCACCGTTCATATGTAACATATAGAGTGGTTACGAAGCTAAAACTTTTTGTGTGGATTGTCGTGAAAGATCTACCTTAAATTAGAATATCAAAAATCTATTAAGTTCTTTGTTTTGGAGCTGTAATAATTTTGACAAGAGAACAAACTTTCTTGTGATCTTAAAATATCCAGGGTATGAGAATCGAGAGAGAGATAAAGAAAAAAATCATTCTCAAAAAAATTACTTTCTTCCCACATATCAGACATTTCGAACAGGAATAAGAAAATAAAATTCCTTCGCCTGCCTAGTGTAAAAATGCGGGTTGCGGCCAAGACCGGAGGATGTCAACTAAAGAAGAATTCAATACTGGTTTATGGTTACCGCTGTCTATCTATCTCTCTCTTTATGCTAGAAATAAAAAGCTTATGATGCATGTACTAAAACGAGAACACAAACGAGAATGGGCGAAGAAATTTTGGCAAGCTTTTTGTAGGGGCCCGGTATGTCCGGGCCGAAGAAAATAATATATCTATATGTATAAAAGAATAAAATAATATGTTGAAATTTTTATAAATGAAAAATTCCTCAAAAGATAAGTTTGTTTCTTCACTTAAAAATGTTTAAATGTTCAAGACTAGTTACGAAGAAAGCTGAAATCTGGTACAATGGTTTTGCTTAATAATAAAAGCATGTGTGCCAATTTTCAGTTTATTAATTACAACAGTTCAAGTCCTCCTTATGAGATATACTTGTAAATTTCAAGATTGTATTTTATTTGGTTTTCGAGCTACAATGCTCTGACAGGCAGCCAGACAGACATTGAAACAATACTACTAGGGGTCTTGTTTTACTTTTTAAACGGAATCCTAAAACAAAGGCATTTTGCACTAGAAAGGACTTTATAAAACATTACCTTCTTGTGTTTTAGATATTCGAATCTATCCAGATTTATTGGGTCCACAAAAATAAATTGGATTCACTAAAAATGTATAATTTTATTTTTTTAAATTTCCTTTTATTAATTTTAAAATCCATTAATAGTTCATTAAAAATAATATTATATATTTAATTAGAGGTATTTTCCGTTGAAGACGTTGTAGTAAAACTTAATGCTTAATTGATGCAAAGACAATCCAAGGTTAATGAAAACCACAAATTCCGAATAAAAGAATTTATTAGAACGACGAATTTTATACTCTTAAAAAAACGTAATTAGGAGGTTCGTCTTCTTCGGGGTTTAAAGGGGTCAACGAAGGAAACTCTGTGTATAATAATATTTTTGTTTATTAAGCAGAAAACTTTGTGCACAGCGATGGATGCCGATTACCTGAATTTAGAATTTTTTTTATATTTTATTTATTTATTTCAAATTTTTAAATTAGCTTAATATACAATACAATGTTCACTCATAGATTAGTTTTAGGTTTATCCATAGGGTTTTTCCAATCGTTGTGACAAATTATTGTAACATTGACTTAGTCTGAATACAGGATTTGCTTCAGAGTACCGACTGCAAGGTATCTCTGGATAAAACGGTAATCTGTTTCTTAATATATAATTTGAACTGTGTATAGGAAATAGATTTTGAAGTTCTGAACATATCACCTGGTTGGATTTAATCTTATATAAAAATAATTTTTAGAAAAATAAGCTGACGTGTTCTGATGTGGCCATCCACTTGACTTTACCATACAACAGAGGTCCCAATGATTATGTATACAAAATTTGGTTGAGTTTGGTACAAGAACCTATATTTTCATTTTCTGATCCTACACCCCCCCCCCCATTTTGGGGGGTTAGTTTTTGCATTTTTAGACTTCTGGGGTCCCACTGATTATGTATACAAAATTTGGTTGAGTTTGGTACAAGGGCCTATATTTTCATTTCACGACCCTACACCCCCCCCCATTTTGGGCGGTTAGTTTTTGCATTTTTAGTTTACTTTGTGCCCACTGATTATGTATACAAAATTTGGTTGAGTTTGATATAAAGGCCTAGATTTTCATTTTTTGACCCTACACCCCAACCCCTCCACCATTTTGGGCGGTTAGTTTTTTAATTTTTAGAATTCTGGAGTCCCACTGATTATTTATACAAAATTTGGTTGAGTTTGCCCAAACGGCCTAGATTTTTAATTTTTAACCCCCATGCCATGGTTTCTTTAATCAAAATAGTTTCAGCCGTTTTTGAGATATTTCGAAAAAAAGAAGGAAAAAAAACACTTTTTTCATGCAGGATTACAATACTTGACCATACCCTGTATGGTAAAATAAAAAACCTTCAAAAAAATGAAATTCAACAACTAAAATAATAAGAACTCAAAAATAAAATAAAATGCACTAAAAAGTATAAAATAATTATCTAATTTAGTTACAACAAAACGACGAAATTTTTACATGAAATCATTTTTTGAAGTCGGTGCCAAACATATATTTTATGAATCGCACTCGACGGATCTTACTTAGTACATTTGGCGGGTAAAGAAGACAACATCGCGTAAGCTCGATTATATGAATTATTAATGAATCAGAAAATGATAATAAAATTCAATTCATAAATAGAGAAATTCTCTAATTATTTTATACCTTTTAGTGCATTTTATTTCATTTTTGAGTTCTTATTATTTTATTTGTTGCATTTAATTTTTTTGAAGTCGGTTTTATTTTTTTATAAAAATTATTTTTATTTTTCTCTTTTTAGTGATGTTATTAATAGTGACTTAATCTTGCATGCATCTCGTAAGAGAAAGTGACGGGCAAATGAATCAGAAAATGATAATAAAATTCATTTAATAAATATAGAAATTCTCTCGAAACGTTTGCGGGTTTTAAATGAATGTTTTAAGATTTTTTTATAAAAGATTTTATTCATTATAATTTCGATTATTTGTTCATAAGAATTGGAGATTTCCGTTATTTTGTCATTGATCCTATCATCAGAACTTGACCAAATTAATATGGGACCACCCCTAAGATACCCTCTTTCCAATAAAAAAATCATCGAAATCGGTCCACGTGACAAAAAGTTCTCGCTAAACATACATAAAATAAATAAAAAATAAATAGTTAGGTATCTTGACTACCTTGGAACTATACTGATCCAAACGCAGAAAGAATCATTAAAATCGGTTCATAAACAAAAAAGTTATACGAGAACATTCATAACAAAAAAGGTCCAATACCAATGAAATTTATAGGGACCAATCGGAAACTATACTGAACCCAATGCAAAAAAATCATCAAAATCGGTTCACAAATGGCGAAGAAATCAGGTAACATAGACACATTCAGTCAAATTGAGAACCTCCTACTTTTTTGAAGTCTGTTAATAATAATTCATAATTTTTATAAAAAATAAAATAAAACCTACTTCAAAATTATATAAAGAAAACAAATAAACATAAACAAAGAAGTTATGGGGGAACATACTTAACAAAAAAGGTCCAATACCAATTAAATTAAGTTTTTTACCAATCGGAAACTAAACTGAACACAGTGCAAAAAAAATCATCCAAATTGGTTCACAATTGGCGAAGAAATCGAGTAACATAGAGACCTTTTTTGAAGTCGGTTAAAAATCAAACGTCAGAAGCAATCATAGAAGAGGAAACAGAATTTAAAATAATATTAATATACCGGTTTTAACTAAAGCCAAAAATTACCGAACAGCGGACGGAGTTCCAGGTACTCAATATTATTGGTAGAAATATAGACATGGAACAAGAGTAGTATGGTTGATAGCATTTCGGTTATGGAAATTCGTTCAATAACTATTTAACATTGTAACCAAGGTTTGAATGAATTTTGAGGTCCATTAAGATCTCCCCAGAAATCAACCTAGTTAAATGTTTTTACAAAATGCTAGGAGGGGCGATGGGAACCCCGCCCTCAAGAGCAACACTCCGCGAAGCGCACACTGAACAGTGCGTGACGGACTTCGCAGCAGTGGCCACCAACCAGACGAGGTGAGCTCTTCGTCATCTGGACATTCTCCACTTTGCACTTTTTTTTATTTATTTATTTATTTTTTTCTATTGCAATTATCTATCAGCATGATAAATGAAAATAAGATAATGTGTGTCTTTGAAACACCATTCACCTGGCCCCCTCTTGTATGTTTATATAATTTTTTTATTACAATATATAAATAGATATATGTATATAATTGAATTGAAAATATTTTTTTCCCCCCGAGAATAGTAGAGTTGTTGATTCATAAAGAGAAATCAATGAGGATGTCCTCAGCTTGATCCAAATAAACATTTACATATATAGTTAAGGTGGCTTATTTTGGTATTTTCTAATTCTAAGCAGAGAGCTCTTATGGTTCGAAATAAATAAAAAAATAATCTTCCAAGTTTCAAGTCCCTATCTCAATTTTAACCTGTGCTCAGAGCGATGCAAGTTTTCCAATCTAAATAACATGGGTTTTTTGGCATTGAACGATCAATTTTTTTATTCCGGCCAAAGTAATATTTCAAAAAATTTGAATCTCTGTAAACTTTATCCTTAAAATAGTAGCTATCCTTCATAGTTTTTACAGATTTTTAATTATTATAATTTTGGAGTTACAGCTAGATAAAATACTGTTATATCTTAGTGTTAGTAAGTTATAGACTCCAAAATTATAATAGCTACAAATCTATAAAAATTCTGAAGGGTAGCTACTTATTATATGGATAAAATCTACAGAGTTTCAAATTTTTTAAACCATTGCTTTGGCCCGAATAAAAAATTGATCGTTCAATGCCAAAAACCCCATGTTATTTAGATGGGAAACTTGCATCGCTCTGAGGCACAGGTTAAAATTCAGATAGGGACTTGAAACTTGGAAGATATTTTTTTATTTATTTCGAACCATATGAGTCTCTGCCAGCGTAAAAATTCGAAAATACCCAAAATAAGGGCCACTCTAATATAGGTATATCTATTAGCTATCTAATAATCTTGAGCTGTATAGCTAAAACAAGCATAGTGGCGTCAATGGCCTCGTAGTCGACAATCCAATAATCATTTAAAAATAATTATATAGGTATATCAGTGGCGTAAACTAGATTTTTTAGGCCCATAAGCAAATTCTAACTACTGGGCCCCTATTAACATTTTTTTATTTCAACTGTTTTTACAAAGGAAAATTATTTTTTAATTTAAGGAGGTTCTTTCGCGCCAATCCACACAAAAAGTTTTAGCCTCGTAACCACTCTATAAATATGAACGGTGTTAAAATTTTTGGTTAAGTTTTTTAACGTGACTGTACTTTTTACGCTACTATATTATATTTATGAATGGATCGTTTCCAAGCCATTGATATTTTATCTTCTCCACTAAAGATAATCGCCCAAATATTTTAATCACAATTATTTCATGTTTGGTGTGGTAAATGGTCTTCAAATTTTAACAGTGTGTGTATTATGATTTTAATGACTAATATTCCAAGTTTCGAAGACTTCTTCAATTTTGCATTTGTGAAAGAACTACCTTAAGAGCAGAGAATGAAATAGATATATTAAATGAAACATATATATTTAAGGATTTTAAAATACATTTAAATACGAGTATTAAACGTTTAAAAGGAAACTGATTATAAATAAAAAACAAAACATATTTGAATATAAACAAAACTAAAAAGTTATTTAAATGGTTTTTAGTCTAGATTTTGCAGCCGCAAATTTGTCAATTAAAGTCTTGGTGTTTAATTGACTTGCTTCTTTATTCTCAATAGCAATCAATGCTATATATTGCAGACGAGATTGTCCAATTGAATTTCTTTTAAAATCGTTTATAATTTTTAATTTGATGAATGTTCTTTCTACTGTAGCAACAGTCACTGGCAAAGTAAAAAATATAATAATCATTGTATATACTTCAGATAAATCACTTTCCAAGATAATTCAATTTTCAATTATAATATTTGCAAAGTCCCTTATTCATTTAAATCGCTTTTCAACAAAATAGTTATGTTTGTAAATTGTATAGCAAATATATCTGTTAGTAATTTTGGGTATTTTTTTGTAACTTGTCACATTTAGAACTAATTTCTTTTGTTGATAATTTTAACAATTCTTTGGGTTCTAAAAAAACAAAATATAAGATTTTTTATATATAAATAATAAATAAATACATTTTTAAAGGGGCCCCTAAAGCCGGGGGCCCGAAAGCGTTGCTTCCAGTTGCTTCCCTGTAGCTACGCTACTGAGGTATATACCAAATATAAATATGTAATGTAGAGGCACCTAAGGATGACACTCTTCAAGAAAATTAAGAAAATAACTATTTTTTTAAATTTAGCTAAGTTAACTTACTAAAAGAAAATCAACTAAAATTTAAAAAAATTGTTATTTTATTATTGTTTCCTGGAGTGTTATCATCAGGTGCCTGTTATCTATAGGTGTTTCTATCTTACTCTATACATAATTTATTTTTAGAGAGTATAGTATCGAAGATTTGACCTTCATCATCAGTTTTTTAATTAGAAATATTGTATCTGTTATTACTCATGGGTTCAATTACCCGATCAGATATAGAAAATTCGTTTTCACAAAGAGAAACAAAGAGGTTGTCCTCTGCTTGATGCAAATAAACATACACACATATATATCGAGATGATATATCTGTATATATATTATTTATTTGTTTGAGACTATAGTTTCGAAGACTTGGTCTTCATCATCAGTCTTTCTTCAATTATAAATGTTTTTCTCATGGAGTCAATATCATATGGATATTGAAAACTTGGTGTTCCTTCGTCACTGGTGGTCGGCTAGGAACTCTTCGAAACTTCGAAGTCTTCGAAACTATAGTCTCAAACAAATAAATAATATATATACAGATATATCATCTCGATATATATGTGTGTATGTTTATTTGCATCAAGCAGAGGACAACCTCTTTGTTTCTCTTTGTGAATCAACAACTCTGCTACTCTCGGCAAAACAAAAACTTTTCAATTAAAATTCGTTTTGTTGTTATAGGGAGAGAGCCACATAAACGATCGTTTAAAAATCTGTAGACATTCATGATAGTAGCTCTTTGTGGGTACTTTAAGTTACAAAATATTTAGTTTGGATTACAGATTAAAAAACTAAAGAAAAACATCTCAAAACATATCTGAGTTAATCTTATTAAAAATGTTTTTTGTTGTTTTTATTTCAAAGTTGATATTGTTAGACTGCCTGGATGATATGAGAAAGATCTAGGAATTTGGTCGTTGTAGAAATAGAAAAAAACAATTACCACGTGTACTTTCATTTTATTTGACGTTTGAGCCTATGCTACCCTTCACCAAAGCCTAGCGCCAGGCTCGCACTTGTCCGCATTTTAAATTAAAAATGAAAAGATTTCAAAGAATATAGATAAAGCCTTATGTCTTAACAAATACCAAATATTCACGTAAACTACATATTTGTAGTATAGAGAAGAAGAAGGCAGTCTTCATATTAATAATATAGTTAGAAATATATATTACAAGACACGCTCTTGATTTATTTAGTATAATACATAATTTTTGTACTAAAAAAGATTCGCTAATACATTTTATTGCAAAAACTTTAATATTAAATAAATATTGAGTGTAGAGTTATTAAAACGGTTTTTATTAGTCAAGATCTAAGTTCGAGTATTTAATGATTCCATAAATAATAAATGATAATTCATGAATAAAATATTTGTCGAAAACACTTGAAAATAACATTTGTAAAGTACCTGAAAAAATCACATTTAATTTTTAATTCTTTACTCTGTTCAAAGCCTGAGTAAAGACCTGAGAAATTATTTAATAAGCTGGTTTACCGTTTACTTCCTAAGAGATTTTTCCACTATTTTTTTTTTTTACTCTACCATACAATAGTGAATCGTCAGTATTGTTATCGTGCTAAAAAGTGGAGTTTTTTTAGAAATATCAATAAAATGGCTGAAAATATTTTGATAAAAAAAATGAGCGAATCCATAACGTTTTAGTCTATAAAAAAGCCCTAAAAAGTGAGCATCGAAAAAATTTATGAGATATTACCAAATTATTTTGTCAATATATGTTAGTACGTGACCAAATTTGTTGTGTACTCCAGCTCCAAAACTAGGGTGAATATCAAAGCGAAATTTCACAAGTAGGTTTGTTGCATTGAGATTAAGAAATTAGATTTTCAAAACCAAAAATTAAGGGGGGGGGACACTCTGTAAACTCTGTGACCAAAAAGAGGCGAAGGAGGGTTTAAAAATCATTTAAAATAATAAAATTTTCAAACAAAAATTGAAAAATCTGATATTATATATAGGGTGGGCCATTTAACTTTTGGAATTTGAATCGGCTATAAAAAAACTAATGAATATCTTTTCAAAATTATGAGTTTATTAGAAATATTGGACATTTTCATTTATGAATGAAACACAAAATCATTATTCGATTCCCAAAAACAGTGCGCAAAAGATCGATTGTTACGTTGGCTGTGTGGCAAGTGGCCCCGTCCTGTTGAAACCAAATGTCACCCATGTCATCCTTTTCAATTTTTGGAAACAATAATGTTGTTTTTCATTCTTAAATGCAAATGTCCAAACTTTTTTTTTTTTTTATAGCCGATTCAAATTCCAAACGTTAGATGGCCCACCCTATATTTATAATATAAGGTTCTCAAAGGAGATATTAATTTGCTAATGGGCCCAAAATGAAGAGAGGAGGGTGTTCTTTCGTAAATGATTGTAAATAATTTTATTAAATGTAATAGAGGGGTCAGGTGTTTGAAAAAGTCAGGTGGAAGGCCACATGAGCTTATTTTACTTTATAATGAGTAGTATGCGGAAGTATTATAAGAGTGCATAAAATTAAATAATATAGTAGTGTTAATGCTTGGTTTTATCGCAAGTGCTGAAAAATGGATTAAGCGTTATGGAAAAAGTCTTAAAGAGTAAACAAAGAACATCTCATCAGCTCTATCCTTGTTCAATTGACAGCAATGCTTTTCTTTGTCTCTCCTCTTGTTTTGATTGAGATGGTTCCTACGTCTAACCGTGGTGACTGGCATGACTTGGGCTTGTTTAAAATGTCTCCTAGTGACTGTGTTTATTTGTGCTCAAATTTTGGGTGTGTTTAAATAATGCTTTTTGAAGCCTTGGAAGTCTCTAAGATACGGGATTATAGAAATAATCATCTATTATAGGCCCGATTCTATAACTGGGCAAAATGGGCACATGCTCAGGGGCGCAATGGTTTTGGGGCGTAAAGGGGGCGCAAGAGAATAGACAAGATTGGTCTCAAACAAGTTAATTACCAGATGACAAAAGTGATGTAGAAAAAAATTAAACGCCGATAAGAGGTTAACATACAGCAAACCAAAGTGTAATATTTTCGTTAAGGTTATACTGTAGAGCGACGTCAACAGAGTTGCCACTACTGCAGAGTTTGACATTTTACTTTTTTTACAAGGCTCGGTAAAAAAGGAACAAACAGTTAAATGATTTGTCCGGCTCCGTGGTGTAAAGGTCAGAGTAACTGACTGGCAACCCGGAGGTCTCGGGTTCGATTCCCGGCTATACCCAGACATTTTTTCTGTAAGTATAGGGTCTGGTAATCAAAAATTAAGTGGGAGATAAATTTAACCGAATTTATCGCTCGGAGAATTTACCACTGCTCGAAGCCCCTAAAACCTTAGTAAATTGGATATTAAATTGTATCTAAGTTTCTGAGATTGGCTCGTGATCCCGGCTTCTTTTCCTTCTGCTCTGTTCTTTTCACGCCAGCCCATACTGGCCTTTCAGGGGATCCACCTTCTGGTGTATCTCCTTCACATCAATATCATTAAAAAAAAAAAATGAGTTAATAGATAATTAATAAATATTTTAAGGGTGGGTGGGTGGGTGGTCCGTGATACCGTAAAAACGAGGTTGTAGAATGTGCTATAACCAACTAAATTCAAATATATGGTATACTCAAAATTCAATAAATAAGAGAAAAATTATTAAAATAGATATTCATATTTTTTAAAAACATTTTTTTGAATTATTTGAAAAATATCAACATCGAATTTTTTCGAAAAATATTTCCATTCATTCATACATATTAGTTGTGTATTGAAAATAAAATTATATAAATATACGAGGGTCAGAGGTATTAGTATCACAAGGCATGTGGTGGGTTTGAGAAGCGTTAATTTTCTTTTAAATAAATACCTCTACCCAAATTTTTATATAACTAATTAATTGTTAAAAGACTATTTTCTGGTATAAATAAAAAAAAATTTAAGTATATATAATCGGTTACGTTTGATCTCGAGAATCCTGTCCATTAAAATGTCTTATTCTTTTAATTCTTTCGTTTTATTTACGAGTCGCTGAATTGAAACTGATATTTGAAAAACAAATTGTATTAATTTTCAAATTTAGATGGACACAATGCGTAGTTTTCTAACAAAAACAATATGCAAAAAACAAATGTGTGTTTGTAATAGTTAGGATAAGAAAAAAATAACAATAACAAAATTCCCAACAGTTAAAAGTCCAATCTAGAAGTGTATATCAAATTTCACATTAAATGTATGTAATTTTTATCACAATTAGTCACTAAGCACTATGTTTTATTTATTTGATATTTTGACATTAAGAAATTAATATGGGCTGAAAAGTGTTGTTTATTTGAAGAAAATACTGGAAAATTTTAATTACTGATGAATTAATGATGTAATGAGTATTGATTAAACATTGGCATTTATATTTTATTTTATTTTATTTTTTTGTCAGTTATCTTACTAAACATATAGTGTAAATATAAAAAGAATATTAGTAAAAATTATCTCGGTGATAAATTATGTATTTCAAAACCGTCAGATGTGTTGATGATCATTCAACTCTCCATATTTTAACAAAAAATAAATCCATCGAAACTAAGATACTGAAAACACTCGTAAAAATAACGTTATTTTCCTTTAAAAGATATTTGCAGGGATTCCTTAAGGAGGTTCGGGACAACAGCTCTAATTGGTTGTTCTACGAAGAAATCTTTTGTATTTCTGCAGAGTGACAACTTCTGCCTACTAAATTTTTTAATAAAAAAAAATTGTTAATAATGAGGTTAATTTCGAATACAATTTTTTGTTTTGATAATATTAATAAAAAGAAATTTGAGATAAATTTGTTCTCATTATAAATAAATGATTGAAAATTGTCCTTTTAACATGGAAGTAAATGTAAAAAATATATAATGAGAACAAATTTATCTCAAATTTCTTTTTATTAATATTATCAAAACAAAGAATTGTATTCGAAATTAACCTCATTATTAACAATTTTTTTTTATTAAAAAATTTAGTGGGCAGAAGTTGTCACTCTGCAGAAATACAAAAGATTTCTTCGTAGTTAGAGCTGCTGTCCCGAACCTCCTTAAGGAATCCCTGCAAATATCTTTTTAAGAAAAATAACGCTATTTTTCAGGATCTTAGTTTCGATGGATTTATTTTTTAACCGACTTCAAAAAAGGAGGAGGTTCTCTATTCGACTGAATTTTTTTTTTTTTTTTTTTTTTGTACCTATGTTAACTCATATCTCCGCCAATTGTGAACCGATTTTGAAAATTTTTCTTGCATTGGGTCCAGTCTACGTTCCGATTGGTCCCATTTTTTTCGTAGGTATTAGACCTTTTTTGTCAGGTTTGTTCAGGACTAACTTCTTTGTTTATGAACCGATTTCGATGATTCTCTTTTTTATTGGAAAGGGGTATGTTAGGAATGGTGCAATATTAATTTGGACAAGTTCTGATGATAGTATCACTATTAATAACATCACTAA
This sequence comes from Forficula auricularia, assembly GCA_024734495.1. Lineage (NCBI taxonomy): Eukaryota > Metazoa > Arthropoda > Insecta > Dermaptera > Forficulidae > Forficula > Forficula auricularia. The sequence goes on along the minus strand of JALMQS010000150.1, from coordinate 7,939,934 downwards.
AAAGAGAAAAATAAAAATTTTTAAGAAAAAATAAAACCGACTTCAAAAAAATTAAATGCAACAAATAAAATACACTAAAAGATATAAAATAATTATTATCTTATTTAGTTACAACTAAACGACGAAATATTAACATGAAATTACTTTTTGAAGTCGGTGCCAAACATATACCTTTTATGAATCGCACTCGACGGATCTTACTTAGTACATTTGGTGGGTACGCTCGCTTATAGGTATAGTTTGTTTGGCACGGACTTCAAAAGGTAATTTCATGTTAATATTTCGTCGTTTAGTTGTAACTAAATAAGATAATAATTATTTTATACCTTTTAGTGTATTTTATTTGTTGCATTTAATTTTTTTGAAGTCGGTTTTATTTTTTTCTTAAAATTTTTTATTTGTTAAAATATGGAGAGTTGAATGATCATAAATTATTATTTATTTAACACAAAAACGATTTCAAGAAATAGAGTTGGAATTCTACACTAGTCCTTTTATTATATTCTGTTGGCTGCAAATATTAACATTTTATTTTTGCATTTATGATTAACTAATTAACTAGACTGCCAAATCGATTGAAAAATGTATCATTCGATTCATAAAAGTTGAATTATTGATCTCTATAAATTTGTTGAAAATGGTATAATTTGTATAGAAGTTATAGATAGCCCTTTTAAAAGCTCGGTCCATTTACTTCCATGTTAAAAGGACAATTTTCAATAATGTATTTCTCGGTAATGGGACATACGATCAACTTAAAATTTCGGGAATAAATATTTAATACATAATTGAATCGATGGAAAAAATTTGAGAATTTTCTTATAAAAATGATAAACAGTCCCGAACCTCCTTGAACGACAAGATATAAAAATATTTTTTATTTTAGACCTTTAAAAAAATTCGACCCCACCCAAAATAATTATTTTGATACGATTTTTTATTTCAGGGAATGAATACACATAACTTGTGAATTTCATGTTTGTATCTTATTTAGTTTACGACCTCCTAAATAATCTGACAGACGGGCGTGCATACTACATACATACATACGGACAGACAAAGTATCGACACTAGTAGAGTCCCGTTTTACTTTTGTTTACGACCTCCTAAATAATCTGACAGACGGGCGTGCTTACTACATACATACATACGGACAGACAAAGTATCGACACTAGTAGAGTCCCGTTTTACTTTTGAACGCAACCCTAAAAAACAAAATAAATATGTATATATAAACACGGCGGCCATTGTCCGATTGTTTTCTACACGCATTTCAGTTGACTTTATTAAATAAGTAGTTTTAATTACTTTGCTAATTTCAGTTTAGAAATGTCTGAAAAATCGATAAAAATCTTTTTTAAGTGTGATTTTTTTCTCTATCTCTCTGTATCCTTGTCTATATTCTGATGCTCACAAGAAAAGTAGTAGAAAGTTCTTTCTGGTGTTAAATTGTTTGTATTTCCAAAACGATGAATCGATTATTTAGATCCTAGTTTCCGTACATCCGAATGAAAAAATTGAATCATTATATAAAGAGATATCGAATGAATAAGGCTACTGTAATTTGGCTTAAATGTGTATTAGTATATTAATAAACTACACCCTGTACTAAGTTTCTTTATTTAAAAAAAAAGGATTGGCTGACAAAAAATTACAACATTATTAAAATTTGCGGTAAACGAGTCCTGAAAAATATTTCACTTTTTCCTCAAATTTATTTTTAGATTTCTTTTACGTCAGTAAAATACTGACATATGAACTAAAATTAAAATAAAAAGAAATGAAAGTTATATATGAAGAGAGTTCGATTCACTAGACTCGTTAATAAGTTATTTCATTTAAATTTAAATACCCAAGTTTATTTAATTAGTATAATGTGTATTTATATATAATTTTAAAGTTAAAAAGTTGTTTTATATCTCGAATTCATATTGTGACTATCATGAAAAAAAGTAAATAATTTGCATATTAAAATTATATGAGTACATACTAGTATGAGGAAGATTAGAAAAATAGACTTTTGATCTAATATACATATTTAATGACTTATAAACATTTATAGATGAGATAGCCGACATGGAAAATTAATTAATTAAAGCTTTAATTAATTTAACGATAAAAAATTCTTTATTTATAAAATGATTGAATGAGATAGTAGCGTGTGTGAAAAATTAAATAAACTTTTAGCGAATATTATTTTTTAAATAGGTGAGAAAATACTTTTTCATTTATCAAAGTTTCAGATGAGAATTGAATTGAGCTCGGCCCTCCGGGCTGGTGCCCTGGCGGGCAGCGTCTCGGTTCAAAAATTTTATTCCTCTTAAAAAACCATACTCCAAATGTATACACCTGTAAACTCCCGGAAATACATAGTCTCTTAAAAGTTTCGCCTCATTTTCGTCCTGACACAGCTACAGAAATGAGGCTCTAGATATGAATCTGGGAGTATTTTTTTCTCTATAATCTACAGCATTGTGATATTTTTTGTGTGGGTATTATGTAGTATTATTTAAATAAGTGGGATCGTGTGAGGAGGAGAATTATATTATATCATTTTTTTAACATTTGGGATCGATAATCGATATCGATATAAGGCTCCAAATATTTAAAAGAGATCAGGTGTTGTTTGTATGACAGGCTGCTCCAGTATTGCCATGAGAAACTCATATGGGCATGCGTGTCTCTAGTCGTTCAATTTTGTAAAAATCAAAAAATAAGAATAACAAAATTTTTATTTTAAAAAAATTATAAAAAAGTGGCAAATTATTAAAAAATAAACAAATAATATATAAAATATAAATCAAATAAGATGTGATTAATTTCTTCTTCTGTGCTCAAAGAAAAGCATATTGAATATTTAATTGTTGAGTGGTGAGGGGGAGGGGGAGGAATAATTATCAATATATTTAATGTTTTTAATTTAAAATCAATTGGAGTCTTTCATTTCAAAATTCGAGTCCAAATTACAATTATATTTCAAATTTGCCGCAAATATACCGACGGCATCAGCGCTCCCTGTCGGCAGCATTACGTTGGCGTTGCTGCAAATTAATATGGCCTATTATATATATAATTATTCCTTTGACTGCCCCAAACTAATTTAATGATTTTTTTTACGAAAACTTCCTTGTTCAATTAAGGTTTAAGTACCTGGAGCCACCGAGCGATGCACGATATCCAAATTAAAAAAAATACAAATATATATATAATACAAGCCCCCTGGACTCTGCCCCGAAGCCACACACCTCGCCCCAACCCTGTATCCCAACCGCCACCCCCACTCCGCTCTCACCCCCGGATCCCCCACAACTACACCGCACTTACTGCACCTCCCACATCCACCCAGTTTTTGCATTTCTAGCTTTCTAGTGGTTCACATATTATGTGTATATTTGTTTACTCGTACAGCAATTTGCCTACATTCGTTCATATTGATAAACATTATAAAAAAATAAATAGGAAAATAATAATAAAAAAAATAATCGTATAGGATCTGAAATAAAAACAAAATTAAATAAGATTTGCTTCCAAGTTATATAAAAAAAAGCCTTTCAACCACTTTATTTGTAAATACACCTGTAATGTTATGATTTAAATACCTGTTATTAAAAAAAAATTCTAATTTTAGTATAATGCTAAAAACATTATTAACTCTAGTAGTTGAGGAAAATTACGATTTTAAGAGCATTTTCTATGAGGCTTTTGAGGATTCGGAGGATATTCTGTCCGGAAAATGTAGGATATCTATAAATCTAAGAGTTTTATCAAAAAAGTCGTCCAAGTAAACGTCCAAGTAAATAAAATTTCCTAGAGAATGAGATAGAAATCAAGTTTCTAAGATGAGTGGTTTTCATTTTATGAAGGAAAAACTGGGCTTTTTTTGAAAAAAATTCAAAACTTCAACCTCATTGCGGCATAGAAAACTTTGCTTAAATTGTAGCAAATTTAATCTAGTTTTTAAAATGTATAGAGTCGTCTTTGTCGAAAACACGCTCCTTCATGGTCAAAATGGGGAAAAATCGAAAAAAGTACGAGTTTTAGGGATATTCAAAAGTGATCCCGGGGGTTGTTTTTTGACAAGCGCTAGTACCGGTTCTACTGAATCTAAATAGATGAAATTGTTATTATTTTACGCGTAATTTAAAGAGCTTTAATTTATCTAATAAATATCTTTTTGATTTGATAAGCCCCTTTAGAGTTATTCAAGAAAAACTGAAAATACTCCGAAATTTTCTCATTTTGAGGCGCATAGAAAAATTTCCACAAAACAGATTTAGGGGGAAAACTTAGAGTAGTAATATTGGAGTACCAATAAAGGTATTCCAGCAATAAAATCTTTATCGGGAATTATTTCCTGTTTATGCCATTTTTTTACGTAATTTGCCTGGACTATAGCACTTTATTATATTTGGCGATGTTTTTTTTTTTGTTTTTTGTTTTTTTAAATCTAATTTCGTACCATTATATGGAAAGAATTAGTAATTATTATTTATTAAAAATTAGACTCACATTAAATTACTGTAGAACTATAATTAAAATTTCAGGGGAAATTGTGAATTAAGCATTTGCATTAAAAAAAAAATATGTATTTAGTAATGAGTTTTTAAGAGGGGTAAATGTAACTAGTTAAAAAATAAAAAATTATAAGCATAATTAAAAAAAATAGATTGAAGATAAATAATAATTTAAGCGTTTCAAAGTTGTAATCAAAAAATCTTTAACTATTCGAGAATATTCAAAGATGTTATGAAGACAAGCAGTTGTTGGTTAGCAATACATGAGAACAGTGAGGCGTTAGAAAAATTAATAAAGCAAATTATAAGCTTATCCCGACAAAAGAATGTATGCAGAAAATTGTTATATTAATAATTGATAGTTTGAAAATGAATTTTGAATAGGTACCTACAAGTTTTTAAACCTGTCGCGTCACGCACCCTGAGTGCCAGTAGTAGCATAAGCTCAGTCATTTAATAGCCACACCTCGATCCTGGGAGCCCCTGAAATTTAGACAACTGAATTGGCATATCAGTTAAGGGTATGTCTACCGGACGACCGGACGCCCTGACCCTGCCTAGCATATATTTGTAATAAAATCATTGTTTTTTTTTTTTTTTTTTTTTGTTGAATACATTATTATGAAAACATCACAAACAATTATAATTAGGTAGACAAAATATTAATAAAAACAAAGGGGCTAAGTGCAAACCGTATACGTAAACCATAGATATCGTAATTTTTATTTCCAAACTAATTATTTTATAGCAACCAAAAAATATTTATTGAAAGTACTCAGACAGAGGCTCTAAGATAGAAAGGAGGATTATAGGAAGTAGTCTAAGTAAAGATAGACTGTCCGCTCTGTCTTTAATATCAAATTAAAAAATCTAATGTGAGCAGTTATCGATGAATTTTGCGAATAATATTATAAAATAAAATTCTCAAAAATGAACGGTCCTTTTTTGGACAGTATCCTCTGGCTGAAAAGTCACCGACCTCCCCTGGTGTTTAAACATTTTTCGACCCATTTGAAAATGTATTAAGAATTTTTAAATTTAAAAAAAAAATCTTTATAGATTACGGTCCGAAATGTCGAAAGAGAGTAAACGAGCGTCGTAAGTCGTAAAGAGTCAGTTAAATTGTGTGAAAGTTTAGAGACGCGACTACTAAACGCTCATAATATGCCTGCACAGTCCTCTGTGTGACATCACAATCCCAACTAAAGGCACTATTTCGTTGGAATTGCTGGACCTAAAGTGAAAACTTTTTCAAGACTAGGCATATTGTCAGCAAATTTTGAAGATTTGGTAATGTTTTGCTTACTATCAATTCAAGCGGAAACTTGGCATAAAGGTGCAGCTTATTAATATTAATTCATACTTTAGTTACAAATTTCAGCTCCGAACAAGAAAATAATTTTCTGCATTTTTCTATCTGAGTTTCTGAAGCTAGAAAAGAGTTCAGCATTTTTTAAAAAATAAAAATATTTTGAAACTAGAAAAAAATTTCTTAGACCTTTAGGTTATCGTTTTGGGTTCTCGTGAGTACCTATCAAAATCCAAATAGGCATATTAATATCATGATTGAAAATGATTTTTCTCCACTGCTAAAAAGACTGATAAATAAAAAAATATTGAGAATTTTAAGGGAATTAAATACTTCGGCTGCTTGGTGTGTAATATACAATATGCTGAAACAGGTTTACGGTCAATTACTGAAAAGCTTTTTATTTATCCGGAGCTTTAGCAGCAATAGGCCTTCATCAGTGTCCACGGTAACATATAATTAACATTGAATAAAACAATAGATAAATAAACATTTAATTAATTGACTATAAAACTGATTTCTTATTTCCTCAAGATTGGTTAATATTTTACTTTATTGATAAACAATTTGCTAGTAATTCTTCTTCACACATAAATTAGACATAAAACTTTGCTAATTAATTCGTTCATTCATTTAATCCAATGACTTGTAGAGACTAACATTTTCACGTGTAGCCAACCATCCGTTCCCGGATCTTACAATTTTTAATCACTCAAAGGCCAAGTTCACAAATCACTGAATCCAACTCCTGGGTTTTTCCGAATTTTTTTTAAATCTAGATAATATATACTTGTAAATCTTGACATTGTATATAAATTTAACCAGGTTTGTTAATCACTTTTTGTTTTGCTGTTTATTTTCTTTTCTATGAAATAGATAGTATTGTCCAGATTTGAATGGAGAGGATCTTAACCTTCTCAACTTCAAATTGGGATTAATTTTTTGGGAATAATCCCATTGACTATCAATGAGTATTTTCTGGTTGATTTAACTATTTAGGAATTATTTAATTCTATTCGAAATTTCATAATGGGAATAATGAGAATGATTATTATTAATAATAATTCCCAATGATTTTTTAAACATGTTGCAGACATTACTAAAGTCAAATAAATACAAAAAAAAAAGTTGGAAATTTTCGAATCAAACTAGTACAGTTCGTTCGGACAGCCCGGCAGGAAAAGCTTGACGATCGTAACTATTTAACAAAAATTTCTCCCCTTAAACCTAACAATGGATTCCAGTAGAGTTTTATTCGGTGATTATCATGCAACTTACCGATTTTTTACAACATGTCAGAGTTGTGAGATATTATATCGGTCAAAACGACGAAAAAGGCCAATTTGACCTATTTTCGAGTCCCATTAAATATTAAACAACAAAATTTGAAATCAAAATATTTTGTTGACGTAATAGAAATAGCTTCCTCTTTGATTTTCAAATTACCAATTGTTTTTAGATCAATTAGAATTAGAGTTATAACTAAAAAACTAAAACTACGTGATTATAAAGGATAATAAACATAGATAAAAACTAGGTCTTAGTTTTTTAGTTATAACTCGAGTTCTAATTGAGCTAAAAACAAGTGGTAAATTGAAAATCAAAGAGGAAGCTGTTTACTATTAAGTAAATATTGCTGTTTAATATTTAATGGCACTCGAAAATAGGTCAAATTGGCATTTTTCGTCATTTTGACCGATAATATCTCAAAACTCTGACATATGTTGTAAAAAATTGGAAAATTACATAATAATCACCGTATAAAACTCTACTGGAATCCAGTGTTAGTTTTACGGGGAGAAATATTTGTTTAATTTTTGTCGAGCAGTGTATTTAAAGGAGATTCGGCTCCTGGATAACTAACTACCCTGGACGATTTTTAGAAATAATTTTTTATATTTTCATTAGAGACACTACTTGTTTTATTTATTCCTATCCCTTCTAAAGAGTGAGAATTTTTTAAATTCTTTCAAATTAAAATGATACATAATGATAATATATATATATATAAAACTATGTTATTTTTAAACTGGGTTAATCAATAAAAAGACTGGTCTATTTAAACGCATATCACTTGAACCTATGGAATTTTTCAGGACATAATGAAAAATGTTTGAATAAAGGGAAAAAGTAATAGTTTTCGTAAATGATTGATGAAAGATTGCGTGATTTTAAAAATAGTCTAGCTTCACAATTATATATATAATACATAAGTATTCATATTTATATTTTAATTATATAATTATTAATAATTTGCAATGATGGGAGAATTTATATTTATTTTAAAATCATTGTTTAAGTAGAATAATCGTTTTATTATATTCTAGTTTAAACTTTAAAAAACTCTTTTTTTTTTACAAAAACATTACAAAAAGGGGAAATATGGAATACCCTATTACAAAAATAGAGCTCGTCGATCACACCGAATGGAATATATAGTAGATGAATAGCAATTGCACCTTATTCTGAGGGTGTATTTTGGGGATTTAAAACATAAAAACAAATATTTTAATTAAAATATAAATAGAATGATAGCAAAAAGGCAAAATTTTACTAGATTCAGACGAACTTCGTAAATTTTGTAAAAGAAGTGGGATGATTGTCGCTGGGAGCCGAGGGGGTGATCCGCGATTGGAAGTAGGTGTACACCTCTTTGGAAGTATTTTGGAAGTACTTGGAAACATTTGGAAGTACTTGGAAGTACTTGGAATACTTGGAAGTACTCTTGGAAATATTTGGAAGTACTTGGAGATATTTGGAAGTACTTAGAAATATTTGAAAGTACCTGGAAATATTTGGAAGTACTTGGAAATATTTGGAAGCACTTGGAAATATTTGGAAGTACTTGGAGATATTTGGAAGTACTTGGAAATATTTGAAAGTACTTAGAAATATTTGAAGTACAAGTGGAAGAGGGTGTACAGCATATTAGGTCGCGGTTCACCCCTCGCTGGGAGCCAAGGGGTAGAGCAACTCTAGTATTAAATTTGAATATACATAACCGATTCAAATTTTATTTCTTGACTCATTCGTTTATTTTATTAAGCATTTTTTATAACAACGTGTGAAAATCTCGCTCTTTGAACCGGTAGTTCTAAAGCTGGAAAGCTCAAAATAAGTCTTGGTTTTGGAAATATAAACTTTTTGGCACTAAAATGAGCTTTCTACGACTTTCAGTACTTTTGTGTATTGGGATCCAGAAGGAAAAACCTGATTGAAAATCACTTTTCTTTACGTTTCGAGACATTTCTAAGACAATTATGAAAAAATAGGATTTTCGAAGTGAATTCAACAATCCCGTCAGGCAAGCTGTACCGAATCATAAAACTTGGCATATTAATGAAAATTCCATTTATATTTTTTTGTTAATGTTGTCGCTATTATACCATTATCACTGTTATTATTATGCAGTTGATATTAAACATGACTATATTAATGATATCATGAAAAGCTGTGAGGTCAAGGGAAGCTCATTACATATGACCATCTTGTACTTATATATGTTTGGCGGGTTTACACTAAAAATATTTATAAATGATCTCCATATCTTTTATTAAAAAAAGACATTGATCAACCAAAGTGATCAATTTTTTCAAAAATAAAGTTATATAATTATGTACATATTTTTATTGATTTATTAAACTTTAAGGGATTTTTTGTAAAATATTTAAATTATTAATAGTGAATTATATTTATTAAAAATTATTTAAATTACCATAAGATTTGTTCAAATATTGTGATGCAAAGCTCTGTACAAATAAAAATTAATCTGTCAGTGAAGTTAAGGCAGTATATCATTTTAATAAACTAAATAATTAAATTATCTATTGTAATATGAGTGGGCAATGAACCGATCTTTTTTATACGATTAGAAAATTCTTTTTAGTGAGAGCGTAGGTTTAAATATGAGTGTATGTTCAGTTACCTATCTCTCAGGCAAGCCGGAATGATATCAAATATATTTTAAAGTATTTCTATTTTTATAAAAAAAGAAAAGTAAATACATAAATGAAACTGCTCCATTTTCATAATAAATTTTCATAATAAATTCATAAATAAATATTTTGAAATAGAGTAAATTTAGTATCTGCAAATTTGATGATCTGGTTATTTTTTGTCAGCGTATGCTACAATAGAAAAGCTCAATCTTGGCACTTTATTAATACAAACCCGTATGCCAAATTTTGGCTCATCAGCTACAAGTTCTACTATATAGGAATTATATTTTCGAGTATTTATTAATCTAGAAGTTCTGAAGCTAGACAGTTTAAAATCCTACCCGTCCTTAATTTTAAAGATAAGGACAGACTTTCTACGACCTTCCGCGCTATCGTATGATTCGGAATCCAGAATGACATACACCCAAACAGAAAGAAATCCTATCCCTCCTTAATTTTAAAGATAAGGACAGACTTTCAACGACCTTCCACGCTATCGTATGATTCAGAATCAAGAATGACATACACCCAAACAGACAAAAATCCTATCCGTCCCTTAATTTTAAAGATAAGGGCAGGCTTTCTAGGACCTTCCGTGCTATCATATGAATCGGAATCCAGAATGACATACACCCAAACAGAACAGAAATCCTATCCGTCCTTAATTTTAAAGATAAGGACAGACTTTCTACGACCTTCCGCGCTATCGTATGAATCAGAATTCCGAATGACATACACCCCAAACAGAGGAAAAATCCTATCCGTCCTTAATTAATTAAAGATAAGGACAGACTTTCTAAGACCTTCCGCGCTCTCGTGTGAATCGGAATCCAGAATGACCTACACCCAAACAGACAGCAATAATATAAAAAAAGACTTTTCTACTCATTTCAGACATTTCCAATAACAAATAGGGCAAAAAATTGTAAATTTCAGAGTGAATTCAATACTTCTTGTTGTGTTCTCAAAGTGAGCCGAGAAATTTACATAAAAAATGTTTTACTCTAATGGCCTGGATTCATAAAAGTGATAGAGATAGATGTTCTGATTTAAGACCAGAAATAAATTTAGTTGTTGTCATTAGTCTGTAGAATTTCAATGTTTTGATTTATATCGGACATCTGGTCCAGAATTTGTTGTAATTGAGAAGTTTCTTCATATCAATTCACTAATTAATTGCTAGTTGAGATAATAAGATCACGAATGAGGACTCCATCTGTTTCTCTTAATAGTATATTTACCAAAGCTGAAACTATAGCTTGGCTTATGCGCCATTGGTTAGCAACTGATTTTATACAGGCGTCTAAGAGAAGGTTTATAAACAATATGGCATTCTGCACAAATAATACTGACAATCCCATGATTCTAATAATAGAGATGTTTTAAAAGTATTATGGTGTGTTTAGCGCACACCACACGACTTTCATTTAGTTTGCATTAATAAATAACAAGCCAGCATTAAACAAAAATAATTAAAAGTATTAAAAAATTATAGTCGGAGAACTGGTGACGAATTTGGGGAAGGTATTTTAGGCAATTTGAAAATATATAAAACAGTATATTATCCATGTTAGCGAATTTGAAATCGAGAGTCAGGAAGAGGTCTTGTGGTTATTTCGCTACTGCGCAGCCTATGACATTCGACAAAAAATAATTCAAAAAATATTTTTAAGGCAACTTGAAATCATTTGAATTTTTTATTCTAGTATACTATATAGAAACTAGATATAAAAATCCCAGACTATTTTGACGGTTTTGAAGTATAGTATGACCAGACTACCCCAAGGTTGTTTTATAAATATACGAAAAAAATATTCTTTAGGCATATGATGAATTTTGCTAATAAAATAAAATTTCCAAAAATGGAGGGTCCTTTTTGGACAGCATCCTCTAACTGAAAAGTCACCGCCCGCCCCTAATACTTAAATTTTTACTTTACCATACAGGGTATGGTCCAGTATTGTAATTGTGCATGAAAAAGTGTTTTTTTTGCTTCTTTTTTCGAAATATCTCAAAAACGGCTGAAACTATTTTGATTAAAAAAATTGAGCGCAACCAGGGCATGTCGGTCTACAGAAAAGCCCTATTAAGTGAACATCGAAAAAATTATATTTTTCGAGATAATAATTGTTTTGTCAAAATGTCTGTTAGTCTGGTTGTTATTCCGTCTGTTAGGGCCAGTTGTAAGTGCGTGTCATCTGATTGGCGATCCAGCCGGGCACAGGGTAAATTCTAAGGTTTTACCCTTTGTCAACTTTTACAAAGACTTTACCAACAGACATACAACTGGCCCTTAGTCTGTTATTCTGTTAGTACATGCGATATCAAATTTTTGTGGACGAGCTAGCTCAAAAACTATTGTGAGTATCAAAACCAAATTTCAAACGTAGTTTTAGTGCATTGAAATTAAGAGCTGATTAGATTTTGGTGCATATCGACCCAAGGTGGAGGAGGGGTTAAAAATTAAAAATCTAGGCCATTTGAGCAAACTCAACCAAATTTTGTATACATAATCTGTGGACCCCTAGAAGTCTAAAAATGGAAAAACTAACCGTCCAAAATGGGGGGTGGGAGGTGTAGGGTCACAAAATGAAAATTTAGGCTCTTGTACCAAATTTTATATACATAATCAGTGGGCCCCCAGAAGTCTAAAAATGCAAAAAAACTAACCGCCCAAAATGGGGGGGGGGGGGTTGTAGGATCAGAAAATGAAAAAAGCATTATAATTATAAAAGATATCGTATACCTATGTACAAATAAAATTCAAAAATAAAAAGTCAAATTTTATTATTTATAATATTTGAATTTGACGACTTCACCATAGTCATTCTGACTTATTTAAATAAGTGAAAATTGCAATAAATTTAAATTTTTTGAGTTAAGTAACACATAAGATGAAAAACTGAACCATTGGGGCGAGACTTCGTGAACTGTCCATTGATCCGAGAATCTGTCTTCTCTGTCTAAATAAGAACCGGAAATGTTTAAGAGGAAATTAATTTTTCTATTCCCAACTTAGATGATTCCATGCAAAAAAAATTTAGTAATTAAAATACGTATAAATTGCATAATATACTCCTAAACATGTTAAGGAGATGTTTTTGTGATTTTATAAGTAAATAAATAAATCACTTGAAGTGAAGAAACAAATATTTAATGTCAATTAATTTATTTATTTCTTAGATTCCTAAGAATTCTCTAATTTATATCAAGAACGCTAAACGAAACCTTGAAAGAATTTAATTTCAAATATCTTTAAATCCAACAGTGATTTCTTTGTAATTTTAATGTTAAGCGTGAAAAGACTTAAAAAGTCGTAATCGAAAAGAAAAAGAGATCTTTATATTTGAAAAGAATAATTTTATTTATACAACTCTATATCATTGATGATTCTATAATTCAAGTCAAGGCGACTTTTATTAAAAAATTACAAGCCAATATTTTTTTGTTCGAAAGGACAGTGAGCATATTTATAAGAAGATGAACTTCGATTCAGGGATAAATTTGTACATTCAATGATTTTTTATTAGCATTTAATATTGATCCTGACCTAGTAGTCATAGGAAGTATATTTTTATTAATTGAAATTATAAAAGGGAATTTATTTACTAAAGATTATGGTCGAGAGTGTGGCGTTCGAGATAGTGGAGCGAATTCAAATCCCCAGTGAGTGCCAAAATTTAACCGGTTATGATCGGATTACCTATCAAGATGGAGTGTCCAGCGGTAGTGCCTATATAGTACCGAAATTTCCAGCTAAGTGAGGCATATCCAGTAGAGATAGAGTGAACATAAGGCAGGTTATGATGAAAGTTCCTATTCCTATTTGAATACCAATTTTAAGGAGCTTTAGTAGTTCTTATAGTCCAGTCAAAATAGACAAAAAAACTGTTAAACTTACAATAATTCGCATAGATCTGGTACAGGTCTTAAATACACTATTATAAATGAAGTATCAAAAATCCCCATCCTCTGCAAAAAAATTTGTCAAAGGTCAAAAATATGTTTTTCGCATTTTTCTTGTAAACGGTAAGTGTTATCGTAAGAATAGGTCAGACAAAAGTTGTAGATCATGCCATTCTCTACAAAAATTATTATTTTAGTTTTTTTTACGAATCACCATTCCTGAGATATCGCGATTCCAAAAGTTGGAGACGTCGGCGTCGGCTCGTAGACTAAATAATATGCACACATTTTCGCACCACCTATGAGGTATAGCCCAGTATATAGAGGATCCAAAAAGTGGTTCAGCTTACATTAATTGCGGGAAATTAGATTAAATTTTATAGAATTCAAAGTTTCATCTTAATTGGATAATGGTAACCCGTGCCGCAAAGAGGTTTAAGTTTTGAAAAACTGCAATTTTTCTTCAAAAAATGAAAACCACTCATCCTAGAAACTTGATTCCTATCTCATTCTCTAGGAAATGTTGTTGAGTTGAACGTTTACTTGGACCACTTTTTGTTGCAACTCTTAGATTTATAGATATCCAGCATTTTCCATGACATGAAATGATCCATTTTTTTTAAGATAACACTTACCGTTTACGAGAAAAACGCGAAAAAACCGATATTTTTGACCTTTGACAAAATTTTTGGCAGAGGTCGGGAGGATGGGGATTTTCGATATTTCATTGGAATAGTGTATTTAAGATCTGTGCCAATTTCCAGCTCTATGAGAATTATTGTAAGCTTAAATGTCTATTTTGACTGGACTATTATATTAGTTGGGTGAATGACTTGAAACTAAATATATTTTTGGCTATTAACATCCGAGGTGTTACTTGCATCTCATTTGTGAGATCTCAAGGTAGATAATGGAACTTGGATTTCTCTCCAGCGATTAAGTTAATGAAAGCAGAAGTTGACCTATATGTACGTGTATAGAAGTGGATCTTTCTCGATTCCCATTATTGATGTACTATGGAGAGTATTCTCTCCATAGTGATTTCCCCGAAAAAGAATTCGCAAGAGTGGCATCCCGTTACCCAACACTGTTAATGGTGAAGAGCCTTGAATTTTTGTAGGAGGTGAGAATTTTTCTCCCGAAACAGGATTGGGAAAATATAAGACGATGGGGGGGAGAGGTTTCTAAGTGACTTCTGGTGTCCTGTAATTATAACATTTTTAAATATAAAAACCAATACATTCTACTGATAAATATTCAAATGTTCAAGTTCAAATGTTTATACACACAAACATGTAATTGTGTTGGACAGGTTGCTAGCTGTAATGTCAATGTCTTCTCAAGGAGTAGAGCGTTGTGACCGTCAAGGTTGAACACAAAGCGTAATAGTTGGTAATAAAAACATTGAAATACGTAAAGAATCGCGTAAATATTATTGAATCTAGTTTAAGGGAGAGATGTATTTATTTCATGATTTCATTAATTATTTTAAAGTATTATTCATAGCTATCAAAATAGAAAAGAAAAAAACAAGAAATTTTGTTGATGATGCGATCAACGACCCATAAAAGAGATGCTAGAATATTTATTTACTAGATAGAAATTGATAAACACTTATTAAATGTGAGTTATTGGCTTATTACAGTAATGTGAATAAAATAAACATAGATTTTCGCGTCAAACAAGTGCAAAAAATTATCTTGTATGTAATTAAAAGATAAATTTTTTAATGACTATACAACATAAGCTTGATTTCAATTATCTAGAAATGAATTGCTAGAACCATGTTCATTTTAAATTTTTCTATCTGTAATCTCAAAGACAAAAAAGATGCTTTGAAAAACAATAAATAAAATTGAAGGAAAAATTGAAAGCTTTTTCAAGACTCAGCATGCAAAAGAAGTATCACTTATTTTTACTTTATCATACAGGGTATGGTCAAGTATTGTAATTGTGCATGAAAAAAGTGGTTTTTTTTGCTTCTTTTTTCGAAATATCTCAAAAACGGCTGAAACTATTTTGATTAAAAAAATTGAGCGCAACCATGGCATTTCGGTCTACAAAAAAGCCCTAATAAGTGAACATCGAAAAAATTATGTTTTTCGAGATAATAATTGTTTTGTCAAAATGTCTGTTAGTCTGTTATTCTGTTAGTACGTGTGTTACCAAATTTTTGTGGACGAGCTAGCTCAAAAACTAGTGTGAATAATCTAAACCAAATTTCACACGTAGTTTTGGTGCATTGAGATTAAGAGCTGATTAGATTTTGGTGCATTTCGACCCAAAATTAGGGGGGTGGAGGGGGGATTAAAAATTAAAAATCTAGGCCATTTGAGCAAACTCAACCAAATTTTTGTATACATAATCCATCGGTGGGCCCCAGAAGACTAAAAATGCAAAAACTAACCACCCCCTACATGATTATAAATAACTTTATTAAATATTAAATATAAGTGTGGGGCCAGGTTGTATGGTAAAGTCAAGTGGATGGCCACATCAGAAAGTGTCAATTTATTATTTAATATTATATAATTTTGGTGATTTGGCAATTTTTTTGTCAGCAAACGGTTTGAGATAGAAAGCTAGACTTGATACAACGGTGCAGCCTATTAATACAAACTTTCGAAAAGTCTACATTAGCTACAATCGAGGGGTGAACCTCGACCTAATATAGTATACACCTACTTCCACTTCTACTTTCATTTCCAAGTAGAAGACAATAGATGAAGAAGCATTATCTGATGAATTCCAAAATAATTCCACATAATTCCAAAGACATGTATACCTAATTCCAATGGTGGTCAGCTACAATCCTCAGAGATTCCCATTTTTATTTTTCTTCTGATCTTCTCCTTTTTTTGAACACTTGGTCCAAAAACTATTCTATTTTTAGTTTTAGAAAACATTTTAGCACCAGAATTAACTTTCTAACATTTTTCGTCTACGAGATATCGAATCGTTGGAATAGGAATCCAGACATACAAACAGACAAGGCTTCAATAATTTTTTAAAGAAAGAAACCACACTACCTATTAAAATATTGGTTTAAGTGTAATGGAAATTAAATCTAGCTTTTAAAAGGATCCCCAAGCAACATTATTTGGCCTCGAAACTACTAATAAGTATTGTCTCTATTTTAGTTGCACGTTTACCTGTAAGATCTTTTGAACGTATCGCTTACATAAAAAAGTCCTGCTATACGTTAATTTTGATAATTCAAGAACTAAAGATAAAAAACTCAAGTAAAAAGTGATAAAACTTAACAATAAACATCTTTTCAGGAATGTTTACCGCGGTGTTGTTGGTGATATTGATGCCCTCATGGGTTCTGGCATCTCCTACGGTTTGCTGTCCCAAAAATCTACTGTCTTTAATGACAAAACGATGCGTGGATGGTGAAAAACCAATGAATTGTTCAGCCTACCTACACGACCCCCTAGATGGGGATTCCGAGCACTGGTATAATGAGAAAGAAGATCGATTAATAGTTGGAACAGCGAGTTACGCATCAGATAGGTAAGTAACAAACAATGAACAAAAGTGTATGTATACACTTTTATAATTACCGTATAAAAAGACAGCCCTAAGATAAAATAAAAATAATTATCATTTATAAATCATAATAATTCTATTATTATTGCAGATATTGTTTATTTGATTCAACGAGGAATGATTCGAAGGTTGTGATTTGTGTAGATACGGATAAGATAGCTGTGGAAAATTTGAAATTTATAATAAGCGGCATTATGCTTTTAATTTCAGTGTTCTTTTTAGTAGTAAATCTTAGTATACATTTTCTGCTACCTGAACTACGTGACTTACAGGTAATTTTGGAATAAGAATTATATATTAGTTAGGTATTTTATAAAGAAAAAAGTTAAGCTCACCATACACGAAAATAAGTTCTCAGCTTTTGTAATGGGGTGGTTAGTCTGATTAAACAGCTCTGATACCAGTTTTGAAAATTAGAGACAAAATTTAAAAAATAAAATAATTAGTATCGTAAATGTGGCTTATGGCTAGAAAGGCCGAAAAAATAGAAAAAAAGATGCTTTTAGGGATTAAATATAATCATTCTGAAAAGTAAGAAGAGTAGTTTTGAGCTACATTTAAAATAAAAATTTTTAATAGTTAATTAATATGTACCATATATAATATATTATTTCCACCAAAATTAAAAATTGAATCCCAGTCCTTGTATTTCAGGGTAAATGCCTAATGGGTTATGTTTTCACATTGATGGTAGGATTTTTCATATTGGCAACATTCCATTTGCAATTTCTCACAAATAGAAATGATTACATCTGTATTACACAAGGTATGCTTTAAAAATATTTCGAATATTTGTATAATTAAAATTAATCTTAATATATTCTTAATGTTAATTTTTATAATTTGATATAAAAATATGCCTAATACGCATGTTTATTTCCAGCATTCTTTTTATATTACTGGATGTTGGCTAGTTTCTTCTGGCTCTCGATTGTTGCATATAATATTTGGCGAACAATAAGGTATACTTTTTGTTATTATTTTAGTGTGAATTTTATAAAGAAGGTGAATATTATGGATCTATAATTTTCTTAAAATTTCGTATATTGTAGGGCAGTCAAAAAAGGATCATCTGGAGCTAATGAAGAACAACTATTTCACATATATTGTCTTTTTGGATGGGGTATGCCTCTACTCTTCCTCATTGTTAGTTTAGTTGCACATCATCTTCCAGGAAATCATCTGAAGCCTGGCTTTGGCCAAGGAAAATGTTGGTTCGAAGGTAATATGAATGATAAATTACAGTGACATATAAAAATACATTGTTGTTCCTAAAGACAAAAAACTCACTATCTAAAATCGATTTTTTTTGGCCATATATATCAAGTGTATGTTTTGTAATGGCCTATCCAAAAACTCACTTTGTGAGGTTTTCCATTTGAGATAAGATCAATTTAATTTCGTCAAGTCAATACAAAAATGGAGGTATGATAGATTTTAGAAATAGAACAAAAAATACACATTTTCTAGTCCCCAGAGCATAAAAAAAACATTAGTATATATATAAGAGAAATGAAATTTAAGTTAATATCGGTTAAAGTTACACCAACAAGATTTTGGTTTGTTTACAAGTTGTACAAGTCACTCAAGATATTATATGTGATTCTTGCTTTTGAGCAAGCTGATTCGCATGTATAATAGTATAACAGATAATTCTAATTTTAGTAGTGAGAAGAGAGTTATCCGCATTATTCAAGAAATAAACTTTCGAATTCTAGAAAGAGACGCCTCTAGAGATGCATTTCAATCTTGGTGAAACAATTCACATTTTTTAAAGTATAATCGAGCGAAGTGGAACCTGTTTACCTCGTTTCCAGTTATATCCTATTGGTCTTTTACTTTTATGTGCTAATAATAGCATTTGATTACAGGAAAAGTAGAAACATGGAGTTACTTTTATGGACCGGCAGCATTGTTAATGTTTTCTAATCTAATATTCTTCTGTATGACTGGTATTGAAATAATAAAACCGGAAACGCCAAAACATAACATAAGATTAATTCGTTATAGGTACGTGATTCGAATTCAAACAGGACTCGAAATGAAAAATTTCACAAACCGGAACGCCAAGTCACAAAGTATATATTATAGTCAAAAAAAATTATATCGACATTTCATTTATTTTCAAAGAATAATGAACAAAGTTACACACCATACAAAATGCTTGTTTTAGCATTACATTAACAAATCGCAGTAAAAGTTCTTATAGTTCCAACCGATGGGTGAACCGCGACCTAAAAATCGTGTACACCTACTTCCACTTTCATTTCCAAGTGGAAGACAATAGATGACAATAGATTATTTAATGATTTCCAAAGTAATTCCAAATAATTCCAAAGACGGTGTACACCTAATTCCAATCGAGGTTCACCCCTCGGTTCCAATCAATCGGAATAATTTCTTGGATAATTTCACGAGTCAGCGTTCCTGCTTGTTCTGTTTCAATCCGAGCCTTTATACAAATCATAAAGGTATATATAAATAGAGATCATCATGAGTTCTTATTTTCCGCAGGTTTTGCTTATATTTTAAAATGTTTGTTATAATGGGCCTCTCATGGTTCTTCGAGATTATTTCATATCTCTGTGGAGATGATCATCTTTTGTGGTAAGTAAAATTTACAATTTCATAAATCTATTCTGAAGAAATTAAGGTAGTTGTTTCACCATATAGATTTTCTTAGGATTTTTTTGAAATTGAGACAGATTATTATTTAAATACTTCTGCATCGATTGGTGGCAAAACGAAATTTATGAACAAATATAGTTCCGGAGATATTAAATTCCAAAGATAGAGTTTTTCAGACTCTTATACATTGCACTATACGAGATATCAGAAAGTTTACATACATATTTAATTATAATTAAGAAACTCTTCTTACTATTGTTATAAAAAACTAAACTAACATTAAATAATAACTAATAAATTTTTAAAAAAAATTTTAATTCATAGTTACAACACAGTTTCTGAGATAATCATGAATAAATACAAATGAAAAATTTAAACTAAAAACAAGCTGGCAAAAACGCATATATTTAACTTAAACAATAGATTCATTTTAGTGCTTTTTTTGACGTTTTTCCGCTTCAGCCATTGTCGCAACAGCTTTTAATCGTTTATTAAGAACTTTTTCTTTAATAAATCGACCTTTATAATCTATTTTATCTGTCATTTCTATGATAAAAATAATTCAAGCTTGGACAATGTTGCCAGATTTGTCAAACGAGCACAGGATTGGCTAGTAGTGGTACATAAACAGCAAAAAGTTTTGGACTTATGAATTATGAATCCTTATTGTCTGTTCTATATACTCTAGCATTAACTTTTTGCTAGTCTTGTCGCGAAACAACTACCTTAAAAAAATAAAACATTTACATATAATCTGGTAGTGTAAAAAATTAAAAAATAATAACTTTATATTTCAAAATAGGTTCTTATTGGATATTTTCAATTGTCTACATGGCCTCTGGATATTTCTTCTAACGATTGTTTGTCGAAAACGTGCATTGAAAGCAATAAGACGAAGATTTTTTGCAAATTTTTCAAATAAAATCGTAGAACAATTGTTAGGTGGTGAAGATGAAGAAAGTGAAAGAAACAATCTAACATCTGTGGAAGGTCGAGTTGAAGGCGATGCTTAAATAAGATAGACATTTTCCGAGTCCATTTGGACTCATACCTGCATATAATGATACTCATAAAATAATATCGCATTCCTGGAACAATACAGCAATAACTCAAAAAATTTAGTTTTGAGAAAATACCAAATGAAATTTGAAATAAGGCCATTAACCTAAGTGTGCATTTAGATAGTTTTGATATTTGTTTATCCTATAGTTGAGGTATTTATACCCATGCAGTTGCGTAACTAGACATTTTCGGCCCCTAAAAATTTTAATGGCGAGACCCGTTAGCATTAGGGATGGCAAATTATTTTAATATATATAACTTATAGCGCTATATCAATACATAAATATATCGCATCGATATATTTTTATTAATTATTTTTTAGATATTAACATATCAAAAACTAACCAGTAATTGTAACTTATTGAGAAATAAAAACATTCTATGATAGTAAAAATAATTTAATCTTAAAAATACAATTTTTTTTTATATTCAAAGTTAGTTTCACCTAAGGTTATATAACAAAAACAGTAGTCAATAGTGATCTATGTGGAGTACATTTTCTTAAATTTAAAAATTAACTTAAAAAAAAACACAAAAAACATGAAAAAAACTACTTTCCACAAAATGATTCCAAAAATAAAAGCTTGGACAGTCTTGTTAGACGGCTGCGATTTTTTGTCTCTATTTTTCTAGTATTATGGTATTTTTTCGCCTCTCTATTACAATACATGACATAAATGTTTATTTTTTTGAGTTTAGAGTACCTAGTCAAAGTATTTTTTTAATAGTTGTGATGTTGTGAAATAAAAATTTCGTATAAAATTGTGCAATTAAAAGATTGCAGCAGTTTTTTGGTATTTGCAAGTGAAAAAAAATTCCGATATATTTTTCGATATATATCGCAAGGCATATATCGATATTCGATATATATCGCAAAGAGTATATCGATACTTATATATCGATATATTGTCCAAAAATATATCGATTTATCGTTGCCATCCCTAGTTAGCATACGTTAATTAATAAAGATAAGAGTAAATAGATATTTTATTTAATATGGATTTACTATGAGTTAAGGATACTGGGTCACTTATTTCACATTAAAATTAAAAAATTAAAAGATATAAAAAAATTTTTCTTTTTCAATATATATATTTCGGGCTATCAACCCATCTTCAGGAAATACAGAAGGTAACTAAATAAAATTTATTGAATGACAGGCTATATATGTTTATTGAACAGAGAGACAGAATTTATCAAATTATTTTTATTTTTAAAAGGACACTTTCTCTTAAGCTGTTATTCAGAAAGAAATTCGGGTTGACCTTTATTTACATAGGATTGTTTGGGTAAAAGGCAAGTTTGTGAGGTCATTGACTTATGTCTCAGGGTTGGAAATGATTTTTACATTTTGATATTAAAAAATCAATTATTATATTTGATTTTATATCTAGTTGATTGTTGATAACATTTTCATCATTTGACAAGGCATATTTTATTTCCATGGATTCAAGAAGGTCCAATCTTAATCCTTTTCTTTCGAAATGAATAGGGGAGGGGTTAGAAGGAGAAGGTACATGATCTAAGGCATATAGATGATTAGCAAATGCGGAAGTAGAGTCTGGATTTATGGGCTGGTTTCTTATTAATTGTCTGTGGGAAGCTAAATGTTCTTTATGCCGTTTTATAAAAGATCGTCCCGTTTGGCCAATATAAATTGCCTCGCAATCATCACAATTTAATTTGTATACACCAGATCTATTTATTTTATCAATTTTGTCGAGTTTATTATTTATTAATTGGGAGGATAAATTATTTATATTATAAAGGCTGAGTGATACCATGCTTCTGGAGAATATTTGCTATTGGACAGGTTATATGTTTCAAACATATAGCCTATCCAATAGCAGATATTCTCCAGAAGCATAAGTAGATCACTCCAGCCCTTTATAATATAAATAATTTATCCTCCCAGTTGGCAAATAATAAACTCGACAAAATTGATAAAATAAATGAGATCTCGGTGTATACAAATTAAATTGTGATGATTGCGAGGCAATTTATATTGGCCAAACGGGACGATCTTTTATAAAACGGCATAAAGAACATTTAGCTTCCCACAGACAATTAATAAGAAACCAGCCCATAAATCCAGACTCTACTTCCGCATTTGCTAATCATCTATATGCCTTAGATCATGTACCTTCTCCTTCTAACCCCTCCCCTATTCATTTCGAAAGAAAAGGATTAAGATTGGACCTTCTTGAATCCATGGAAATAAAATATGCCTTGTCAAATGATGAAAATGTTATCAACAATCAACTAGATATAAAATCAAATATAATAATTGATTTTTTAATATCAAAATGTAAAAATCATTTCCAACCCAGAGACATAAGTCAATGACCTCACAAACTTGCCTTTTACCCAAACAATCCTATGTAAATAAAGGTCAACCCGAATTTCTTTCTGAATAACAGCTTAAGAGAAAGTGTCCTTTTAAAAATAAAAATAATTTGATAAATTCTGTCTCTCTGTTCAATAAACATATATAGCCTGTCATTCAATAAATTTTATTTAGTTACCTTCTGTATTTCCTGAAGATGGGTTGATAGCCCGAAATATATATATTGAAAAAGAAAAAATTTTTTTATATCTTTTAATTTTTTAATTTTAATGTGAAATAAGTGACCCAGTATCCTTAACTCATAGTAAATCCATATTAAATAAAATATCTATTTACTCTTATCTTTATTAAAGATGTTTCACCTTGCACCAACACCACAATCTCTACTGATTACGTTAATTAATTTAAGCTCGCCAAGAAAAAAAAACTATATTTAATGTAACTATCCTTGTGAATTTCTCTTAAGTAAACATATTTTTTTCAACTTTTATGTTTATACTATATACCATATATTGAAAATTTTAAAATAAAATACTGTTGCAAATATGTGAATATATTAGTTTGGTAAATCTATACTAATATTAGTTAGAAAAGTTACTATGTTTGTTTGTATTTAGCTTTCCCTCCAAAACTATTTATTCGACTGTGATGAAAAACGTGAAGTAAATCGGGGCTAGCAAATATTTATTATTTTTCAGAAGCTGATCAAAAGATTATTTTACTTCGATTAAAGAACTAAAGGTATGGATTCTAAAATACCAAACCTGTCCCTCTTAATCCAAAAGAGTTGGCAATTTAGTATTAGGAGATTTGGGACCCCAGTCACTGTGCTTATGAGTAATGGCTTATGGCAGTCGTAGAATAAATGTATTTAATTCAAAATTAGTATTTTGGAGTTATCGCGGTATTGTTTATGGAGTACGATATTTAATAATATAATTATTTAATTTTAGAATTTATGTTTGAATATATTTATGTATAGATATAGGTACCCAGAGCCATACGAGGTATGCTCAAAAGAAAAGGTGAATTTTCAATTTTCGCGGGCTGTGTAGATTCGATTATCGAATTTTTTTTGTTATGTTGCTACACATGTGTTAGTCATATGTTGGCATTATCAGCCCATTTGGATTAGTAGTTTGTTGTTGACAACTGAAAGGTTAGTCATGTTTGTGTGTGTTCTTCGATTTTTGACTTTTGAAAAAAAAGGATCAAAGAATGTGTATTAAATTTTGCGTTAAAAATGGAATAAAGTGCTCCAAGGCACTTGAAATGTTGACTGTGGCATTTGGCGAGTCCACTTTATCTCAAAAAAGTGTTTATAAGTGGTACAAGCGCTTTACAGAAGGCCGAGAAGATGTTGATGACGATGAGCGTCCTGGAGTTGCAACCACGTCAACAAGTGAAGAAAACATTGAAACAGTGAAAAAAATTGTTTTGGAAAATCGTCGAATCACTATTAGGGAAGTTGCAGAGGATGTTGGCATATCAATCGGCTCATGCCATGCAATTTTCTCGAATGTTTTGGGCATGAAACGTGTGGCAGCGAAGTTTGTTCCAAAATTGCTAAATTTTGAGCAAAAGCAACGTCGCATTAGTATCGCTCAGGAGTTGTTGAATGACGTCAACGACGATCCAGGTTTGCTCAAAAGGGTCATAACTGGTGACGAAACGTGGGTATATGGTTATGACGTCGAAATCAAGGTCCAATCATCCCAATGGAAGCGGCCAGATGAGCCAAAACCGAAAAAAGCACGCCAAATGTGAAGGTTTTGCTCACTGTTTTCTTCGATTACAATGGCGTGGTGCATCATGAGTTCTTGCCAACAGGTCGTACGGTTAATAAGGAATACTACAAGGAAGTTATGCAACGTTTGCGTGAAGCAATACGGCTCAAACGATCGGAATTGTGGAAAAAAAATCATGGATTCTGCATCACGATAATGCACCAGCTCACACATCAATGCTTGTTCGTGATTTTTTGGCCAAAAACAACACCCTAACCATGCCTCAACCACCTTATTCACCAGATTTGGCTCCCTGCGACTTTTTCCTATTCCCAAAACTGAAGAGACCAATGAAAGGAAAGCGTTTTGCCACAATTGATGAGATAAAGTCAGAATCGAAGAACGAGCTCATGGCCATACCGAAAAGCGCATTTCAGAAGTGCTTCGAGGATTGGAAGAAGCGCTGGCATAAGTGCATTATATCTGAGGGGGATTACTTTGAAGGGGACAAAATAGATATTGATGAATAAATAAATACTTTTCAAAAAAATTCAAACTTCACCTTTTCTTTTGAACAGACCTCGTATGTGTGTTGAAATGAAAATAAATCTCTCAAAAATTAAAACAATAGTAATAATAATAATCTCACTTCAATTTAAAAATAATTGAACTTATTCACTTTTGTCTAAAGCCTCCGAAATTTCAATCTTTTTTTGTTTTCTTTAATAATGTGAGAATTAGCAAACATTCATGATTTTGGGAAAAATTGCAAAAATAATGTAAATATGTAAATTTATCGATAGGTAAAAATTTGTTGAAATAAAATGATTTAATGCATTCATTCTTGAGATCTTTGGACCGGTGTTTCTCAACCTGTGTGCCCCGAGAGATAGTCAAATGTGCCGCAAGGATTTTTGACAAATAATAAAAATTGCATGCATTTTGTGACTTTGAAATAGTATTTGTAATTACCCGAATGGATACTAAAAAAAAAATATTTTTAAATTTAGTTTGTGTGCCGCAAATAATTCTAGATATTTTTAGTGTGCGGTCAACCAAAAAAGGTTGAGAAACACTGCTTTAGACAATCGATAGAGGAAAATTTTCTGTTACAAAATCAATTTTAAATCATGTTTATAAATTTATTCTTTACGCCTTTTTCTGATATCCACATTATCTTAAGCATGTGAATAAAGTAATTATTTTAAAACATTAATGTGTCTTTGAATAATATTATATTATAGTATTGATACAATTTTATTTATTTACTTAATAGTCTGTAAGTGTTAAACAAAAATAAGAGATAATTTTTATTGTAAAAAAACAACAAAATTATATAATGCAAATCGAGAAAAAAATGTTATCAATTTTTTTTTAACCTGATCTTTGATTAATCACTATCATATTTGAGTGAATGAAATGAACTTATTAATAGCAAATAAAGAGAAGCCACTCATAAAATATACGGAAGGAAAAATTTGGAAATTTTTGATTTTCCTAAATAAAAAATCCGATATTTTAAATATTTATGAAGAGTAATAGCAAAAATAAAATTATCTAGATAGTTGAAAACCTCGAGGGCGGGTAGATTTTTTTTTATTTTAAAATTTTCCCAAGTTAATAAAGTACCTATATGTTAAAAATTAAGAAAAAATAAATTTTATTTTTTATTTTTAGGCGGGGTGGGGGTTAATTTTTTATATGTTGATATATAGGAGGCCTATAAGCTCAATGACGATATATTTCTAGCTATGTTCTGATCAGTGCCGTAACTAGGCAGGTGCAGCAGGTGCACCCGCACAGGGCCCAGAGATCTAGGGGGCCCTAAAACGAAATTGTTAATTGAATTTTCTTTGCTATCAATTGCTTCGTGTGAGAGAAGTTTTAGCAAGTTAAAATTAATTAAAAACTATTTAAGGTCTACTATTGGACAAGATAGATTATCCAATCTTGCTATAATATCTCTAGAGTATAACATCGCAATGGATATTAATTATGACGATATAATTAATGACTTTGCTCAAATGAAAGCTAGAAGAGTACAATTAAATGAAAATTAAATATTCTTATAATATAAATAATGTAATATATTTTTGTGTACAATAAATTTTTTATATGATATCTATTTGAACTATAATTACTTTTTCCCAAAAAATATAGGGGCTCTAAAATTTTTTTTGTACAGGGCCCTCAAAAAGCTAGTTACGGCGCTGGTTCTGATTATAAACATGAAAAATGAGTTTTCATCTGTCCTTTAATGTAGGTAATAAATCATTAATTGCTCGAATGATCTGAAGAGAATTCGTCCTTGAGTGGAAGGGAGAGGAAATAGGAATTGTTTACAAACATTTCTTGGAATTGGAATCAATTAATAACGAAATTCAAACAATTTTAAAAACAAATGCAAGAAAACGCAGTCATAATTTTAGTTAAAAAGGTAAGTACTCCTATATAACCTATAAGAGGATCTGAAAAACATTAAATTTATTTGGTCTATTGAAATTTTCAAACAAAGAATAAATAAGTTTTATTTTTCGACCCTATAACTCCCTACTTATAATAGTACTTTAAGTTTTATGGTATTTAACAGGACTAATTTTTAACATTGTAGATCCATTAAGAAATTTAACTCCGCTTTGTTAAGGAGGTCCTTTCGCTCCAGTTGAGTCAAAAGCAGTGTAGTATCTAATATTTAATAAAATAAGTTAAAATACAAATGAAAAATAATAGAATTAAAAAATAAATAGTATGAAAGCCGTAAATATTTGAAATAAAAACAATTATAAAAAAATAATTAAATACAAAAGTTAGTTTGATTTATTCAAATCAGCTGATAATAACTCTTGTATGATTTGGCAATGCGTTGTATTAATACTGTTTATGTTTACATCCAAACATAGCATTTATGTGATTTTTTAAAGTAAATTTCTCAGTAAATTCCTCGGTCAATGATATATTTTATTGCAAAAAAAGAAACCTGCATGTTTCAAAAAGCTAATTTTTAGTTTTTTTAACTTTATCTATTCAACTAATAGTAGTATAATTCAAGAGAAAGTGTCAAGATCTTAATTTTCCATAAGCTCTGAGAAAATGTTTACATTTTAAAAAATTTTATTTTAAAAATTTGCTCACTACTTAATGTGTGATTGAATTTCCACCAAAGCATAGATAGAGACTTAAACTATTATAAAAAATTAGGTTATAGTTATAATCTAATATTTTTTATTTAACATTGGCTGCGAAAGGACCCGTCTTAAAGTACAAATATCGTCAATATTTCAGGTTTAGGTTTGCTGAGGCAATTAAAATTAAATAAATTCAAAATTTTCTATGTCTTTAAAAATGTCTGGAATGCAGAGAAATATATAATTTCCAAAACTAATATTTTCTGTCTGCATCTATTTCTAAGTGTCTGTCTGTGTGAACAATAAAAGCATGTAGAAAGTTTGTTCTGGTGCTAAAATATTTTGGTTTGATTTTTTTGAAGAGCTAATTAGAAATTTGGGTACATAAGCTGAGAATTAAAATATAGTATTCATATATTTTCGTTCATAATATAACGTCCTTTCTGATATCTGAGTAAAGACACCAATTAATGTCACTCCAATTGGCAGAATGGGTTGCCTTCAACAGATATCTTATTCAAATAAGGAGTGAGTGTGTGACCTATTCTTAGGCAAGTTATATTCGTATTAATCTTTCGGAATGTTTTTATTTTCTTAAACCAGGAAACCTCATTCCACGGGTAGCTATAATACAAAAAATAAGTAAGAGCTCTTGATTTTGGAACAGCTCCAGTTTAAAATATCAGGCTGAATATTTTGTTCCGCCATGTCAACACAAAGATCTAAGTTGTTTCTTTTATTACTTCATAAGCAAGAGATTATTCGAGAGAATTAATTGGAGACAAGCCCAATGTTTCCAAACTCATTCCCGTGTATCATTGCTAGCCTAAGCACATGCCATTTTTTGTGTGAATTTAATACTAGTCCGCTGGGCGTACCGAGCAATATACTATTCCTCAATGATTTAAAGTACATGTAATGCAATAAAGATATTTTGTGAGAGAAAAAAAATACGTGTTTATAATTGTGGTAATCATTATTAGTAGTTTCTAAGGAATTTGGCGTTGGTACTCGGCGAAACATTTTTAACATTCTCAGTTGCTAGCTGCAGGGCGCACGCCGCGCTGGACCCTCTAACGCTAGCGGACCCCATCCTACGAACTCACTCCACTCCCACCCACCCAGCATACCTACCCCCGCACCATGCACCCGTGCCCAACCCCCGCCCACACACTCCATCCTGCACCCCCCCCTCGGACCCCAGCCCCGTACCACCCCACTACGCCACTGGACCCTCACCTGAACCTCCCACTTCACCAACCCTGCACCCCCCGCGCGCCCTCCACCCCCGCCTAGCCCCCTGGACCCCCGCTCCACCCCCCTACTTCGCCTTACTCCCTCACTCCACCCCATTCCGACCCCGCGCACCCCATGCCCTAACCCCACACCCACACACACTCCACCCTCCGCACCCAGTTTTTGCATTTCTAGCCTTCTAGTGAGCCCACAGATTATGTATACAAAATTTGGTTGAGTTTGCTCCAAGGGCAAGAATTTACATATTTTTCACCCTCCCTCCCTTTTTGGGTGGTTTTTGGGGGAATTTTTTAAACAAAAGTTGTCAGAAATTACATCCCCTACAACTTTGTTCATTATAAAATTTGCCGTAGAGTCAATAGTTTAGGAGTTATTTGATAATTTTCATTCGTGCGCCCCCCCCCCAAACCCCCTTTTGGGGTCAAAATATCAATAACGTTATATAGCTAAAAACGTAAGTTAGAAGACATCTGATACAAATATGAAATTTCATAATAATCCCTTAAGCCGTTTTTACGTGAATGTGAGCAAATTTCGCGGAAACCACGGAAACATACAGACATACATATAGGAATTTTGTTGAGGGTGTTTTCGTTAATAACTTTGCTTGAAACGTGTGCAACCAAAATTTGGCGTGATTTGGAGCAATGTACAGGCAAAACTTTAATTTTATATATATAGATGTACTCACTCACTTTAGTTTTTAGAATGATTACTGCGGTTTTGATATATGTGGTGTATTGCTAAAATTTATTAACATAACTAATCAAGGGATTTATGTATATAACAGAAAAATTTCTCAGTCAAAATGAGCGAAAGAAAAAAGTTTAAGAAGCGCTGAAATAATTTAGACCTGGGACACTCAACTGTCGGGCCAGCTCCGCATAGATGGATGCCTAACTAAAGGCTAAAAAAGTTAATAGCCTTAGATCTGCTTACTATTATGACGACAAAACAAATTTACCAAATCCAATCGGGTATGTGAAGCCATGAGAAATAACAGATAAAATATTTAGATATAATTAAAAAGACTGATAATGAAGGTCAACCCTTCGAATTACGCGATTTTCTAAGATTGAACACCCTTACGTGCTTAAATTGGATACTAACAGAACAAAGGCAACAAATCTCAACTCGTTTATTCCTATGACTTCTAAGAGACTAGAACTCTCTTCCCCTAACCATCAGGGCACAAGAAATTCATTATATTTTAGAGGACTTGAGGAATTTAATTATTTGCCAGCTGAAGTGAGGAATGCATCAAGTCTGATTCAATTTAAGAACCAAGTGAGGATATATTTTAAGAGGGACAGACCCGCATCCACAGATACCTTCAACTACTACCCAATCCTTAAATCTCTTCTTATTTTCACTACAAGGGTCCACCGCGGACTACAGAGGTTGTACCTTTTTGGTGCAACTTCTTCTTGTATGAATATCATTATAAAAAAATATGCTGACGTGTTCTGATGTGGCCATACACTTGACTTTACCATACAACCTGGGCCCTAAAATTATTTATAATCATGTAGAGGGGGGTTAGTTTTTGCATTTTTATACTTCTGGGGTCCCACTGATTATGTATACAAAATTTGGTTGAGTTTGGTAAATGGGCAAGATTTTCATTTTTTGACCCTATAACACCCCCCCCCCCTATTTTGGGCGGTTAGTTTTTGCATTTTTAGACTTCTGGGGGTCCACTGATTATGTATACAAAATTTGGTTGAGTTTGCTCAAACGGCCTAGTTTTTTAATTTTTAACCCCCCCCCTTCCCTCCACCCCTTTAATTTTGGGTCGATATGCACCAAAATCTAATCAGCTCTTAATCTCAATGAACCAAAACTACGTGTGAAATTTGGTTTCGATATTCACACTAGTTTTTGAGCTAGCTCGTCCACAAAAATTTGGTAACGCACAGACTAACAGACAGACAACCAGACTAACTAACAGACATTTTGACAAAACAATTATTATCTCGAAAAATATAATTTTAATTTTAATGTTCACTTATTAGGGCTTTTTTGTAGAGCTAAATGCCATGGCGTCGCTCAATTTTTTTAATCAAAATAGTTTCAGTCGTTTTTTAGATATTTTGAAAAAAAGACGGAAAAAAACACTTTTTTCATGCACGATTACAATACTTGACCATACCTTGTATGGTAAAGTAAAGCTATAGTTTTAAACAAATAAATTATATATACACATATTTATATTTTATATATGTATATGTTCTTTTGCATCAAGCAGAGGACAACCTCATTGATTTCTATTTATATTAGGCCAGTGTTTTTCAACCTTTTTCATGACGCGGCCCCCTTAGTATGAAAAAAATGTCGCGACCCCCCCCCCCCCCCCGCTGTTTCTAACCTGTATTTTATTATGTTACAAATATGAAATTCGTACATTTTTATTAATTTTTATAATTAGGTATCGACTAAATACATAATTAAGTATTTATAACGGACATTGTTACATTGATTACATTGACAAACGCCTCCAAAGCTGAACTTTTGGTGTATTTACAGCAGGTCAAGTCAGAATATTCCAAATTTGTTTGTGATTCGGAATTCCTTTTAAAACTGGCTTTTCTTTCTGACTTATTCGACCATTTAAATACCTTGAATAAAAGCCTTCAAGGAGGGGATGAAAATGTCATTACTGCTAAAGACAAAATCCATGGCTTCACAAAAAAATAAACTTGTGGTCATCATCCATAAATCAAAAGAACTTCGATTCGTTTTGGTCGACTCAGTCTTTTATTGGAGAAGTGGGGTCTGATCAAAGCTTATAGGTTTTTAACTTCAAATTCGGACTTTTCCATATCAAATTTAAACTCTCAGGAAACGCTTTCAGGTTTAAAGCTAAAATTTAGTGGATTGTAAGATATTTGTGAACTAATTATCAGCATCATTAGCTAAAACTATTCTAAAATGACAATTTATATATTCTGTATACAAATTATTGATTATGCATACAAAATTAGTTGAGTTTGGTACAAGAGCCTATATTTTCATTTTTTGACCATTCACCCCCCCCCCCCCATTTTTGGGCGGTTAGTTTTTGTATTTTTATACTTCTGGGGATCCACTGATTATGTATACAAAATTTGGGTGAGTTTGGTAAATGGTCAACATTTTCATTTTTTGACCCTACACCCCCCCCCTCACATTTTGGGCGGTTAGTTTTTGCATTTTTAGACTTCTGGGGGTCTACTGTTTTTGCATACAAAATTTGCTTGAGTTTGCTCAAATGGCCTAGATTTTTAATTTTTAACCCCCCTCCACCCCCCTTAATTTTGGGTCGATATGCACCAAAATCTAATCAGCTCTTAATCTCAATGGACCAAAACTACGTATGAAATTTGGTTTCGATATTCAAACTAGTTTTGAGCTAGCTCGTCCACAAAAATTTGGTAACGCACAGACTAACTAACGGACAACCAGACAGACTAACAGACATTTTGACAAAACAATTGTTATCTCGAAAAATATAATTTTTTCGATGTTCACTTATTAGAGCTTTTTTGTAGACCGTAATGCCATGGTTTCGCTCAATTTTTTAAATCAAAATACTTCCTACCGTTTTTGAGATATTTCGAAAAAAGAAGGAAAAAAACACTTTTTTCATGCACAATTACAATACTTACCCTGTAAGGTAAAGTAAAAATTTTGTGATCTTATTTGTAATGATGGCCACATCCCATTTTAATTGATTACAGACCCTGAAGAAGGAGGAAATAGCCTCCGAAACGTCGGTTTATGAATAAAAAGATAGTATAAATTTTCTTCTTTTTTTGGACTGCCTCATCAATATTCACTCAATATTTTTAAACTTTTTTTTTCTTTTTTAGTTTTAGGCTTCGCAATCCCCCAGAGGGTCGCGACCCACAGGTTCAAAAACTGTATTAGGCTTTCGAAAAGCGCGGGGTGGTCGTGATCGTTAAGCGTGCGTCCTTCGCCAGGTGGCTGTAGAAATGGCAGCTGCCGTCATACAATGCATCATCAATTGAATTATTCTGATTCTTTAGTCAACTAAGAGTCAGCGTGGTTTACGTGATTGTATTACCCCTAGTGATTTCCGATATGTGAAATGCGTCTCATAAAAACAATGCAAACGATCTTGCCAATTTGATGCCAATGCTCATCCAACAATCATCATGTATTCATTCAATCTCATTATTTTCATTTTTCTTTTTACATTTTATAATAATTTAGTGATTGCGAGTATCGATAAGCAATCAAAAGTCGCCCCGACGAAACCGGATCTTGTTTTAGTGCAAAAATGTTGCCCGGAGGGACAGATCATGATTGACACCGGCTGTCGAGCCATCAATGAAACCACAGTCAAACTGCAGAATTCGGTTTTTGAAAACAATCGCTTTAATATCGTAATTGGAAGACCGCGATGTGGATCCACGCAACACTGGACGATTCTTCACTATCCGAAATCCCTTGACCGATTGGAATTACTTGACAATGGTTTCTTAAGACATACAGTCATTCAGGAAGATTTTACTCAAGAAGATAAGAAGAAAGAAGTTCTTTTCTTAGACATGAAAGAAAGTGATATAAAAGAGCATGAAGATATCACACCAGTCAAAATCAAAATGAATTATGATTATAGCCCGGGAAAATATTGCCTTGATCAAATGATCCATGATCATAATAAAATCGAGGGTCAATTTGCGATTGTTTGTGTGCCGGAGTCGATATCGGATGCCACCAGCACGCACTTTCTATTAACGCTTATAGTAAATCCGATTTTACACGGAATTGCAATTATTCTTTACCTTTTAGTGGCAGTTATTTATTTTGTGGTTCCGCAATTGAGAGATTTGGTCGGAAATATCACTACAACAATTATGATCTGTTTGATTGTATCGCAAGCCGCTAGTCTTGTCAGGATTTTTACTCAATTGAGTAATCATGTCAGTTTTATGATTGCAGGTATATTTATATTTTATATATTAATATTAAATTATTTTTTCAAATAAAAATGTTTTTCGTATCAAGAGTAGCAGAGTTATTGATCTATAGATTAGGGTGCTCCTTATTTTGGATATTTACGTGGTCAGTGGGTCATATGGTTCTAAATAAATAAAAGGAAATATCCCCAAGTTTCAAGTCTCTATCTCAATTTTAACCTAGTGCTACACAGCGATTAATTTTCCCATCTAAATAACATGGGGTTTTTGGCATTGAACGATCATTTTTTTTATTCCGGACAAAGTAATGATTCAAAAAATGTGAAACTCTGTAGACTTTATCCTTATAATAGTTGCTATCCCTCGGAATTTTTACAGATTTTTAGCTATTATAATTTTGGAGTCTATAACTTAGTAATACTAAGATATAGCAGTATTTTATCTAGTTGTAACTCCAAAATTGAAATAGCTAAAAATCTGTAAAAATTCTGAAGGATAGCGACTATTATAAGGATAAAGTCTACAAGTTTCAAATTTTTTGAACCATTATTTTGGCCAGAATAAAAAATTCCGAAAATATCCAAAATAAGGAACACCCTAATAAAGGGCAAATCAAGGTGTCCCTGCTTGGTGTAAAAAATACACATACATAGCATTAAATAAAATTATATATAAATACATATTTTAAAGTAAATTGTTGATCGCTTCTATTGTATGTAAATGAAATTAATGAAAATTTATACAATTCTCTAAATATAATCACATAAAAGTTGAATAATAGTCTAAAGTTAAAGAAAAGTCGCTTCCAAGATTGTTGATTAATTAATTTGAGCTATATGTTAAAGAAAGATTAATTATAATTGAAAGTAATGGAAGGCAGCCCAGGGGTAGTGAGGAAAGAAAAAATTAACACATCCAAATAATATTGGAATCATTCCTCCTTTTTCGGAGGATTCTTCTCTCCTTCTTCAGGGTTTCAAGGGGCCAATGAAGGAAACAAATAAAATGCTTCCTTCATTGACCCCTTGAAACCCTGAAGGAGGAGGAAGAATCCTCTTCGATTTGAAAGGAAAGAAGGAAGGAATCCAATAAATCACACCGTATTTGATATATATTATTTTTTCTTTTCTCATTACCGCTGGGCTGCCTTCCATTACATTCAATTAAAAGTTCTACCAGTCCGTCTCTCTCCAAAGAAAATTTCGTGCAAATAAGATTAATTATGTTTTGTCTTATAGTGAAATTGTTTTGGAAAAGGGTGATAAAATGGACCACTGACGTAAGTCAAAATATATTGACGAAACGTCTAGCCCATTTAATAAAAAACTCTGTTTTTAATTTTATCCAATTCCCTACTATTCCTGTTACAAATTTACTACGAATGATGCAACATAATAGTCTAAACGTTTCAATAAAAGTTGTTTTTAAAAAAACTAATATAAATGTCAATTGAAAGTAATGGAAGGCAGCCCAGGGGTAGTAAGGAAGAAAAATTAACACATTTCCAAATAAGGTGTAATTTATTGGATTCCTTTCCTCCTTTCCCTTCAAACCGACGTTTCGGAGGATTCTTCCCCCCTTCTTCAGGGTTTCGAGGGAAGAATCCTTCGAAACGTCGGTTTGAAGGGAAGGAGAGAATCCAATAAAGTACACCTTAATTAGTAGAGATTGTGGTATTGGTGCAAGGTGAAACATCTTTAATAAAGATAAGAGTAAATAAATATTATATTTAATATTCATTTACTATGAGTTAAGGATTCTTGGTCAGTTATTTTCTGTACTTCCTGAAGATGGGTTGATAGCCCGAAATATATATAAATATTGAAAAAAATTTTACATCTTTTAATTTTTTAATTTTAATGTGAAACAAGTGAGCAAGAATCCTTAACTCATAGTAAATGAATATTAAATATAATATTTATTTACTCTTATCTTTAAATTACACCTTATTTAGATATGTGTTAATTTTTTCTTTCCTTACTACCCCTGGGCTGCCTTCCATTACTTTCAATTGAGATTTCTACCAGTCTGTCTCTCTCCAGAGAAAATTTCGTGCAAACTAATATAAATGCTTTATTATTTTCTCAAAAGCAACTTTCATAGAAAAAGGGAGAAATTCTTCCTACAAGTTTAAACCATTATTAAACGTTTTTGTGATTGTTCTTAAAGAATAGTATTGATTAGAGGATGTTAACTAAACTTATAACTTATAAGAAATGAATTAATAATATTTATTAATTTACAAGGATAAATCTCAGAGTGTCTTCCGGTTGCAGAAATCACAATCTTTAATTTATCCCTTAAAAATTCTGCTTTTACCGTTAAAATTTTATTTTATGTTTAAAAAGGTGCACATAAACAAATAATCTATCAAATAAATAGGTACATGTATATATTTATTTAAATATAGGTATATTTTTATTTCCGTCAAGCATAGGACAGCTTATTGATTACCTCTTAAAAACATTGTTAAGTCAATATAAATGTATATAAATACATATCATGTATAAATAATAAATCCAAGTGTTTTCTTCTCTAAATAAATATTTTTTTATTATTTGAGACTAGACTTTTGAAAGCCTTGCTTTTATTTCCATTCTATTATAAATATTTTAATAGAACTTACTTCTTTCGGAATTGAAAATATTAATACAAATGTTTTAAAATTTTTAGAAAAATTGTTTAACAAGCTCACAAATTATACTAATTAGGTAAACTTGCAACTAGTTTAAATGTTAATTATTTTTTTTCTAATTTTATATTAATTAATTTTCATTTTTTTAGATGTTATCATGTATGTAAGCTTATCTGGTGCCTTCTTTTGGTTGAACAGTATGGGGTATTATATTTGGCGATTATTCAGGTATTTTTATAAAAAAAAAATTTGGTGAAAATCAATAATTATAACCGAGGGGTGAACCTCGACCTAAAATCGTGTACACCTACTTTCACTTCTACTTTCATTTCCAAGTAGAAGACAATAGAATACAATAGATTATCTAATGAATTCCAAAATAATTTCAAAGACGGTGTACACCAATTCCAATCCCGGTTCACCCCTCGATTATAACCTTAAAGTTGTTATAGGAAAATAAGGACTATCTTTAATGCAGATAATTTATATTTTATTGAAGTTGACTTCTTCAGGGTTCAAATATTATAGTTAACTTCCCTTCCTATTTGTCATTTTTATCATTATTCTTTCTTAGTAAACATATCAAGGCAAGTCGTCAACATCAACAACTTTAAGAATTTAATCGATGGACATAACTAATCAAAATAATAATTATAATTATAACATCATGATGTTGATGACTTGCCTTAAGGTAGTTGTTCCGCCAAATGCGTTTTCTTAGGATTTTTTTGAAATTTAGATAGATTATTATTTAAATACTTCTGCATCGATTGGTGGCAAAACGAAATTTATGAACAATACAGTTCCGGAGATATTAAATTTCAAAAATCGAGTTTTTCAGGCTCTTTAACATTGCACTATACGGGATATCGGAAAATTTACATACATATTTAATTATAATTAAGAAACTCTTCTTACCATTTTTATAAAAAACTAAACCAACACTAAACATATTTTAAGACAATTTTGATTCATGATTACAACACAGTTTCTGAGATAATAAGGAATAAATAATGAAAAATGTATAAAAAAATTTTTACACTAAAAACAATTTGGGCAACAGTGCATTTATTTAACCAGCGAAGATGTATAAAGCGCGCATGCGCTAGATTTTTTCAAAATTATAATTTTTATAAGGTGTAATGTAGCCGTTGATTACATTTGTTAAAAAATAACAAAACGATTTTTATAGAAATTTAAAATGTATTTTATCTGTGATTTTAATATAAAAATATTCAATCTCTTACAATGGTGCCAGATTTGTCAAACGAGCACGGGATTGGCTAGAATCGGTACATAAACAGCAAAAAAGTTTTGTCCTTATGAATTATGAATCCTTATTGTCTGTTCTATATACTCAAGCATTAACTTTTTGCTAGTATTGTCGCGAAACAACTACCTTAATATGTTTACTAAGAAAGAATAATTATAAAAATGACAAATATGCAGGGAAGTTAACGATTTGAGCTTCGAAGAAGTCAACAAAGTTGACGAAACGTTGGCAATAAAATATAAATATAAATTATCTGCATTCAAGATAGTCCTTATTTCCCTATAACAACTTTAAGTATTTAATCGATGGACATAACTAATCAAAATAATAACTATAACATTTTTTTTCTTATCTTTTAGATCACGCAATGTATTTCTTCGAGTAACTGATGGACGAAAATATTGTTATTATTCTACATATGCTTGGGGATTAACTATATGCATGGCAGTTTTAGCATTATTTGCTCATTTTATGCTTGATACTACAGTACTTTTACAACAAAAGCAGAAATCTTACACAGATCAAGAAACAATTGGTTAGTAAAAATAACTTTTATGCTGATGAAGGAAAGATTCTTGTCCAAAAATTTTTAAATTAGGAAAGAGAGGAATTCAGCAAGTAAAGGAAGCCTCTGTCGAATAAAAACTCCCAATTGTAGAAAACAGTTTCGGCTTTAATTATATAATGCCATCTTCAGTTCTAATGCGCTGTAATGATCATAAAATGAATGAATATAATACAAAATAAATTATATAAATAAAATATTAATTGGTTCTTACAATTTATTTTGCACGAAATTTTATCTGGAGAGAACTTTTAATTAAAAGGAAGGCAGCCCAGGGGTAGTGAGGAAAGAAAAAATTAACACATATCCAAATAAGGTGTAATTTATTGGATTCCTTCCTCCTTTCCTTTCAAACCGACGTTTCGGAGGATTCTTCCTCCTTCTTCAGGGGTTTAAAGGGTCAATGAAGGAAACAAATAAAATGCTTCCTTCTCTCCACAGCAGTGTTTAAAACTTTCTTCTTCCTTAGCAGAAGGATAGAAAAACAATTTTTTTTTCTTCTTTTTCTTAGTTAAAAATTAAATTAAGAAAAAAAAGGAAATTTTTTTGTTTTTCTATGCTTCTTGCTAGAAGAGAAAGTTTTAAACATGCTATGATAGAGAAGCAGTTACTACTTGTTTCTAAAACCCTGAAGAAGTAGGAGATCCTCGAAACGTCGGTTTGAAAGGGATGAAGGAATCCAATAAATTACACCTTGATTTGGATATGTGTAATTTTTCATTCTCACTATCCTTTATTGGCTGAATTCCTCACTTTCCTAATTTAAAAATAACTTCTATATTCTATATAACAAAAATAAAAAATGATTTAAATTTTTTTTTCAGGATGGCTAGGTATTGCCTTATTTTTTACGCCCATTGCTTTTACTATTCTAGTCGACATTTTCTTTTATTTATCAACCACCCAAGTTATTAATCGGATGTCTACGTATGGCCGAATTCATCATAAAATGAAATTCAGGTATCTATAAATATAAAATTAAGGCTTTGTCTGTACATTGCTCCAAATCACGCCAAATTTTGGTTGCACACGTTTCAAGCAAAGTTATGGACGAAAATACCCTCAACAAAATTCCTGTCTGTATGTTTGTGTGGTTTCCGCGAAAAGCTGCTCACGATTCACGCCAACGGCTGAAGGGATTATTATGAGATTTCATATTTAGATCAGATGCCTTTTAACTTACGTTTATTACTATAT
Source organism: Forficula auricularia (assembly GCA_024734495.1). Taxonomy (NCBI): domain Eukaryota; kingdom Metazoa; phylum Arthropoda; class Insecta; order Dermaptera; family Forficulidae; genus Forficula; species Forficula auricularia. Next base: position 7,899,974 of record JALMQS010000150.1, on the reverse strand, counting down.
AACGTTTTGTTATTTTGACCCCAAAAGAGGGTTTGAGGGGTGCACTAATGGAAATGATCAAATAACTCCTAAACTATTAACTCTACGGCAAATTTTGTTATGGGCAAAGTTGTAGGGAGTGATTTCTGACAACTTTTGTTTAAAAATTCTCAAAAAAACACCCGAAAGGGGGGTGGGAGGTGAAAAATGTAAATTCTTGCCCTTGGAGCAAACTCAACCAAATTTTGTATACATAATCTGTGGGCCTCTAGAGAGCTATAAGGGAGGTCAAAAAATGTAAAATCTTGCTAATCGAGTAAACTCAACCAAATTTTGTACACATAATCTGTGGACACTAGAAGGTTAGAAAATGCAAAAACGGGGTGCGGGGTGCAGTGGTGGGGTACGGGCTTGGTTCGATAACATATTTGTACCGCATTTTGTGTAATAACTCCCAATTAACTGAAGATGGTCAAATAAATTCAGGCCGAAACGTTTTATTCAGGGTGTTTTATTGAACCCAGCGCATCCAACTTTGGCTGATACCCTCTCCTTCATCTAAAACAGTTTTATCACAGCCACGAACTCTAACAATATTTATATAGAGTAATTTCTTGTTTGAATTCAATTATTTATGACCTTTTGATATGTAAAAGTAAGCTCGATGCGACACTAGAATAATACATTATTCAATTGTTTTGACTAAATATTCTATTTATATTAGATAAATTTTAAACATAATTTTCACGAACTTTTCTAAAAATAGACATGTACTAAATAAATGTTAACCATGCGTTTAATTTATTTTTTAGCTTTGAGATGTTCGTTAAACTTCTTTCTATAATGAGCATCAGCTGGCTTTTTCTGATGCTATCCTGGCTCAAATTTACTGGTTTGGTCTATACACATATTCTGGTCAACGCCTTGCAAGCAATTTTAATCGCTTGGATTTGCGTCTTTGGTCAAAGAAGAGTGACTTTCCTAGTGAGAAAAGCTTGTTGTTTTGGTGTATGTGGATCAGGAGATCGAAATGATCCACCAGAAGCTCACGAATGGGGAGAAGAAATGCTTACAATTAATACAGCTAATTTATGAGAAAGACCAAGAGACCCACTTATTATATATGTGGAAATTTCTTAAGATATATTTTTCTTGTATATATCCTTTTATAACCTATATGTTTAAATAACAAACCACTCATTAACATTTCAAAAATCAAAATAATAAAATGATTTTTTTTATGATTAATAAGAATCTCATTGTGTTAATCTTGATCCGATCTATAAAAATTAAGAAGTAATCATTCTATACCTACTAATTTTATTCCATAAGAGAATTCCTACTACTTTTATGATTGAAACCAACAATGTGATTCTAAATTACAAATTCCCAATTAAAGTAAAGACATATTAAATGGTCAGTATTTAATTTTAAAGATGCAAATGGAGTATTTTTTTAATCTATATATACACTAAATCTTTATAAAATCTTTTATGGCAGCTATACATGCCCCTTCCGTGGTTTGACCACTTTTCCAATTGTGGCCTTAGTAATAACCCACTGTGTTTATTCTACTTAAATAGTACTTAAAGAAAATTATTTAACTGTTATATGTAATTGGAAATTTTGAATTTATATTGATATTTTTTAATAATAAAATCATTTTCAATAAGTATTATGTGTTTGATTTAAATCATTTCATTTCTTTCTTTTGATTTCAGTTTTATTTTCTCGTGTAAAAAATTTATTTTTTGTAGAAAAATTTGTATCCTATTTAGTTTACTAACTACATCTCTGAAAGACCAATGGACAGACAGACACACTGAAGCGATAATAATAAAGTTCCGTTTTTACGTTTGTACAGAATCCTAAAAAAGTAAATTTAAATTTTTATTTAAACATTACTTGGTTTTTTACTTTATCCAATGCGAAGCATGGGTAAAGTATTGTTTTGATTGGCTCTGCTGATCTTTAACATTAAGAAATTAATTTTTAGAAGAGATCCCTATTGAAAAACAATACGTTTTAAATAAATTTAATAAAAATGAAGACTTTCTCTTGCCTAGAGCAGCAGAGTTGATGATTCTTAAGAAGAAATCAATGATCTTTCCTCATATACATATGTATCTATATATATATATTCATTTATAAAATTATAGGTAGTCAATTATATCTTCTAATCTTATTCTATCGAAGGCCTTTGTAAGGCCACAAAGCAAAGATATGCCGGGTTGTTAAATTCAATTGACTTCTCGACTATCTGACGTATAATGAAGATATAGTAGCATCTGTTGTTGATCGATTTTTCCTAAATCCTTCCTGCTCATCTCTCAATCTATATAAAGTTAAGCAGTTTGGTTAGGATAGCTTTAGAGAAAATTTTTAGGCCAGTATTTAGCAAGCTTATTCCACGGCAAAGTGTCCTTAGAGAAAGAAAAGTTCCCGACCGAATAGTAAAAATTAATAAAAGAACTAAACCCAAATAACAAAGCAAGAGTGAAATCAAACAACCAAATAACGGGGTTCATAGGAATAAAAAAATGGGTTAGGCAGTGTGATTCGCGGAGTCCTTCCGTTTAATAGCGTAGGTGAAGAAAACCCTCAAAAGATTTTAATCAACCGACCAGACGGCTAAAATACTAAATATGGAAATCTCTTTAAAGAAGACAAAAATCTTTATCAACCTCAAAATAAACCAAAAGGTGTGAAAGAAAACTAGGAGATACCATATCAGGAACAAGTCTCTAAATTCAACTATTTAGGAGTAGAAATATCGAGCAATAGGAATTTGAGAGAAGAAGTCAAAACTCAAGTGACTAAAGGAGCCAGAATATCCGGCTGTTTGAACAATTTAATATGGCGAAACAGATATGTGTCAGCGGAGAGCAAATGTTCGCATTTATAAGACCAGCGTGCGCCCAGTGTTGACATATGCTACAGAGAGTAAAGATACAATTTCCACCCAACAACTTCTCAGAACAACCGAGATGAGGATAATTAGAACCATACATGAGGAAAACACTAAGAGATACAGAGCGCGCAGTGAACATTTAAGGGTGATAAGCGGCATACCAGATATAGTCGACTGGGTCTGTGTTATAAAAAAAAAAATGGGCAGCCCATGTAGATCGTATGGGAGAGGACCGATAGGTCAGCAGCAAAAGAATGTAACGATCCCTAGGGTGTAAGAAGCCGAGGAAGGCCCATAAAAAAGACGGAAAGCGGGCCTAAACTGAACACCCTGACTAAAAATCGAATGGAACAACGTCCTTCATTTGGAGAAACGGGCGCTGGCCTATTGAGAAGATTAAGAAGAAGAAGATAATTATAGGTATATGTTTATTTGCACCAAGCAGAAGAAAACCTTAATGATTTCTCTAAAGAATCAATTTAATCGATTATTTTAATAAATAATATCATTTTTTGCCTTTGAGTTTTTATATACAAATCAAAGATTTTGAAGGTTTATCACAATAAGTCTGAAATACTATAGTTTTATCCACTAACAAAATAAACCAAGAGCATTATTTTCCTTGGACATAAAGCGAGGTGAAGAGATTAACTCTCTTTAGCTACACTGTAAAATGACTTAATGATTTTATAAATTGTAAAAGAAAATTTATCGATAAAGACAAGAACTTACCTGGACTGAAGAGTTTTCCTTCTGGACGTTGACGAAGAGAAGCCAGATGACAACGGACTACAAGATGAGAATCGTCAAGGACGGTGTTAAAATGACGTCGAGTTGGAAGATGAGCTTCAAGATCGATAACAAGTTCAAGAAAACGTTCACAATAATGTATTTTTTCAGGACTAACGTCACCTAAAGGCAAATAGAAAACGATAATTTTCTTAATAGAATATTGAATTGTATATCAATGAATGAGCACACTTGTACGAACAAACGAGAAATTCACAACGGAACCATGCCAAACTGCTCAAATGTTTAATGCAACACTTTGCATTTTGAGAATCTTTTTCAAATACCTAAAAAATTGAGCCATTTTAATCTAAATCAATTGCCCACGACGTCCGAAGAAATACCACAACTACAATGAATTAGTAACAACATGCAGCACGCACAAGTAGTATATTAATCATCTAAAGAAATGATACGAGGTACCAAGTCTCAAACCAAGGCTATACGATCCTATGCGTATAAATAATTCTATTATTATTTTGTTTATTTATTCATTTAAAAGGAAACGTTACAGCTACTATGTATTTATTAGGCAATAAAATAAAATGTATTATGTTGAGTCAGCACAAGAAACAAGAGAAGAGATGTGCTTGTTTCATGACGGTAAATCAAATCGACAAAATAGATAATGGAACCACTGAAGAACCTACAGACAGGTACAATTGAACCCATTGCAGAAAAAGAAGAATCATGGACGAAAACCAATTAGAGACCCAATACAAGACCGAAAATCGAAGCAA